>CM069907.1:140164674-140764674 GCA_036172215.1 Camellia granthamiana | reverse complement strand
AGCAACTCTTGCCACAAAGAATCCAACCGAGGGCAAGTTGGCAGCCAAATGGGAGGGGCCCTACGTGGTGAAGGCCCGCCCGCGGCCAGGCACTTATCGACTTCAAGACATGGATGGCCGAGACCTTCCCCATCCCTGGAATGCTGAACATTTGAAGCGTTACTATCAATGAATCCTTACTTTTGTATTAATAGAATTGTTGTATTTTCCCTTTTCAATACATAATATAAAAATATCGACTGGAGTTCCCATTTTCTATATAATTCAATTGTCTGAATATAGCTTCTATTTGCAGCAGCACTTTCAAAAGCCTCAGTCCGACCTGAGCACCTCCAAAAGCCTCAGTCCGACCTGAGCACTTCCAAAAGCCTCAGTCCGACCTGAGCACTTTCACAAGCCTCAGTCCGACCTGAGCACTTTCAAAAGCCTCAGTCCGACCTGAGCACTTTCACAAGCCTCAGTCCGACCTGAGCACTTCCAAAAGCCTCAGTCCGACCTGAGCACCTTCAAAAGCCTCAGTCCGACCTGAGCACCTTCAAAAGCCTCAGTCAGATCTGAGCACTTCCAAAAGCCTCAGTCCGACCTGAGCACCTCCAAAAGCCTCAGTCCGACCTGAGCACTCCCAAAAGCCTCAGTCCGACCTGAGCACTTTCACAAGCCTCAGTCCGACCTGAGCACTTTCAAAAGCCTCAGTCCGACCTGAGCACTTTCACAAGCCTCAGTCCGACCTGAGCACTTCCAAAAGCCTCAGTCCGACCTGAGCACCTTCAAAAGCCTCAGTCCGACCTGAGCACCTTCAAAAGCCTCAGTCAGATCTGAGCACTTCCAAAAGCCTCAGTCCGACCTGAGCACCTCCAAAAGCCTCAGTCCGACCTGAGCACTCCCAAAAGCCTCAGTCCGACCTGAGCACTTTCACAAGCCTCAGTCCGACCTGAGCACTTTCAAAAGCCTCAGTCCGACCTGAGCACTTTCACAAGCCTCAGTCCGACCTGAGCACTTCCAAAAGCCTCAGTCCGACCTGAGCACTTTCACAAGCCTCAGTCCGACCTGAGCACTTTCAAAAGCCTCGGCCAGACCGAGCACTGAGCACTTTCGAAAGCCTCAACAGCCACAGTCAGAACCATCTAAAAGCTCGTAAAGCAAACCACTCAGTCATGATCCGACGCTTAACCACAATTTCAAGATAATTTGACACTTAGTCATATTTTAAAGATGTCCTCCCATATTTCATTTGCCAATCACATCTTCAACATTACATTTCAGTCTATTCTTTCAAGGTAATTTGACACTTAGTCAATATTTTAAAACCGTTCTCTCCTATTTCCATTCGACACTTTGTTTTACATCTTCAACATTATGTGTCAGTGCACTGTCATGCCCATTCAACTTGAAACATTATTTTCCAGATCCCCCCCCCCACATTTAAACAAATTTGCTATTTCACTCTGTATTAGAAAATTCCTCATCCTATTTTGGCCTGGATTTTGGCATGACTTTAGTGCCCTACTGCCTGGCACCAGCATTCGCTGAAAACATCAGTGCACCAAATAAAAAAAAAAAAAAAAAAAAAAAAAAAAAACAACACAAAGGCCAAACCAACACAAGGGCAAATACACTGGAATCATCAATTCGAACCATAAGTGCCATTTTATTCATTCAAGAATGTGTGCACAAATTACTTACATCCCTTTCAAACAAAAAAAAAAAAAAACAAAAACAAAAATGTGTGTATACACAAAATACAAACTTCTAACTACACCTATCCTTCCCATCACTCCTCCTCCTCACTCGAGATAAGATCCGCTTCTTCTACACCCTCGTCCAGGGGGGTCTGGGCCACATCATCCTCCCCCACTGTCACCCTGCTAAAGTCAAGCTCTGGGAACAGCTCTTCAGCCTTGCGCCTGAACATTTGCCACCCGCTGTCCCAGTACTCTGCCATTTCATGCTTATAAAAGTCTGACCGTTGGAAGCTCTCTATGACTTCAGACTCAGGCCTTCCTTCAGCCGTTGTCCGCGATGGGCCAGCCCCCCCGGACTCCTCCCTCGCCAGGCTGCTCGCCACTGCAGCATCAATGGCCATCTGAAACTCAGGCGACCCTTTGAATTGCTCAATCGCTGCCGTGTATAGATCGGGGTAAGCAGCCCTCTCAGAGGCTGCCTTCGCCCTCTCCTCATCCAGTTCTCTCTGAAGGGCCGCCTTCTCAGCAGAAGCTTTGGCCATCTCAGCTTCTAACTCCCTCTGCAAGGCCTCCCTCTCAGCCACTGCCCTTCTTCGCTCCTCCTCCATCTCCTTCTTTAGGCTCAACCTTTCCGCCGTTGCCTTCTCCATCTCCGCTTCCAACTCCCTCACCAGCCTCCCCCTCTCATCGTCTGCCTTGGCAAGCCCGTCTTCCAACTCCTTTTGCAGAGCCTTAATCTTAGCATCTGCCTCATCTTTTTGCCTCACCAGCTCTTCGTTGCTGTTCATGGCTTCTTCGTGCCGATCGTTGGCGATGGCACAGGCTTGTTGGGACTCTTCCAACCTCTTTTGCTCGCCGACCAGTTGGAACTCGAGTGACACAACCTTTCGGCGTGCATCCTCCAGATCCAGCTTGACTGCTTGCAACTCAGCTTGAGCCTTCTCCCAACTTGTCTTCTCAACCTTCAGCTTGGCCAGCTGTGCCTCTGCCTTCTCTGTCTTGATTTTTGCAGCCCCAGCCTTCCTAAAGAGGGCCCCTGCCAAGGTCGTCACCTCCATCTGTGCAGAACACAACCCCCTGAAGAGGTCTGCCTCATTAAACATTGAAGCTGAGCGCAGGCCTGACTCCTCCACGATCCTCACCAAACGCTCAGCCCCTGCCCTGGCTGGGCCTTCCTCCCCCTCCAGTCGTCCACCCACCGCGCGCGCATGATAAAGAGAAGTCTTCAGGCCAACCCCTCCCTCCTGAGGTGCAGGACTCCTTGGCATCTGCCGCCCACCACTTGGCTCAGAACTGGCCAAGCCCCCTGCCACTTGAATTGCGGGGGCGACCCCTACCGCTTCTGGAGCATCCCTGACCACAGGGGTCTCCACCACAGCTGGGACCTCCTTCACCTTCTTGGGCTCAGTCTCCCCTGCGGCCTCCACAGGGGCACTTCTCTTCTTCCTTTTCCTCTTCGGAGCCCCCCCATCATCCCTGGCCTTCTCTCTCACAGGATCCACAGGGAGTTTTCGTGGCTCAAACTTACTCAAGTCCTTCTCCCCCAACGGTTTTGGGCGAGGCCTGATCCTCTCCTTCGCGATCGGCTGTGGGGGTCGGTCGTCTTGTGCTTTCGCGAACATGGCGGCCTTGGCAAGGATTGCCTGATCCTCAGCCTCCTGAGTTTTTCTCCTCGCCTCCAATTCCGCTCGGTCAAGATCCCCACCGACCGGCTGAGGACCCAGCCCTGCCTCAAACAGTGCAGAAGGCTGCACGAGGTCATCCCATCTCGCTTTCTCTTTTTCCCTCCATTCTTTCACCCTCTTCACCCTCTCCCCAGCCTCAGCCCCCAGTCTTGCCTCTACCGTCTTGATTGGCACTTTCCAGATGGTGCGCACCCCAGGCCCCCCGTTGGCAGAAACATAGAACCACCGCGCTCGCCATCCCTTGATTGATGTGGGGAGACCAGCCACCAACCCCTTCCCCGCCACCGCCTGCAAGGTGACCCACGTCTCTTGTTGCCCTGAGGCCTTGTAACAAGCGAAGAACTCCTCCACCGTCATCGACCCCCCCTCACTTGCCTTTGGCCAGGCACTTGCGCAGGATAGCACGATTTTCCAAGCATTGGGCATCAGCTGACCCGGAGCCACTTCTAGGTGGTTGAGCACGTCCACCACTATTCGAGGCAGTGGCAACCTCAACCCCCCCTTTAGAGCTTCTTCGTACAGGGAAAATGCTCCTGGCCTAACGTCCGATGGCCTTTCCGTTGACGTTGGCAACAACAACTCCACTTCCGCCGGAATTTGGTACTTCTCGCGGATAGCCCCCATCTCCGCCTCCGTTATCGTCGATTTGTCCGCCTTTGTGTGCCAATGGTCCGGCTCCGCCTGACTGATTGGCGTTGGCGCTGCAATCATGGTGGAGCCACCGAAACGTCTCGCTGGTTCCCCCACCCTCTCCGTTCTGTACTGGGCAGCTAATTCTTCTGCATCATCGTCCCCCAGAGGATCCACTCTCACATTCACGTCTTCTTCTTGCGCCATTCCTACAGTGTGTCTGCGGATCGCTTCTGACGCAGGCCCTAAGAAGTTGAAGAAATGCTCCAATGGTGCATCGCGAGCAACAAACGGTGTAACACTTGGAATGTTTTGGGTTCTTGAGAACAAGTAAGTGAAGCGAACAATACCAAAAGCCCACGGTTTACCCGTATTCCAAGGATCCAAATTAATTTTCGCCAGTTTGAAAAGTTTTCAAATCATCCGCCAAAACTGCCTCCTCAATGCCTATAATAATGCCTTGACGTTTCGCTTCTAATCTGACGCTTGACCCTTCCCCTCCCTCAAACTTCTGCCACGTGTATGGCCTGGATGCACTGACTTCTGCCCTTACTTGTCTTTTCCACTTCAACTCATCACGTGACACGCCGCCTCTTGAGCCCCGCGCCCTTCCACTCGTCCACCCGCTCGGTCGGCCTCACGGTCGGCCTCGCCCGCTCGGTCGGCCTCACCTGCTCAGCCACCCTCACGGCCGGCCTCGACCGACCTCACGGTCGGCCTCACCCGCTCGGCCACCCTCATGGTCGGCCTCACCCGCTCGGCCGCCCTCACGGTCGGCCTCACCTGCTCGGCCGCCCTCACGGTCGGCCACACCCGCTCGGCCGCCCTCACGGTCGGCCTCACCCGCTCGGCCCCCCTCACGGTCGGCCTCACCCGCTCGGCCACCCTCACGGTCGGCCACACCCGCTCGGCCGCCCTCACGGTCGGCCTCACCCGCTCGGCCACCCTCACGGTCGGCCTCACCCGCTCGGTCGGCCTCCCGGTCGGCCTCGCCCGCCCGGTCGGCCTCACGGTCGACCCCTCCCGCACGGCCGCCCTCACGGTCGGCCTATGCTCTCCCCCCACCGATCGGATCCATCTTCCCTGTTATTATTCCCTTCGTTGGACTAAAGCTGCACTCGGGAATGGGGGACTACTGACAGGGGTAGGCCCACAGGGACCACGGCCCATCATGAGTAAACCTAAGCCCACCAATTAAACCCCATTGCACAACCCGGGTGGTAAAACCCAGCATCACTGGAAGCCAACTGGACAGGGAAGACCAATGACATTCGGACACGCGGCGGATGCAGGACAGGCCACGTCAGCAGACAAAGATCTGCAGAGTTATTGCCACAGCACATCACCATTAATGCAATCCATCAGAACATTTATTGCGACAACACTTCCCAGCCGGCACGGCACCTCCTCACCCTGAACAAGGCAAATCACGACACAAGCTTTCGGCGGGGGAAAGCCCAGAATAGCAGAGGTAATGAAATGATTACCAAAGGATATAAGCAAGGAAAAAGGAGAAAAGAAGGTTAAGTTTTCTACCTCTCTCTCTCTCTCTCTCTCTCTACGTTTTGCCTATCACCCTTTCTAATTCACACACCGGAGGGTTCGCCGGGGGACTACCCCGTCTCCCGATTGAACTTGCTTGCAGGTTTTCCAGTGGACCTGAGGAGCTTGGATCGGTCCAGCCCATACACGACGACACACAGCATTATCATATATATATATATAATGAGTATGATTTTGAAAATGGACAATTTATTTATTTAAAGATAAATATAATAAAATTATGTGGATATATAGATTATTAGATCAATCTATACATAGAGAGTATAGACTTATAAAATGAATAGATCAGATTACTAGAGTAGGATTGGTGGAATCGTGATGAGCTCACGAGCCTAGATTGGATTGGTGCAATCCAAACCGTGGATGCTTTTAAGATTTGATTTGGTGAAATTGTGTTTGAATTATGAATTTAGAGAGGAAAAAAGAATTTTTTTTTCTAAAAAAACATGAATTTTTTTTCTTCTGCTTTATTCTTGCCTTTCTTTTTCTTTCTCAAATATATACCAAACACACAATTGGCAATTTCCTAATCACTGGTGCAAAATAATATGAAGTTGGCATGGACAGTATCAAGATTTACCCACCCAAAAAAAAAAGTATCAAGATTCCATAATCTTGTTTATTTGTTTGGGCCTACTAGTTCATACTTGTTGGGGGATTATATTTGCACATAAAAAATCATTAAGTATGTCTAATTTTTTAATACATCTTATTAAATTATTTAAAATTATAATTTACTCTTAACATATCTTTTATTTTTTTTAAAATTACTTTTTAAGATACACTTAAATAATAAACTAATCAACCCCCGCCCCCCCCCCCCCCCAAACAAAAAATCCAACTGCAATCAAGCAAGCTGTTTAATAAGGTTAAGGGCCACCTGTTAGTACATCCCAATTAGATCTCTAAAAAAAATTTAATCTCCTTCAGTTGCAACACGAAGAACAAAGGCTAAACAAACCATATAACAACACAAGGAGAAACAATTATATTGATAATAATGTTGAATTTTGGTTGGGTGAATCAGAGTTTTGGAGTGAGGAAAAAAATAGGAGAAAATAATTGAAATTTGAAAAAGAAGATGAGCGTACAAGTAATTAGAGTATACCATGAGAAAAAAATAATATTTTATTTTAGGATTTAATGTGTATTGTCTTTCTTAGTAAAATTTACATTAGGGTATAATAGAAACTAAAATTTTAAAATTTTAATTGGATGTACTAAATTACTATTTGGATACAAATAGAATCACCCATACTTGTTTGTCACCATAAATTTTTTAATTTATGTTAAAGCACACATTCATTTTGGCTAATCTACGTTTGACATGCATTGCTAATTTGCTATTATTCTAGTCAGCAGACAAACTCAACCTAAAGCACAAAATACTGGTCTAGTTTGTCTAACACTAAGCTTTCTTGGAAAAATAGGCCAAAAACAATTTTTTTTAAATCTTTATAACATCTATGTCTTCTATTTTAATATAATATACTTACGATTTTGACATAAAATTCATATATTTTGAGATTTTCATCAAATTATGTGATTAAAAATAGATTAAAAATAAAAATATATAAAAAATCCTTGACGGAACACTTATATTCTAACAAATGTTATAACAAATAAAAGCTAAGATCTTAATAATGGAGACTACTTAATTATATAAGTATAGGTGTGTTATTAGCCTCACCTAAACCAACTAACTTTTAAGAATTAGTTTTTTTAAAAATATACATATATATATATAAATAGAGAGGCATTCCATTGATTTGTTGTGGTTGTTGAGACCTTTCTTGGATACTCTTTGTTTGTCCCCTCAATATCAAATATAAAATAAGCAAGGGCAAACCCACCCTCTGTTTTTTATTATTAATTTTTTTTTTTTGTAGCACTCCATTTATTTTTTTGAAGGAAAATTTTGGGTGTTTTTCAATTGTTAATTGTTTGCAACTTTACTTATACATAATTTTTAGAGTGCATATCATAATTTCAAAATTCATAACTTACATATTAAAAAATGTATAACTTCTCTCACAAAAAGTATAACTTTTTGTACAATGTACAAATCCACATTGTAACCTCTCCCTAATTTTATTTAGTATTTAAAATGATTATAGTATAAGTTATCCTCTTATAAATATATATATATATATATAACACATGTCAAATTCATTTATTTATCTCTGTTATGTGATCATTTCTCTTAGAAATTTTTCTCACATTATATATGTGAGAAAATAATTGGCTTGAAACACTAAATTCTCTAAATCAGAGGTGCACTATACTACTAGTTACCCCTTCATGGGACAATATATAGGCTTAGGCCCCCTCATGAGCATGTGTGCCAAGCTTAGCCAACATGCTAGATCCAAAAAGTTGTATGGACCACAAGACAAAAATTGAAGACTTTGATTTGTTACCCAATAGTTTTCTATTTCAATTGACAAATCTTAAAAAAAAAAATTGAGAAATTAAAGTTTTTCCCTAGAAAATTCAACAGAAAAAAAAAAAAGAAAAAAAAAAGCACACTTTTGTTCTTACATAACGTAATAGGTTAGAACATTACATGGATCGAGGGATTAACATCCCACGCTTTCCTTGGTTTTGTGATTTCATTACACTTCATTTTATTTTATTTATATTTTGGTACTTTGTCCTCATCGATGAAACTTCTCACAAAATACATATACCGTTCCATGGAGATAGTTTTCTTGAGTTTCATTGTGGTTAAAAATTTGTTATTGTATTGTGCTCGATAAAAAATGGAAGTGTTTGGATGTGTGAAGTGTATACCATATACATTTGCGTAAATTCTCACAAATATAAAAAAGTTATCTCACAAAGAACTTATATGATTTTGTGAGATAATTTATATATATTTATAAAAATTTATGCAAACACATGTAATGTGCAATATGCACTTATACACTTAAAAACTTATCCTAATAAAAATTTATTTAAAGGTTGATTTATTATATAAATAACAATCGATTTGAGTACACAAAAAATTTCGCAGGCAAAAAAATTTCACAGAATAAACATAGATGAGAGATGCAATGTGAGCTCATGAATGTGAATTGTTTACTGTATTCCTAACACAACTTTATAAATAAACTTCGCTTAAACACATTTTTTGGGTCATTTGGGAAAAAAAACTAGAAAATTAAAAGGTCACTGTAGTTAAGGATTGTTTGAGAATTAATTTTTTTGTATTTTTTTAAACTATTTCACAAAAAAGATGTGCAAAATAAAAAATATGAAAAATAAGTTGACTTTTCATATTGACTTTTTGATTTTTTAATTATTTCAATTGCCAAACATCCTTTTGCTTGTCATCAACCCAAAAAAAATAAAAATAAATAGGAACAAATCAAATATCAATGTTACATCAACTTTTTCATTCACCAGAAAAAAAAACTCTTTCAGCAATTTTGAAAAATATAGTGTGTTTGGTTTTAGTTTTTTGGTTTAAATTTTTCAAAAATTATTTATTTTTTTGTTTTTGTATTTTTTTAAATTTTTAGTGAATATTTTTAAAATTTTAAACATTTTTGTATATTTTTTTAGATGCACCTTACTTAGATGTATCTAAAAATTAAAAAAATTGTGAAAAATTATTTAAAAAAATTAATAAATACAAAAAAATTACACAAAAAAATACTGAATTCTCATATATATATATATATTTATATTTTTGATATTTAATGAATTTTTAAAATATTTTTTTCAAAAAAATTATACTTTTTATGTATATTTATGTTAAGTGTGTCTAAAAATAAAAATAAAAATGAAAAACAAAAAAATAAAATTTTTTGAAAAACCAAAAATAAAAACCGCCACTTAAAAAAATTTAAAAAAAAAAACCAAAAATCATAAACCGCCGCTTAAAGTCATTAATTTTTGAGTGTCATTAATTTTTGAGTTTAACTTGAACTGATCTTGATAAATTTATGAAAATTTAAGCTAGTTAATTTGATAGATTAAAAATCGTTTGAAATCAATTTGAACTGATTAACGAACTAACATTATACATTTTTTAGAGTTCAAACTTGTCAAACTAAATTTCAACATTTACTACTAAATTAGACTCGGATTCATTTATAAACTAACATGGACAATCCCAGCCCAACATCCACCACCTCCGGCACAAAAACAAAAAGAAAAAAAGAAAAAGAAAAAAGAAAAATTACAACAACTGTGGTAAAGCGGCGGATCTTGGTTGTTTCTTGGATTTCCGGCGACTGTGGTCGGTGGTTGTCGACGACACAAGCGAAATGAGAAGATCAGAAAAAGCACTGATAATGAACTTGTGGGTTTGTTTAGGGTTTAGTGTTAGATAACACAAGAGAAGTTCATGAAGATAATCCCAATCGGCCCTTAAATCCATTAATTGACGAGCTTCAATCATCTCCTGCATTGATTGTCGGAAATCCGAATACGGGTCCGGCGAGTAGGTTCGAATGGCGACACTTCCGGCGACTATGGTATCGGAGGAGGAGGACTGTGGTGGTGGTGGTGGTGGAGGAGAGTTTTCCGGCGAGTCGATGATGGAGTTAGAGAGGCCAGGGGAGGGGAAGAAGAAGCGTTGGGAGGCAAAGATGGCGGCGAAGTCAGCGGTGTCGGAGTCGGAGGAGGAAGAGAAGAAGTCATCGGAGGAGGTGGTGGTGGTCGTGGTGGAGGTGGAGGTGGAGGTGGAGGTGGAGGTGGAGGTGAGGTGGTTGAGAGAATTGAAGGTGTTGATTAGGGTTGATGATGATGTGGTGGGTGATGGATGGTTGTGATCTTCTTCTTGTAAGGGGCACTTGAATTTTGAGAAGCAGATGTAGAAGTTTTTCCAGAATATGCTTGACATTTTCTCTTTCAGAGAGAGAGAGAGAGCTCTCTCATATGTAGTGTTCATCTATGGTTTTGGCATGGGAAAATGCTATATATATCATGAAATTGTACTGAATTTCATCTGTAAATAAGGTAGATGCTGTAAATTTAAAGATGGTGAAATGTGAATTCATTGTTGTCTATGAATACACTTTTTTTAAGTATTTTTTTTATGGTTCCTAGTATTGTTGTTTGGTATACAAATTCGTTTGGCATTGATTTTTTGATTAAAAATGTAATAAAATAAAATGTTACATTTAAATCATAATTATTTTATTTTTGCTCTCACAAAAATTAAAAAAACTAAAAAAAAAACCAAATAAACTTTTAATTTCAAAATAAAATAATCAAAAAATCAATTATCAAACGGCAACTAAAGAGTGAAAGATAAAGCGAATAATTACTAAAAAATAATATTGAATGTGACAATGACACATTTTATACATAGTCACCAGTTAACAAATTTGAAAAAAGCTATTAGGTGCACAAAACTTGTTTCTCACTAATTTGATTAAATTGTAGTTTCTTTTACAAAGTAAAGATTACTAATTAGTTGGAATTATTGCAACATGGTATCATTGTAATACCTACTATCCATGGTTACTGTCACCCTTCATCGAATGCGATTGGATCCATTGATTTATCAATAATGTTTTGTTCTCCGAATCTTTCTTCTCCAAATTTCTTGATTGTCCAAAACGACGTCTTTTTGGATTCTCTTACCGGTAAGATATATTAAAATTCTCTTACCGGTAAGATAATTTTCATTAAATAACCCCCTCGTAAAACAAAACTACTGTTTAAAACGAAAATTCTCTTACCGGTAAGATAATTTTCATTAAATAACCCCCTCGTAAAACAAAACTACTGTTTAAAACGACGTCGTTTTGAATTCGGAGTAAATTTGAACTTGAAAATTTTTGAGCTACGTATCATTATTGTTGATTTGTATTGATAAGAGTGGTGCTATATTTCACAATATATTATCTTTATTTTGATCTCTAGAAGAGAAGGAGAATCGAGAGAGATAAAGGGATGATGAATGAAGATTGTGGGTTCATTCAACATCATTGGGGTGAATTAGAGATGTTCAATTAAAACTCCTAAATATTTTTTATATTAAAAATTGAAAGAAATAAAAAAGTAAGTGGTCACAACAAAATTAGTGATTGTTGGTGTACTACCAAATATTTTTGAGCAAATATCAAATCAATTGTATGTTAAAAAAAATATTACAAATTAATGGTAAATTATATAAATATTAATAATTAAAAATTTTAAATTTTTTTATCAATTTGTAATTATTTTTTTAAATCTGTATTTTCTCTAATATTTTTCCTCCCTTTACTTCACTTGGGAGTAATTGTCCACTAGTTCTGGAATATCAAGCCATTGCTTAAATGGTGTTCTAAATCAATTATGTAATGAAAATTTTTACATATGAGACTTGTTAACTCACATTTATTAAATAGTTAGGTGATAAAATACGACTCATTTGGCCATAAATTCTATTCAGATAATATCCCATGACATTTTGAGAATATCTAATAAAGTTTTTAATAACAATGGATTAGACTCTGCATTTTAGCTCAATGGCCCCATTGTGACTCTACTTTCATGTAGGGATGGTCGTGGATCGATTTTCGATGGTTTGGTTTGCGATTTGAACTAGCTCGCATGTCTGTAATTTGGGAAAAATTGAACTCGCAACCGTCCACAATGCGGGTTACGGTTTATGCAAATAGAGTTCGCGAATATGCAAGCGGATTGAATTTTTTTTTTTTTTTTTTTTTTTGAACTTTTTGCTACCAGAAATAAAATCATGCTTAGCTATCCTACCCACTCAAAAATACACTTGCAATTATTTGAGGCAATTCCACAACTCAACCTTTGCACTATAGTATGTCAGTGTCATGTGCTTCAGATAGAAAAAAAGGATTCATTATAAAATTACCATTCCAGCAAAGCTTGTCATTAAAAGACTTTTCCTTCCTTACTTGTGCATGAAAGAGGATGCTATTGTTGTAACTGTAATAAGTTTGAAGTCCAGAAGCATGAAACATTACATACCAATGAAGGATTAAGCTAAAAAAAAACAAAAATTGTTTAGTGCTGATGGCTGCTTGTGAGTGCAGATGAAATCCGCAATCCGCAATGAAGAATTAATCTAAACTACACCCGATCTTTCTCTACACCTAAAATTGCTCATTTGTATGCAGTTTGGTTCGGATCGGGTTGAGCTATTTTTGCAGGTCGGATAACCCTATACCCAATGTTGGAAAATTTATAAAGAGGTAGTTGTGAATTGAAATAGACTCCATTTTGAATGAAATGGTGAAACCTTTTATGGTGTCTTTTTGTTTTAAAGGAAGGGTCAAACCTCCATTTGAATGAAAGAGTGCAAACCTTTCATGGTGTCTCTTTATTTTAAAGGAAGGCTTATGTCCCTTCTTCATATCTTTCTATTCAAATTGAATAGGTGCCAACAAAGCCTATATAAAGGCAGCTCCATTCTAATTTTGATTGATTTTTCGAAAATTAATTTTCCTTGCATTTATTTTGCTCTCTTGCGTCATTTATTCTTCATATTAGATTTAGAATAAATTTCAGAGAGTTATAGAACACAAGGTTCTAGTTTGCCGGACAAATTTGTTTGAAGTGCTACTACAAATTTGTGAAGATCATTGTATCCTGGGAGATAGACGCCACATAACCGTAAGCACCGAAGTGGGGCGAATCTGTCTTAAAGACAGAGTGTCACACACTCAACTTGGTCTTTAATTATTGATTCGGTTCAACAAAATAAATTCTGTAAGTTTTATTTTATTTTGTTTGAATTATTTTAATTTATTTTATTTATACAGAAGATTATTCCAACACCCAATTCTACTTTCATGACAGGAACTACTCATTTTTAGGCTATTGCACATAAATCATGCATATAAAAAAAAAAAAAAAAAAAGGAAAAAACAAATTTATATGAAATTATGCAAAAACTTGATATTTCCATATTATCACTCAATCTTTTATAATTATGGGCTGTGCTAGGGGGCTCGAATTTGGAGCCCCCGAATCCTCCGAAAATGAAGAAAGAAGGAAGAAGGCAGAGGAAGGAGGAGGAGGAGGAGGAGGGGGAAGAAGGAGGAGGAGGAGGAAGGACTGGAGGGGGCCAAATAAATCGGGGTGGAGGCGGAGGCGGGGGCGGAGGCGGAGGCTGCGAGGGGTGGGACGACGAGCTGCGACAGCCCGGCGACGAGCTCTTCCCTACGACGGCGATGAGCTCTTCCCTGCGACGGCCACGAGCTGCGACCTGCCTCTCCCTCTCCCTCTCTCTTTCTCTCCCTCTCCCTCTCCCTCTGCTCAGAGCTGCTCCATGAAGAAGACGAAGGGAAAAAAAAAAAAAAATGGTCAAAACGACGTCGTTTTGGCCATTAGAGGGATTCGGGGGGAAAGAATTCGAGCGCTGAAACATTATTCTATAATTATAATCTGTAGAGGTAGTGATAGAATTTTTTAATTACTAATAAATCATTATCAATAAGGCCATCATTTTTTATGTAATTTTTTTTTTTAATGTAAATTACAACATTATCTTTTTAAAAGATTTACGATTGCAAAGTAAATTGTACAATAATATTATGTATTCAAAATTTTTTTTAAAAATATTAATGTGTGTCTTAGATTCATCAATTTTACAATACTTTAGTCTCAATTACACTTCACTTTTAATGATAACTATCTTGATATTTTTTCGTGGTTTGGAGATTTTTCTGTAAATTGTATATAGACTTTGGCAGTAGCACAAAGCTAATGCTAACTTGACGAGGAATTGGCATTTTTGTTGCGATATTTTTGGCAGAAATTTTATTAATTCTTGGGTCAAGAAATTTATTCTGAAAATAAATAAGTGGTTAAAATTTAATTAGTATACCGTATAGAAAGAATCTAAGCTAATGAATCTGTAAGATTGTTGTATTATTTAGGTTGTGTTTGGATTTTAAACTTGAATAAAAATTTAGAAAGGAAAACAAAAATGATGGATGAAATATAGATATATTTCATTCATATTTCACTTATATTTTTTTTTTTACTTTTCAAATTCCTGCCAAAATTCATGATCAAAATACAACGTAATGATGTGTTTGGAATAATTTGGATAAGGATTTAGAAAAGAAAAGTGAAAAATTAAGTGAAATATACATATATTTTATTCATATTTTATCATTCTTTACTTTTTCTTTCTAAATCTCTATACAAATTCATAATCCAAACATATCCTTATACTGTGTTTGAATTATAAATTTCAATAGAAATTTAAAAATAAATAAATAAATAATTGATGAAATTTAAATAACACCAAATTAATTACAATTGAAATTTCCAAAATCCGATTTTGTCTTGAAATGTGAGGAAATTATTTAATATTTTTGGAGTACCACATGTTTATAGTTCTTAATTAATTATCATTCAATATATCTTCACATATTTCTCAATTACCTAATACTTTACTCATGTACTTATCTTCTCTATCAATTTTAATATTATATAATACCACGTATTCATATTCTAACATCACTCAATAATTATCCAAAATGTGCCATTCGATTGCTGAGTTCTCGGTGCAGTGAGGAGAAAGACTACTATTTTTGTTGCTTCTATTTTTTCTTATCCCCTTTTTATTCCAAGTCAAATCAATCAGAGACAGTATATCACAATTCACCAAGTGTGTTTGTTGCCTCAAAAAGTGTCATTCGACTGTTTTTGTCTCTCCCTTTTGTATAGTATTATTCTCTGTCAAATTAATGCAAGAAAAATGAGAAAATGATTTTTATTTAACTTTTGACTATGATTTATTTTTTAAAATTTTTTAATAAAATGATAAAAATAAATTAATAAATCAGTAAATAATTTATTTTACTTGTTGCCAAACACAGTAGAATGTATACATATATATATATATATGATTACATCAAAACTTGTAATTACTCATTCCTGAAACCAAACTAATCACCGACTCTTCTAACTATATTACTAACCATTCCAACAGAATCTAATTACATTTGAATCAATATTGTGATACTACCACTAGGACTATCTTGACCTGTTGTTGTTGTTTTTTTGTTTTAATAATTTGACACCTGTCTCATTTGAGGCCAATTTTACTGTTTAGTAGTGGGAGACTAATTAAAATCGAGATAAATTTCATGTGGATCATTTTAATATCTTTTATTTATTTATTTTTTTAAGTGATCTTTTGTCTTATTTATGAATCTTATTTTTTTGGTGATCTTTTATTTTATTCATGAATGGAGATTAATTGGAAGGTCATGGACTTGGTAGTGAGTTAATATTTAGAGGTTTTGAGGCTCTCAATTTTCTCTAATTTAATGGTCAATATGTTTTGGTATAATTTGTAAAGTCCTAGTGGCCTATAAATTGTTTATTTTATCTATTCTTTTCTAGACCAGCTATTTTTTACATTTGAGAGATTACTAGCTAAAGAATAGTGTTTTTTCTTGGTGAAGCTTGGGTTCACCATCTTGTGTAGAATTGGCCTGAACCATACTACAAGTAGTTGGGCTGTTGTATCTTAGAAGGGGCAAGTCATAGTTTAGTAACTGCTGTATCGGTATTTGGGTTCTTCCTATTGCAGTGTGCTTGATCTCCTTAAAGAAAACGAGATATCCGTGTCTCAACTTGATCTATTTGTATCTCATTTTCTTTACATTATTTATCAATAAAATATAATTTTTCTAGTATTTTCACCAACAATTTTAAGGAGATTAAAATGGAACAAGCACTAGAAAAAATCAATGACGGAATTAGAGATCTCAACAAGCCTCTCAAGTTCAATGGAGTTCATTTTAAAAAGTGGAAACGAAAAGTTCTTTTTTACCTCAGCCTTTTGAAAGTTGCTTATGTTCTTACCGAGAAGAACCCAAACAAAATTCTAACCGAGAAGATGAATGATGAAGACTATGAGGCACATGAAGCAAAAGTGGCTTCATACAATATAGATGAGTATAAATGTCATTTTTATCTTTTAAATTGCCTTGCTGATCAATTTTATGATTGCTATGACACCACTTATACTTCTGCAAAGAAAATTTGGAAAGCTTTACAAACTAAGTATGATACTGAAGAAGTAGGAGCAAAAAAGTATACAGTTAGCCGATTTTTTCGCTTCCAAATGGTGGATAGAAAATTCGTTGTGGAGCAAACACAAGATTTCCAAATGATAGTTGCAGAAATAAGATATGAAAGCATCAAGATTGGTGACAACTTGGTAGTTGCATGACTTGTTGACAAGTTACCGCCATCTTGGAGAGAATTCCAAAAGAGCATGTGCTACAAACAAAAAGGGACTTCCTTAGAGTCGTTGATCACTCGTATCTAAGTCGAAGAGGAGGCTAGAGGCCATGATGCATTAATAACACAAGAGGGTAATGACAATTCTATTACAAAAGTAAACTTTGTTTCAGCAAATAATAACCTACCCAAAGGTCATAATTTCAAGAATGCTTATTTGAAGCCTTATAAAAAGAATATGAAGAATTATGGTAAACCTCATAATAAATGGATTAATTCAAATAAGAACGAAGATCCACCACCTCAACAAAATTTTACATGCTTTGTCTGTAGCAAAAGTGGGCATATTGCTTGAATTTGCAAATTCCAAAAACGTGCACCTGCCCCAAAGGCTAACGTTATCGAGAAGCCATTTGTGGCGATGATTACAGACATTTGTATGGTTAATTATGTGGATGGTTGGTAGACAAATTCTAGTGTTAATAGACATGTTTGTTATGATAAAACTTGGTTCAAGGAGTATACTTTCTTTGATGATGAGAAAACAATTATGCTTGGTGACTCTAGTCAAATCAAGACACTTGGGAGTGGTGAGTTTGACCTTAAGTTCACCTTTAGACATGTGCTTACTTTAAAAGATGTGCTTTATACATCGTCCATGAGGAAAAATTTGATGTCAAGTTATTTGTTGATTAAGGCTGGCTTTAAGCAAACTAGGGAATCTGATCAACATGTGATTACCAAGAAGGGTATTTTTGTGGGTAAGGGTTATACTTGTGATGGGATGTTCAAACTGAATATTGAGATTAATAAACCATCTACCAATTCGGTTTATATGTTGTCTTCTATTAATTTTTGGCATGCTCGCTTGTGTCATATTCACAGTAAATATGTGGAAATTATGAGTAGTTTAGGATTAATTCCTAAAGTGAAAAAAAAAATTGAGAAATGTAAAGTTTGCAGTAAAGCAAAAATTACCAAGAGGCCTCATAAAAGTGTTGACAAAAATACCAAATTGCTAGAATTATTTTATACTGATTTATGTGAGTTTGAATGAATTTTAACTCGTAGTGATAACCAATATTTTATCACTTTTATTGATAATTTTTCAAAATTCACAAACATATATTTATTAAAAAATAAAAGTGATGCTTTTGAGAAATTTAAAGAATTCCTTCTTGAAGTGAAAAATCAATTCAGTAAAAAGATTAAAAGAATTTGAAGTGATAGTGGCTGGGAGTATAAATCTCTTAGATTTAACTCTTTTGTTCAGTCATTGAGAATTATTCATGTGACTACTCTACCATATTTACCTTCATCTAATAGAGTAACTGAAAGAAAAAATAGAACATTTATTGACTTGACGAATGCTATGCTTATTGATTTAGGTGCTCATTCAAATGTTTTGAGCGAGGCTATTTTGACAGCTTGCCATGTGATAAATAAAGTGCCACACAAAAAGACTAAAATTATACTTTATGAGTTGTGACGAGGACATAAAACAAATCTAGATTATTTGAGGGTTTGGGATTGTTTAGCTTTTTTAAGGCTTGCAGATCCTAAACGACCTAAATTGGGTGAATGAGCTACCACTTGTGTTTTTCTTAGGTATGCGTTGCATAGTACAACTTATAGATTTTTTAATATGAAAAATAATATTATTTTTGAATAAGGTGATACTATTTTTCATGAATATAAATTTCCTTTCAAATCTAGAAATAGTGGGAGTCAAATAATTTTTGAAAATAATTTATCCATACCTAGCTCTTCTACTCCATCTAAAGTTTTTCAAGAACAAGAAAATTCTCAAATCCAACCAAGGAGAAGTAAATGAGCTAGAGTTGAAAAAGATTTTGGCCTTGACTATTATCTTTACAATGTGAAAGAAATTCCTCTTACGATGCAAGAAGTTTTATCATCACCTAATGCTATTTTCTGGAGAGAGACTGTAAATGATAAGATAGATTTACTACTTTCAAATAAAACATGGAAGCTAGTGGATTTGCCTCCAGGTTGTAAAACTATTGGGTGTAAATGGGTCCTTCGTAAAAAACTTAAATCGGATGGAACTATAGATAAATATAAAGTGAGGCTTGTCGCTAAAGGTTTTAAGCACCAAGTTGATCTTGATTTCTTTGATACTTTTTCTCTGATTACTAGAGTTACATCCATTAGACTGTTGATAGCAATGACTGGAATATATTATTTAAAAATTCATTAAATGGATGTGAAAATAGTATTTTTAAATGGAGATCTAGAGGAGGAGATTTACATAGACCAACCCGAGGGCTTTGTGGAGCCTGGCTAAGAAAACAAGGTGTGTAAGCTAACTAAATCCCTTTATAGTTTAAAACAAGTTCCTAAACAGTGGCATGAGAAATTTGATTCTTGCATGCTTGAGAATGCTATAAGACTAATAAATGTGATAAGTGCATATATTATAAAACTTGTGAGAATGCACATGTGATTATTAGCCTATATATAGATGATCTACTTATCTTTGGCTCTAATTTGCATATTATAAATGAGACTAAAAATATGCTTAATAGTCACTTTGATATGAAAGATCCTAGTGAAGCCAGTTTTATTTTGGGAATTAAAATTACTAAGATTAATGATGACATTTTTCTTGATCAGTCGCATTATGTTGAGAAAATTTTAAAGAAATATAACTTTCTAGACTGTAAACATGTTGTTACTCCTTTTGATGCAAGCATACATTTATCTGTTGTAACAAATGAAAAAGAAGTGATTAATCAAAAGGAATATGCTAGCATGATTGGTAATTTGAAATATGCTATTGATTGTACTAGACCTGACATTGCATATGATGTTGGAATACTTAGCAGATTTACTAGCAAGCCAAGTCGAGATCATTGGCTAACCATGTGTCACGACCCAAACCCGGCCCTATGGGTTTAGCACCGTAACTGGCCAGTAATCCGAGATTACCGAAGGCCTGCTGAATAGTAATACAGTAAAACAGAGTACAGGGCCTGGCGGAAGCCATTACAGTAAATAACTAGTGTCCATTGAGCTGTGAAAATCTGTATGCCAAAAACATTTTTCATGCATTCATTCAGTTCAAACAGTACAGTCTATATACAATCATATACAACATTCAGTACGGGAATCAAATCCCTCGATAACAGTACAGTAAACAGTAGACGGTCTATACAGTAGGGGACACAAAAACACCCCAAGCCATAGCATGGCAACACGGAACCTCGCGGTGAGGCACATAGGCTGGCTTGACAAAACTGGGGGACTAACCCACGCTCCTAGCTCCGGTCTGGCTGCTGAGAACCTACATATATATATAAACAGTGAGCTAAAGCCCAGTGAATAACATAATGTATAAAGAGGTTAAGAATGTAATGTCCTTACAGTAATGAAAACAGTTCATTAAACAGTATTTCAGTCTTTCAGTATGTCAGTCAATCAATCATATGTGGTACATCCATTAGCCTATAAACAGTAGGTCCAAAAGGACCGGGCCTCAACGGACCCAACAGTAGTGATGGCCATCAGTCAGTAAACAGTATGGTTCCACAAGGGAACCGACAGAGCTCTGTAACAGTAACAGTCAATGCTAAGGATGCCACAATACAGTTCACAATACAGGACATACATTCATTCAATAAACAATTCAGTTCAGTATTCAAAAGATAACCATTTTGAACATATCTTTACACAATCTGTTACTCACAGAGATTGGGCTACAGTATGCTAGAGCGCGTCCCCGAGTGCCAACCCTAAACAGTAAACAAATCGAACACACTCTAAGTTTAACAGTTGGGGAAGTACAATAATTAACTTCCTATTATGCCTCGGTGTGTTCTACATCTAAATCCTCATTAAGATGTCTTAAACTAGGCCTAAGGATGCCTAGGATGGGATGAGGATGTAAAGATGTATACAGAAAACATTTGCAGAATTTTCAGTCAAACAGAGCCCCGCTCGAGCGCATGTTTCCCCGCTCGAGCGTACAGGCAAACAAAGGTCCCCGCTCGAGCGTACATTCACCCGCTCGAGCGGACCAAAAAGTACTGGATAGGTGAAATCTGCGCTCGACGCCCGCTCGAGCGCATCACCCAGTCCTCCGCTCGAGCGCCCAATTCTCCGCTCGAGCGGACTGATGCACAATGCAAGATGCTGGGAGCTCGACTTCTCCGCTCGAGCGCTACTTCCTCCGCTCGAGCGGGAAACAGAAATCTGGAAATCCCAGATTTGAGTCCCAAGCTCAAAACCAAGTTCAAAAGCAATGTTTTCGATCCTCTTGGGCTATTTTCTGGAAAAACTCTTTTAAACACATAGAATAACATGTTTCAAGACTCAATTTAAGAAATCAAGGCCCAAGGGTGTTTAATCAACCTCATTTCCAAACCAATTTTTAAGAACATGCATGAACAACATTCAAATATGACATGCATGAGTTTCAAACCAATTTCAAGCTTCAAATCTTGCTCTCAAGAGCTCAATAGCTGGAAAACAAAGTGAAAACATGGACTAAAGCTTAGACATGAACATGCATGTACAATCAACCATGAATTCAACTTCAAAAGTCCACAAATTCAACATGCATGCATGAATTCTAGCATGAATCAACCTATATGGACTCAAACATGGTTTAATTCTACAATTGAGCAAGAATCATGCAAAATGAAGCTCCAAGATGACAAGAAGAAGATGAATTCACTTACCTAAGTCTTGTATTCAAGGTGTATGAGCTCAATTTAGTAATCTATGTTACCAATCTTCAAGTCTCTAAGCAAGATTAAGCAATGCAAGAAGGAAATCAATTCTCTCCCTCTCCTCTCTCTCTAATTTCGGTGGGGACTAAGGAAATGCCTGAGAAGAAGCTTTGATTCAATGTATGCAAGGCTCAAATAATATTAAACAATGGGTCCACTATGGGTGGCAATGTGGTAAATAAGTCAATTTTGGTAATTAACTCGTTTTAATCTAATTTAATCATTCCTAATCAGTTTCCAGATAAATATACCATAAAATCACAAATGTTCTACTGATTCCAAAACACTAAACGGTTCCTAATTCGGCCGCCGATAAGGCCTTCAATTAATAGTTCAAACATATGAATTCAAACAGATATTCAATCAATCAAACAGATGCAATATGCAATTCAATAGATAACTTATTCAATTTCAGTTTCGATTTCAATCAGTTCATTCAGTACTTCAATTAATCCAATTATCAGTCATTATCAGTCTAGTTTAACAGAAATCAGTAACTAATTCAGTAGGTTATCGATAATCAGTACGAGGGTTGTTACACCATGGGAAGAATTATGAGATATGTATCTAATACCAAAAATTGTGGTTTGTTCTATAACAAGTATTCTGCGGTACTTGAGTAATATAGTGATACTGATTAAAACACTTTGTCAGGTGATTCTCTCTCTACCTTGGGTTTTATTTTTACCTTGGGTGGTGGTGCTATATGTTAGAAATCTAAAAAGCAGACTATATTTGCTAATTCTACAATGGAAGTTGAGGTTATAGTGTTAGCTTCAGCATGTGAGAAAGCGAATTGGTTGAGAGATTTATTACATGAAATCCCTTTTTGGGCAAAACCAATTTCTTATGTGTTAATTCGTTATGATAGTAGTACTGCTGCTATTGGTAGAGTGAACAATCATTTTTATAATGGTAAATCCAAACCTATTAGAAAGAAACACAATAATGTGAGATCCTATTTGAGTAATGGCATCATAATTGTGAATTATGTAAAATTTTGTGATAATCTTGCGGATGCGTTAACCAATACCTTGGCGAGAGATAGGGTCTGAAATACATCGAGGGGGATGGATTTGAAACCTATAAAATCATAAACCATGTATGAAGACACCTAACCTAGGAACCAGAGATCCTGTAACTAGGTTTTGGGAAGAACGAATCATATGGTGGCTGTAAAAAAAAATGCACAACTTAATTTTGTTGTCCACCCCTATGATGTAAGTGCATTTGTCCTGTAATGTTGGAGGGTTGAGTTTTTATACTCTTAATGAAATTCTATAGCTTTTGTTGAGTGGGGTGTGCAAATTATAGGAACATCATTGATAGATTTCACCTATGTGAGCATGGAAATGGGGTTGCTTTCTATGAGAATAAGGCTTATTCTCAAATATACTCATAAAAACTGGGATAAACACAATGCCGTAATGTAATGGCTATTAAAAGCTTATGTCAATACGTGATCATTATGTGTGAGTAGTAATACTTTATTTCTCTTAAGTAGTCATAGTTTAAGTCTGAGATCACTACTGACTCTGGAGTAGAGGTTGTTGTTACACTAATGAAGGTTCAATGCAGAGCACACCTTCATGATGCATACTAATCTATCTTTGTTTAGTAATCTCTCTTGTCCTTGTTGATATTAAAATGAATGGGGGATTATTGGACTATTTTAATATCTTTTATTTATTTATTTATTTTTGTTGACATTTTGTCTTGCTCATGAATCTTTTGTTTTTTTTTTTGGCAACCTTTTTATTTTGTTCATGAATGGAGATTAATTAGAAAGTTATGGGTTTGGTGGTGAATTAATATTTGGAGGTTTTGAGACTCTCTTTTTTCTCTAATTCAATGATCATTATTTTTTGGTATAATTTATAAGGTCCTAGTGACCTATAAATTGTTTCTCTCATCTACTTTTTTCTAGACTAACTATTTTTTACACTTGAGAGATTACTAGCCAAAGAAGGGTGTTTTTTCTTGGTGGAGCTTTGGGTTCATCATCTTGTGTAGAGTTGACCTGAACCATATGACAAGTGGTCGGGCTGTTGTATCCTGAAGGAGGTAAAACATACTTTAGTGATTGCTGCATCAGTATTTGGATTCTTCCTACTACAATGGGCTTGATCTCCTTAAAGAAAACAAGATATCCGTATCTCAGCTTGATCTATTTGTATCTTATTTTCTTTGCATTATTTATCAATAAAATATAATTCTTTTAACATTTTCACCAACACTTCATAAAACTTATATTGACTTAAAAAATTATTTGCACTTAAAAAATATTGAATCTGAGATCTTGAAAGAAGTACATCTCTAGACTCTTGGTTTTGACTACTAAACTAATCCGTTGGAATTATATCCTTTAGTAACTCACTAAACATTTTTTCCATTTTTATTGACATTTGTTTTCAAAATTTGGTGTACACCAGGTAAATTTATTATTATTTTTATTATTATTGTTACTTTTAGAATCAATGAATTACTTGCTCTTAAAACTGTTAAGCGTTCGAACTTGATTTGTTAAAAACTTGTTAAAGATTGGCTTGTTATATAAAAAAATCAATCTTAAACATATTTTTATACTCACTAAATTTTCAAATGAAATTTAAATAATTTACCATTGGACTTTTAGAACTATTAAACGAATTAAGCTGCTTGTACCTGATTTATTAAAAACTATTCAAGATTAGCCTATTATGTAAAAAAACCAATTCTGAATATATTTTAACACTCGATAAATTTTAAAATCAAATTTAAACAATTTACCATTGAACTCAACTCAACTCGTTCATTCAACCCAACTCAACTTGTTCACTGCTTTGCATCTCTGCTGCTCATTTCGTTTTGATGAATTTGTTGGATCAATGCAAACATCAAAGTACACATGGACAAGAAGCCCTTCACATTAGGACACCATAGAGGACATGTAACTCAACCTGTGACAAATAACAAGTAACAAAAGGCATCTTCTCTTTTTCATGTGTTAAAATTAATGCCATAGATTCATTGCATATATTAGATATATTGGATATATTAGATTTATGTATTCTTTGTATTCATATATTTTTATATTCACGTGTTGTTATATTTATTAGGTTCGTTGTCTAAATTATATTTATGTATCTAATTAGTTGTAAGTTTGTTCATTGAATTTATATATAACCTTCTCTATATAAAAAGATGTAAGCCTATGGGTAAAGAGAAGAATAAAAGAAAAAAATTAAGATTAATATAAATTAAATTCAATATAAAATAATAATTTATTCTAGAAAAAGTTTTGTCGAAGCTAACAATATGCTTATATTTATAACTCTGTAACACAGAGCATCTTTTGGCTTCTTCACCTGCTTTAGTTAAGGGTTTCAGACTCAACCTTTGCATCATTGTTGTCCTTCAAAAATGCTCACGAGGTTAGTGTACTTGTGCCCTTGTATCCAGGGACAGTAACGGTTCAGATTTTTTTAAATTTTATGTATGAATTTGAATTTTAAATTTAATTATTATAATGATATAATTTTATAATTTTTCTAATCCAAATAATTTTGACTTTTCTACCTCCATAATTTATACTACCCTGAATTGAGTGTCTGTTTTGGTGTTTCATTGTGAAGAAGTTTGGGGATGAATTGGGAGTTCCTAGGCTGTGTTTACTTCATGAGTTTAAGAAGGGATTTGGAAATTTAAAAAAAAAAAAAAAAAGTGTACAAAATTAGGTGAAAAATATGTATATTTTATTAATATTTTACATACTTATTATTATTATTATTATTTTTTTGTCAATCCCTTTCCAGATTTTTGAACCCGAGTGTTGAGACATATTTGAATTCCCTTCTTATTTTTTTCTGTCATTTTTTTAGTGTTGCATTGTATTGGCATCTAGCCAACATGATTTGGTATATTCTTTATGTTTGTTTTAAGAATTTCGAAAATAATTTTAAAAGGAAAAAAAAAAATGAAATGTGAATAAAATATATCTACATTTTACTTAGTTTCACACTCATTTTCCATTTTCCTTTCTAAATTTCTGTGTGCCAACATAGTTGAGATATATTTTTGAGATTTGATGCATTTGTTTCCTCATTGTTTTTTGTTGATGTATTATCTTTGTTTGTACAAAATTTCGACCTCAATGAGGTTCCTTTTCAGTAATTAAAGGAAAAAAAAATGTTCTTTCAAAAAAAATTTTATAATAAAATCGAGTTGTGACAAATACAATGGGATGTGATAATTTTTTCATCTCTACTTTTGATTCCATCTTTTTAATTGTTTCCAAACGTGTATGTGGAGTTATTTTGTTTTGAATTTGTTTCTTAGATAATTACTTAAGGAAATCTTGTTTTTGAAAGTGCAATTTTGAAAATGTTAAGAATATAAATAATAAAATTATGAGTATTCAGGTCATAGGTCTATTTTTGAATTTCTTGGGCCATTAGGCCTAAACTCTAATATCTTTGGGACAAAAGGACATTACTTGTTGAAATCAATCTATTTGTTTATCTCTTGAAATCACCTAATTTGTCTATTTGTTAAAATTTACAAAGCCTAATTTTCTATTTATGGAAATTCACCAAACAATCTATTTGTTAAAATGTAACATGTCACTCATTCAACACAATATCTGTTGAATATTACACATTTTTCTATTTCACCACCACTCCCTGCTACAGTTGCCAGTGACTTTTTTGGCACTAGCGACTTTTCCGGCATGTCCTTATCACCAAATAAGATTTTCCCTTGAATTTATTGCCTTATATACTCTTTATGATGGACTTTTCATCAATTTTCTTTAAAATTATCTATCTTTCAATAGTTTAAATTTTGAAAGGAGTTAGAGGTTAACATTTCATTATGATATTAGAATATGAAATAAATTCGATGTTTGAGTCTCCACTTACCGAATAATTTTAGGACTTTTTCACAAGACCTCATAAATCCTATACGCCTATTATTGACCACAATCCCTTTAATTAATTATCATTATTCCACGCTCTGATATGCACATCTCTGACACATTTAGTCTTTTTATGTTTAGAAATTTTAAAATCCTATAATTTTAATTGTACACGTTTGATTTTTAATAAAATTTATGTTTTTAGAACCTACTTGAGAAGGGCTATCACACAAGATCTTAATTGAATATAAAATTACGTAAAAATAAAAGTAAAATTTTTAACTATTTTAGGTTTGAAACTGTGAAATTTTACAAATTTCACAGATTTTATAGTTTGAGATTTTAGTGAAAGTGTGAAATTTCACACTATCAATAACTATTTTATGTGATTAATCATTTTATCACCATCAATATAAAAAAAAAATGACAATAAAAAAAGATTATTGTTTTATTACTAAGAAATTATACAGTTTGAGATTGTGAAATTTCATACCTTAACTATTTTACACACTTTCTAGAGGAAACATGTGGAAAGAAGACAAATTAGTGTCAAAGAACTCTTCAATGGCTCAGCTTTGCTTATGGGATTTGATTATTATTTATTTTCCCCTTGTTCAATATTTAACTTCAATTGTTCAATACTTAACTTTAATCAAGACATTTCTTCAGTCAGAAGAGAAGATTGACTCGTGTTATTCATGAATTCTTGTGATCTCATCACGGGATTCACTTTGAGAATTCAATCCCTTTATTAATTTTAAAACCCATCAGTATAGATCATCAATAAAAATATTAGACTAATAATTATAGACTTACAATTTAATCATATTTATGTCAATAACTACTTTCTAAAATTATATTCTTTTTTGCTTTCAAAATGACTCATCAACTAGCATTATTCTGACCATCTTACTGATAATTAAGACTGAATACAGAGATGTTTCAATTTATATTCCTACTATATATTTGTGTGTCATCAATTGTACAAGTTCATGAAAAAGACTGGACAAGTAAGAATGAGAAGAGCCAACGAATTAAGGAACTATAACCTCTTATCTCAAACAGCACGGTCTGATTGGAGAGAAGTTGGACTGGAAATTTTTTATTTTTTATATTTTTGAAGGCAATAGCATACATTTTTTTTTTTTATCAGTAAAAAAAAATTTATTGATGAAAATCAGATGTATAAAATACAAAAATGAACATCAATAAAGGGAGATGAGTGCCAAAAACATCAAAGCAAACTAGACGATTCCAATTAGGTTGAGACCAGAAAGCAAGCTAATCATCAACCCTTTCTTTAACATTTTCAAAAAACTTTGAAAAGACCAAAAATTACATAATCATATCACATTTCTACATGTCTAAAAACACACAAAAAGTAAAACAAGACAGAGGAACAGACGGAACATTCATCTAAAACTGTACAAAGAAGACGTCTCTTTTTTAAGGTCACATACTATGCTCAATACAGTCTTGTGGTTGTGGTCATATGGTTCCCTCATTGAACCTAGCAGGTGCAGCCACAGAGGCAGCCACTCCTCCAGGATGTGTTTCCAAGTTAGGGTTGTTCCTCAGCTCCGCGCTCGTCACTCCCTCCGCGTCCTCTCAGCTCCGCGCTCGTCACTCCCTTGTCGGCTGGCAACTTTGCAGTTGCACCCTGCAGCAAGACGGACACAAAATCGGCAATGATACATACCATTAAAAGTGGTGCTCTAAAGCACCATTAGTGAATTGACACACTTAAAAATAAATAAATAAATAAGACACAGCAACACTGTGACAGTGGGTGGGGCCCACTGCCACATCATTAGTACTACCACTAATTAGTGGTCTTAACCATTTTCCGACCCAAAATTCTAACATCAAGAGGCAAATATATATACAATAAAAAAAATAACAAAAATATTAGAGATTTTAAAAATTCTATCAAAATTCACCAAATGTCTCACATGTGTGTGAGATCCACATTATATGGGTTTCACACCCATGTGACAAATTTAGTAAAAAGTTTGGTAGAACTTTTGGGTTCTCTAACATTACTCAAAAAATAAATTTATACAACACCATTGGACATTCATTAAACGAAAAAAAGTAAAAAATCTTTAAAAAAAATTACCCAAAGTGAAAAAATCATGAAACTTTAAAAGTTGAAAAATGTAATTTACTTTATTTTTATATTACTTGAGTGCTAATATGACATTTAAAAAAATAAAATAAAATTGAACAAAATTTGATTTTAAAAATAAATTTTAAAAAAAAAATTACAAATGCTGAGAGCCAAAGTGAAGAGAGGGGGAAAAAAACTATATAAGCTAAAGTACAAAAACCATTAATACTTAGCCTTTAAATCATGAATTTAAATATAAATTTTAAAAAAAATGTGAATGATATATACACATTTTTTTCTCATTTTCTTTTTCATTATCAAATCCTCATCCAAACAAAGTCTTAAGGGACAATGCAATTTATTTATTTATTTTTATTTTTTTGGGATAACTACAAAAAAATAAAAAACACTCAGACTTTGAACCTTATAACAAAATAAAGGGGGATTTGGTCATAGCCCCCTCACTATCTAATTTCTCTTTCAAAAGAACAAAAATTATATAAGTACTTTCAAAACCCCCTGATATTTTAAAACTTGTTTCTTTTACTATATTACCCTCATATCTATCAGCTCTCCTATTAAGACATTTTTACTATGTATTTCAGAGTAAAATTTTAGTCTGTATGAAAGTAAAATTTTACTCTGAATGAGAGTAAAATTTTACACTCTAAAACTAAAAGTAAAATTTTAATCTGTATAAAAGTAAAATTTTACTCTGAAAAATAAGTAAACTGTGAGACTCTGAAGCTAAAAGTAAAATTTTACTCTGTATAAAAGTAAAATTTTACTCTGGTTCTGTCAAATGAAAAAAACAGAGCAATAGAACCAGAGTAAAATTTTACTCTGGTTCTATCAAATGAAATTTGATGTTTACTCTGAAAAATCGATGGAACTTTGAGTTTTGAGCTTTGAATCAGGCCTATGATCCTTGAATCAATTGATGTTTACTCTGAAAAATATTGAATCATGCCTATAATCCTTGAATCAGGCCTATAATCTGAAAATTTTAGAGAAATCTCAATTTTTCATACCCCGATTCTTCAGATTTTTTCAGATTTTTGAAACTTTGAGCTTTCAAAAATCTTGAGATTTTTCATACACACAGATTTTTCAGATTTTACTTTAAATCTTTGAGCTTTTGAGTTCGAATCGAATGGACCGATCTATGCAATCATTCAAATCTCCGATCTTAAAGACTCAAAACACACATATATATAGATTATAGATCAGAATATATAGATATATATATATATATTCGAATTCAAATATCAAAACACATATATATTCGAATTCAAATCTCAAAACACACAAACACACACATATATACAGATATATATATATATATGTATCAGCGCGATTTGCAAGTTCTCCACAGCTCCGGCCATGGAGGAAGCTAGGGTTAGAAGAGAGAGACGAGATAGAAGATGAGCAGTTGAAGGAGAGTTAGAGGAGGAGAGTTGAGAAGATGCGGAGAGAGATCGTCGGAGCTTAGGAATGACACAGCTCCAGCCATGGAAGAAGCTAGGGTTAGGAGTGAGAGACAAGAGAGAAGATAAATTTTGTATCTGGATTGTGTATATGTAAGGGTATAATAGTCTGATAAAATATTTAAATAATAAATTTTGTCCTTTATGCAAGATTTTATAATTATGAGGGGGTTTAGAAAGTATAATTTTTTTCTTAGTCCTTCTAACAATGAAATGAAGGTAAAGGGGGTTTATAGCCAAATTTCCCCAAAATGAACCTGAATTTTTTATTTTATCAATTTAAACACTAATCTTTTGATTTTTTTTTTAATCTAAATCATTTGTCTATATTTATTAGGTAAAATCAATAAAAAAAAATAAACATTTTAATCATTAAACTTAATAAAAAATATATATTAGACATTTTATATATACCTATTTTGAATTTAATGATTAAAATATTATTTTTCTATTCATTTCCCATCCCTGAGGCTGTCTCAATCTCCTACATGTGAAATCTAAGGGACTTATACTATGGAGATTCCCCTTGGTCCTGGAATTTATTTTTTTTATTTTTGTAATTTTTTCTTTTTTCTTTGAACTTTATTTTTATGCACGTGTATTTTCCAATGAAAATTAATTTTCATACTAATTGAAGAAACATTAACACCCCCCCCCCCCCAAAATAATTTCTTTTTTATTTATTATAATAATAGTGTATTATTCTCAAACACATGAATGAGGTTGGCGAGAATCGTACCGTGAGATCATGAGTGAGCTTGATCTTGTCTTCATCACGGTCCAACCCGGCATTGAAAGAAGCTTCCGACTGAGCCGCCGCAGCAACACCACCGGGGCTTATGACATTGCTACCAGTTGCCCTCACCTCCGCCGCCTGAATCGCAGCGGCATCGTTCTTGTCCACCGCCTTGTTGCCGGCTATATGGGCCGTGGCTTCAAGTGCTTCACCTATTGTTGTTTGTTGCTGTTGTTGCACTTGTGTAGATTCATAGTATTGTCCTACAACCTATACAAACCAAACCACTCTCAAAATAAACCTATCCAGTTTTTAACAAATGTAAAAGGCTGAGTTTATATTTTTAGATATGAGTAAGTTACATTAAAAAGGTAAAAAATTTATTTAAAATTTTAAAAATATTTATTAAAAATAAAAAAAAATACGATAAAATAAAAAATTCAATTTTTAAAAAATTAAATTCAAAACATTCAAACCCAATACAATGAATGCTATGTAAAAAATTGAGAAATATAAATGACATATTGATACCTGTCCAGCGATTGATTCAGTTATGACCGGGGTACCATAGTCGGTTGCCGTGACGGTTACACCTATGTCTCCGGTGACATCCGCGACCTCATCGGAGCCGACAAGTCCAGCTCTCTCATTGACTATAGCCGCCGCCAGCATGACCACGGCGGCCCCACTCTTCTGGGTCTCTCCGAAGACGGTGGCTTCCGCGGTCTGCATCTTGGCGGCGTCTTTCAGTCCAATAGGCTTCTCCGCCAGGTCACCGGAGACTTCGAATACGTCGCCATACTTGATGGGCTCTTGTTGAACGTCTTGAGGTCGTCGTGGCTGTTCTTGGCTCATGTTGTGTGGGTCAGATTCCGGGAAGTGGTGTCAGATTCCGATGAGTTTTTTGAAGTATTGAGGTATGGGGAGAGTGAAGAGTTGAGAGAGGGGAGGATATATATAGGTTTGTTTGAGTGAGGAATGTATGGGACACGTTACTTTTGAGAGGACGCGTGTCAGGTGAGTGAGTGGGTGGGTTGGATTATAGTAGTACACGTGGCACCTGGGAGAGCTCAGCTGTTGGCGGCTAGCTCCTGAAGTTACAAGTGTCAGCTTGGTGGCCGAAAATAGAAAAAAATAAAAAATTTCCATGTCCATCAAATTAAGAAAAATGTTTGAGATCCCCTTTTGAAAAGACCTCCACCATTCCTATAGTGATGTGGGCCAATAATATATTTGTATTATTTTTTATTTTTATTTTTTCTCTGTCTTACTTGGATCAATCATGAGTGAGTGAGAGTTGTAAGAATGATATTTTGTAAAAGTCTCAATCATTACTGATTAAATTAATCACCAAATTGGACAAAATACATGATACTATAAAATTGTTTAATAATTACTCACAAAAAATTTTCTATGAATGAGAGTCCGAAAATGTCATAGATTGGCAACATATCACAATGACATCTAAATAACACACATCCTAATAATATATTCATCTAACTTTCTCAAAACTCAAAAACTAGAAATTAGATGGGGGTGAGGAGAGGGAAAGGAAAGAGAGAAAAAAGAAAAATGGGGAAGGATTAAAAGTTATACTTGAATAAAATTACAAGTTTCCATATCTAATACAATTATATTTGAATTTCCATCAAATTGTAACTAGTTTGTCTACTCCCCCACTTTTTGGTAATTTTTCTTAAAATAAACAGTCCCAATGGCAACTTGAATAACAAGCTTCCTAAAAGGATTAAAAATTCATAACAAAACAAAAATTCCATGTCTAGAAAATTAAGAAAAAAAAGGGTCCTAAAACGATATCTGAAATCACTATTATCATGGACAAAAACCCAAAAGATCACAAAGGTTAAATGATAAGTAGAACTAGAACATAGAATATAATGCAGATAAAATTATCCCAAACAAGAAAAGGTGAAAGTACCAATTCGACTGCAAGTCATATAATATCCATTACAAGTTCATTCATTTACAGCATAAATCATCCAAATTTAGCGTCTTTTGAATTTTATTGACCTCTTATTTAACTACATGTCAACATAAATTCATCTGTTATTCGCAATCAATTCATTCTATCAGGTCCACTTGCATATGGAACACCGCAGCTTATTGTTCTGGATCTTCACGGCTAGCAACCTCCAAGCCATTACCTGCACGTCAAAAAATATGATTTCAATAAATTTCACTACTTGAAACTCGATCAAGTACATGCAAGGAAAATGTCAACATAACAAAGAACTCTGTTTGCTGATTAAAAGTGGCTGGTGGCCCCGCAGCTGATGGCAACTATTATGCTTTCAAGCAAATAACGGTGTCAATATTTCAGCAATGAGAGCTGTACACTTCAAGATACTTCGGTCATTTTCTCAATACTTAGGGCTGCAAATGAGCCAAGCCGAGCTACTCAGCTCACTGAAAATTACTAGAGCTCAAGCTCAGCTCGAGTCAACTATATTACATAAACGGACTGAGCGCAAGCTTGAACTTGAAAAGAAAAATAAATACAATAATATTAAAAATATATTAATTCACATATAATTGTGTTCATGAGGCTATTTGGAACAAAGTGGGTTATAAAAGCTCACCATCTGGATCAAAGAAGAATACTTGCTTGATCTTTCCATTTGGCAGGGCCCTCTGGTGTGTTTCGATTCCCTTCTCCTGCACAACATAACCATGTCTGTCTTATATAGAAAAGTAAAAGAGAATTGTTTAGCTTGATGCAAATCACTGGTCCTAACTAGAGGAGGCGTGACTGTTTGTAGTACTTCAGAATTTCGTAGCCACTTCTCATTCTCCCATGAATGAGTCCAAACAAGGGCAATCAAGCGTTCACTCTGAAAAATCATCTTGTCACTATCACATGATGAAGCTACCCTAGTTTTTACCTAAATTTCGTTTCTAGTCCAACAAGTACTTCAGCAATAAAAACCTATCTAGGGAACAAGCAAAGACCTTGCCAAACAGCTTTATGGAATGAAAAAACATTAGATACCAATTTTTGAAGTACTAACGCTGTGTTTAGTTAGGAGATTTGGACAGGGAAAAGAAAAAGATAGGTGAAATTTGAATAAAATATACCTACATTTCACCTAGTTTCACACACCTTTTCCCTTTCTATTTCCAAATCTCTTTTCAAATCCGCCAACTAAATACAGCATAAAAGATAATTGGAACTTTGATTTCAAATGATATTTCATGGCATGGGTATTGGAAATACCAGTTGGCAAGCCCTTTCACTTTGCTTGGTTGATGGTGATCTCAAGGTGATTGTTGATTGGACTGAGTCCAGCTCGCGTGGCTCCTAGGGTAGTCATCTTATGATAGGAGTCATGGAACCGTCTATTCCTTGGAGGTGCAGATTAGCTGGGTTACAAAAATCAAGCTGTGAAAGGGCCAATTCATTGGTGAGGATAAAGTAACTTTGTCAGTCAATTTGAACTCCCCTTGGGATCTAGAGGGTTAGAAAGGTGTGGATTTTTCTGTGAGTCACATCTCAGTTCTAGTTAACTATTGATCCAAATTAAATGTGCCACCATGCCTGGCCACCAAAACATATCCCCTGCAACTATTGTTTTTCTTTCTTTTGAATGGATGTCTTGTCCTTCTCATAGTACATTCTTTGTTTTCTATTAACATATTTTAATTTCTTATATCAATTAGAAAAATATTAGAAACATAGACCAATCTTGTGTTTGTCTATGGTTTTAAGGCAGCCTATGCCACAAGGTGAGCCCATTGAGACATTAAATATAAGATGAAGTAAACTGCAGGTAATGGCTACCCCACACATCTATGTAGTCATGTATGCAATGCAATGATAATACATGCTAATCTGTCCGTACTGCATAACAGCTGAAACTAAACCTTAGTAAGATAATTCATAAATTTGGGAATGTAATATTGAAGAAATTTCTACCATATAACAAATGAGAAAATAATAGGTATTTGTGCCTCTTAGTGGTATTGTCATTATCTTTTGAGTTCAACGTAATGTGCTAGACAACGTGTGCACCAGGGGGTAGACCACCCCCTGCCCGATTACCACTTAACTCAGATGAACCTAGATTCGATCTCGAGCATGACTACCAAGAGATTTTAACAGCTAAGCTAGTTGGAATCTTTGAGCATGTTATTGGATTACTGATGTTCAAATATGGTCATTGTTCGTATAAACTCACCAGTGTAGTTTAATCATTATTGCAAAACATGTACAACTACAACCATTTAAGAGTTCAAACTTCAAAGAGAGTTATAAAAAAAAAAAAAACAAATAACTAACTAACTAGGTACATGCAAGTCTGCACCATAGCTTTTTGTAGTTTTTTTTTTTTTTTTTTTCTTTATAGTGGCTTTAAACTCATCTCTTAAATCCTCAGTATGTATAAAATCTTTACACGGGTACACTATTGAACCTCCTGTGAATCACCACGTAAATTTGCATGCATGATAAATAACCTATTGGGTGATTGTCCATCTAGTTTTCACATTCAAGGACATGGGGACACAACAAAACATTTATATTTATGAATATATTTCTTTAATTTTCTAGGGTAAAATGGTGTTTGCAAGGTGTAATATATCATTTCATGCATACTATGAAATTTTATGCATAGTTATAGTATATGTAAAATATTCTTGTTGGGTGAATGTCGAACTTGCACATGTTGGACACAGCTCGTACTTTTACCCAAGCGTCGAGTGTCCATGTAATATAGGTAATATCAACCCCAGAACAACAATTGGCAAAAATTCATACACATTTTATCGCCAAAAAAATCCTTACTTTACAACTGATTGAAAATACAATAGAAATTAAACAACCACAGAAGCCAAAAGCCACTGGAATATTATGAATCTGAACAGTAATTTACACTTTCTATACTCGTATACACACATGTATTCACATACATAGATAGATACATTGATAGAAACACAAAAAGAAGGAAATATATATACCTTGAGGGTTCGAACAAATGAATCAAAATTGGAGACGGAGAAGCAGATGTGATGACCTCTGGGGAGATTCTTAGTGTCAGCGATGGCCGAGACGGCGCTCCACGGTCCTTCCGGAAGCTTTGTCTCTGGGTTCCTCTCGATGAGGTGCAGAAAGAAAGATGGGCCCAGTTTCAGCCATATCACATTGAATTCAAGCTTGGGACTCTCTATCTGCTCAAAACCAAAAATCTGCATCCCAAACCCACAAATTATGTAAGCGTATTTATATACATACATACATACATATCAGAGACATCAGATTGCTTTGGACCACTTTAGACGAATTTAAAGTTACATGACATGGAATTCAAGCTTGGGGCTCTCTGTATGCTCAAACCCAAATATCAACAATCCAAACCCACAAATTATATAAGCATATTTATACATATAAACATACATAGCACATATACGTACATACACACATACATACATGCATACATAGCAGAGGAATCAGATTACTTTTTGGACTAGTTTACAGGAATTTGAAGTTTGACATTGAATTCAAGCTTGGGGCTCTATATCTGATCAAACCCAATAATCTGCAACCCAAACCCATAATTGCAGGTCTTACGTATATATATATACATAAATTCATAGATGATACATATACATACATATGAGAGAAATCAGAGTACTAATTTGGGGCAAATTTAGAGGAAGCTGAAGATATATATCACATTGAATTCAAGCTTGGGGCTCTCTATCTGTTCAAACCCAAAAATCTATACCCCAAACCCGCAAATTATATAAGCATATTTATACATATATACATACATCCATACATCCATACATATGAGAGAAATCGGATTGCTTTGAACTAATTTAGAGGAATTTGAATATCTGTATTCTGGAAACCCAAATATCTGCAACCCAAACCCACAAATTATATAAGCATATTTATACATATACAAACATACATAGCAGAGATATCAGATTAAAACCCAAAAATCTGCAACCCAAACCCACAAATTACATGTCTTTTATACATAAATTCATACACGATACATATAGTCACATACATATCAGAGAAATGAGAGTAATTTGGGATAAATTTAGATAAAGTTGAAGAAAAATTTAGAGGAGAAGAGTATTAATTATACCTCCTGGTAGAATTTGGAGAGGCGGTTAATGTCTGATGACTCTCTTGAGACGTGGTTCAAGCACGCAGCTTTAGCTGCCGCCATTTTCAGAGCTTTATTTGCTTCTTCTTTCTCTCTCTAACTCTTATCATCTGCCGGCTGCTGATTGTTCTTGAATAATAAAAGTTGATAATTTAGTTTTTAAAAAAATAGTTTTTTTTTTAAAATTTATTTAAATTATTTACTATTATAAACAGAAATTATATTAAATAATTTAAATTATAATTTTCTTTAAGCTGCAACAAAAGTTGATGATCTGGCCATATCAATGACAATGCTCATTTTGGAGGGATTGTGGTTAAATTAATTTATAAATTTTCTAAATCTATACTATTATATATGTAAAAATATTAATATTATTGTCTGTTTGAGGTTTAAAATTCTAATAAAATTTTAAATTTTTTTGAATTTATAATAATAACTTTTTTATTAGTTTTTTTTTTTTTTTTTATCATTTCATTAAATATCCATATTTGTCTAACATATCTCTCCAACTTTTAGTATTGTGAGAGATTCATAATATTTATTTTTTTGTAACCTAAGGTCTCTGGTCCTCCTCCTCCTTCTCTTGTTGCCTCCGTCTCCGCCGCAACTCCACAGCTTCTCTTCCTCCTTCTACCGCCTATTTGATTCTATTAAGACGTCTCCAATCACCGACAACAACCCTTTCTTGAAGGACTTCACTTTCCTACCCTTCGATTCCATCAAAGCCAAGCACGTTCCCTTGGGGATTCGTGCCTTGCTTAAGAAACTCATATGTATTTCTATATGTATGTGAATATATATATATATATAAACAAATTGTGTTGTTTATCAGTCAACAATTAGGTCAAGAATCGATTCGATTGGCACATATTGATTCTCATTTTGTTCATGAATTAGCCTTTTATTTGTTCTGCAATTTGGAATGAATTCGCACATTATTGTTTTTTAATAGTTCTTGTGTTTATAGTTTTAAGTTGTTGGATTGCAGCCAATGCCTTCAATGGCATGAGTTGTGATTCATAAATTGATTGTTGTAAACTTCATCTTCTAGATTCATAAATTGGTTGTTGTTGTTGCTGATTTGCGTAATCAATTTGGTGTGGATATATATATCATCATCACCATGAATGGTTCTGACTAATTTATCTCTGTTCAATTTTGTAATTTAATTTTCTCTAATTTAGTCAAAATACAAAGAAAATTGTGAGTAAAGCAGAGAAAATTTGTCAAAACATAAAGAAATTTGTAAACAAACTAGAGAAATTTCCAAATATAGAAAAAATTAGAGAAATTAAGTAAATTAGATAAATTTCAAAACGTAGAGAAATTTTGTGTTTTTGAAATTTCTATGGATCGAAATTTCTCTGAAAAAATGTCGAGGGATTCCAACCATTATAAAAATAATGCATATTGTTTATCCTATAAAATCTTAATAATATGGACCTTAAAAAAATTCCCCTATTCTAATAATCAATATGGTGAATTTATAATTTTTCTTGATTATAAATGTGGCAAAGAATTTATACAAGCAAAAACATTATTACCTCTTTGAAAATTCTAATCTAATTTTTATTTTTTTTTTGAATTTTTAGATATACTATTTATATTTTTCTTAACATTTCATTAAATACTCTAATAATCAATATGGTAAATTTTTAATTTTCTTTGATTATAAATGTGGCAAAGAATTTTTAATAATTTGATTTGCCCCATCTAATAGTATCTATAATTTAGGGATTTAAACTTTTTTATATAAAAAGTCAAAAAAAAGAATAATAATAATTATATTTAATCCATATCTGATTTGAAATTTAAATTTAAAAAAAAAGAAATTCCACATATAACTTTAGTCTTATATAATTTCAAAATTTTTATTTTTAAAAGCCAAAAAATACTTTTTTAGGCATCTAAAATAGTAACCACATTTATCATTCAAAAAATATTTACCAATTTAAGAATTAAATAAACAAGTGTGGCAAATAACTTATTGCTTGGGTAAGAACCAATTCTTCAAGAATAAGACTTTTTTTTTTTTTTTTTTAATCATCTTCAAGAATAAGAATTGTCAAGAATAAAAATCAATTTGAACTCAGTTTTTAAACTACTTTTAATGTTTAATTCAATATTAACAATTTCAAACTAGTTCATATCCCCATTAAAAAAAACGAAAAAAAAGTTCATATCCGCGGATATAATTTAAATATAAAGTTTAAATTTATTATTACCAAATACTTCTACTAATTGGCTGATCATTTTTTTAGATAAGATCCAAAATTAGAACTAGATTGTATTCCATAGTTCAGGTTAACTACATCTTACATAGTTTTTTTTTTTTCATACATAAATATATCTAAATGTTCATATAATTGTTTAAAGATAAATATGCAAAAATTTACCTAAGTTTAAAAATTAAAATAAATAACATGTTCGTATTTCTAGTTTTTATTATAAAAAGTGCTAATAGATATGTATTTATCATTTTTTTAAATATATGGGAGTTCAAGGATTGAATGTCGACCAAGACAATTTTTTAATGATTAAGTAAGAGTTACATGGGTATAAACGTCGTGTAAACCAGCTTTTAAGTCACTTTTAATGTCTACCCCAACTCTTAATTCCAGTAACCAATCATTATCCATTTTAATATAAGAGTTATGACGTAAGATAACTTATAATTCCCTGTATATTTTATTGATCTCACCATGAACTCTCAATTTCAAAAGTAACAAATGTACCAAATTGGAGTCTTGCATAGGGCATGATTGGTGGTGGAAAGCTTGCCAACATGTGAAGAAGTGAAAGATTTTTAAATAATCACCAATAATCTCTACAAGAACATTGATTATCCCTAAACCGATGAAACCGGTTGTTATCCCTCACAATAATTTCTCTGCCAACAATGCCAGAGATGAACTTAATTGCACTATGACAATCTACACAAACCCTAAGATTTTTTGTAATCCTAATAGGGACTCCGGGAGGGATGGAAATTAGTCCGAAGGCAAGGGCAATCTTCTCACTATGGTACCAAACTTCTGTTTCCTTCTCTTCTTCTTCTAAATCATACAAACCTAATTTGGTGTCGGGTATGTATCCGGCTGCTTTCATCTCGCTCTTCAGCTTAGCTAGCATTGCTTGAATCTCACAGTTTCTTTCATGAAATGTGTCTTTTGCTTGGAACACATGGACTGCATTTTTCACAGAGATCCAACTGCATCCCGCGCCTTTCTTGATGCCAACATCCTTCATCTCCTTTCTCACAAGGTTTGCTTCTTCCCACCTACACTAGTCATGACATGATTACTTAATAAGAAAATGCCAAACACACAAACATGGAACTGTGACAAACTCAAAGATTAAATATCAAAAGACAATCACAACAATAAAATCAAAAAGTCCATTGTTTTATTTGAATCGGTTGAACTGTACAGACATTAAAATAGCTGTAGCGAAAATACCTGCCAGCAGCTGCAAACATATTTGAAAGCAGTACATGGTTGCCAGAGTCTTGTGGATCAAGTTCAAATAAATTTTCAGCTGCAACCATCCCCAATTCTGGCTTCCCGTAAACTCTACAAGCCCCAAGAAGCGCCCCCCAAACCGAAACAGTAGGATGAATAGGCATTCCCTTTATAAACTCATATGCTTTCTCTACCTTCCCTGCTCGTGCAAGCATGTCCACGACACAAGCATAATGCTCGACCCCTGGTTCAATCCCATACCTCCCTCTCATTGACTCAAAAATCTCCATTCCCACTTTCACTTCCCCAGCTCTACTACATGTTGATAATATGCATACGAGCGTCACATAATTAGGTACCACCTCACATGTCATTTCTCGGAACAACTCAAGTGCCAAGTCAGCATGCCCTTGGTGAGCATACCCACCAAGCAGCGCATTCCAAGTAACCAAATTCCTCTCGGGCGTCTCATGAAATGCTCTCTCACAATCCTCTATACTTCCACATTTTCCATACATGTCAACAAGTGCACTAGCCACAAACACATTCTTTTCAATGCACGCCTTCACAGCAAGTGCGTGCAGTGACCTGCCCAATTCAAGACCTGCAAGCTCAGCACAAGCACTCAGAACGCTAGAAACCATAAAATCCGTTGGCTCAACGCTTTCTTTCCTTGCTCGCAAGAACACCAAACAGGCCCTCTCTTGCTCATGATTCTGCTCATATGCAGCCACCATCGAACACCATGAAACATCATTACGATAATGAATCCCAATAAAAATCGACTCAGAGGAAGTAATCTCTCGACATTTCCCATAAAAATCAATCATCCCATTTGCAACCGAGACATCTGCCTCATATCCATATCGAATCACAAACCCGTGTAACTGCCGCCCCAGCTTCAAATCCAAAGTGTCCGAGCACGCATTGAGAAACCCACAAAAAGTAATCGAATTAGGCTCCCCACCAACACGCCGAAACTCAATAAACGCCGAAACAGCACCCTTCGGCTGCCCGTCAAGCACCGAGTTCGAAATATACGCATTCCAAATCACAACATTTCTCTCAGGCATTTCATCAAACACCTTACAAGCATTCTCTCTAAGACCCGTTTTACAATACATATCAAACACACTACAGCCAACAAAGATATCGTGGATTTGGCCGAGTTTAACCGCTAACCCATGGAGTTGTTTTCCGGTGATCGGCGATTGAAGCGAAGCAGAGGCCTTGAAAGAACAAGGGAAGGTGAAGTCATTGGGTTGTACGCCCTGGCGGCGCATGTTAGAGAAGTGGAGGAGGGCGGGGGAGAAGTGGCCGTTTTGGGCGGCGCCGGAGATGAGGGAAGTCCAGGTGACGACGGAGGGGTTGGGGGTGAGTGAGAGGACGAGTTGGGCTGAGTTGGGTAGGTCGAGTTTGGAGTACATGTTGACGAGGTGGTTGGAGAGGAAGGAAGGGAAGGGGGTGAAGAGGGTTTTGATGATGTGGGCATGGACGGCTCGGCCGGTGATGGAGGAGTGAGTCGACAAGGCCGATTCGAGCAGGGAGGCGAGTGAGTTGGGGGTGAGGAAGGGCATGGTTGGTGGTAGCGATAGACATGACTGCTAGTGTTGCCTTGCTTGCTGCATGGAGAGGGAAGGAAGAAGAAAAAGAAGAGTCTAAATTAATGCAGCATTAGAACCCCCTTTTGCATTCATGTAACTAGCCTATGCTAGATATTTATATTTATTTTAATTTTTTTTTAATATATAAATTATATTTTTTAAAATTTTTTATAAAAATAATTTAATAATCTTATTATTAATCATAGTATACAGGAGAAATTAAAAAGGCTATTGCAGTAACTATGCATGGGTTGTATCTATAATTGTTTGTATGGGGGGATTTTAAATGCTAATCAAGGATTTTGACCAAATCAATAAATGCTGAGTTTTTTTTTTTTTTTTAAATCAAAAATTTAGAAAATTAAGATTGAGAATTGGAGCTCCCACAAGGCTTGGGTTTTAAAAATCCCATTTTTCTTAATATATTTATAATTATCTATATATGTGAATTGCGATTTTTAAATGTCTTTTTTTTTTTTAAAATGTTTTCTTTTTTTCCTTTTTTATATTATATTAAAGTTTAATATTTTGATAATAATCATATATGTTAAACTTTTCAAGAAATTAAATGTCTTCTTTTTTTTATTATATTATATTAAAGTTTAATATTTTGATAATAATCATATGTGTTGGACTTTTCAAGAAATTTTTTTTATGCTTGTTCTTAATGCATTAAAGTGTTATTATGAGGGATAATAATCATATGTGTTGGGACTTGTCAAGGAATTCATATGTGTTGGATTTCAAAGAATTTTTTTTATACTTGTTCTTAATGCATTAAAGTGTTGTTATGAGGGTAACACTTGGGGATTGGGAGAAGTTAATAAATGTTAAGATTTTTTTTTTTTTTAATCAAAAAATCAAGAAATTTAGATTTGGAAATTAGAACTCCCACAAGGCTTGGGGTTAAAAACCCCCTTTTACTTAATATATAGTATAGATGTGAACTTTTTCTTTTTTATTTTTTTATTGTTTTATAAAAAAAATTATTCACCTTGTTTGGTTTAACTCAGTTTTTGAAAAATTAAATTTTTTATTTATTTTCTGTAATTTTTTGTGCAATAATTTATGATCTATGGTTGTTAGGAAAGATGACAGGGAGATGATATAAATGCTTTAAAACTCTGATATTAGAGTTTTAATAGCTCTAATGGAAAGTGGGTCTTACTCTGATGTAATATTTTAGTCTTATTTTTTTTATCAATAATATTTGAGAGTTCTAATACAACTCTAATGATGTGGAGAGTACCCATGTAAAGGTGGGGCCCATACTCCTCTCTCTATTTCTCTCTACTCTCTTTTTTTCACCTCACTAAAGCTCCATTTAGAGCTCTTAAATTAGGGTTATGTTTCATTACTCTATTTTTTACTTTATTAGAGTTTAATTAAAACTCTAATTTTAGAGGGATAAATCATAACCCAAAAGACAATGAGAAAATAGTTGAATAGGAAAATGGATGATTGGATGAGTGAAAGCGTAGGAAAGTGGGTGACAAGCATTTTTGTCTCTCCTACTCCCATGCTAAACATTCAACCTTCCGAATTTGTCTCCTACCGATCCCAACTTTTCACGCCACTTTGTTTATTAACTTTGTACCTTCATTCAAATTGAATGTTTTCCCCTCCTTATCTTTGTCTCTCTAACAAGGGAGGTGGGATTTCAAGAGGAGAGAGAATAGAGAACTAAAAGCTAAAGACAAAAGAATCTCACAAAGAGAAGGAACTTGAATCGATGTGTTTTGAATGGAACCATTTAATACAAGTTCCGTCTCAAGAACATCCTCTTATCCTCTCAAGGCTAAGGCTACCTCTGTTTTCCGAGAGAGAATCTCAATGCACTTGTCTGGATGGAATGGCCTTCAAATGGCCATCCAAAACAAGTGGGGAGGCAATGATTCTCTCAAAAAATTCGACCAACTCACCTCTGATATCCTCTCTTGGTTCTCCCAATCCAAAGGTCTATTCCTGTTCTTGCTTCCTCATAAGCCACCCGCACCAGAGATTCCATTCCATGCACACCAAAACAATAATGTTTGTTTGTATGGTTTGTAAAGACACTATTCAATTAAAAATACTACCTGCTTAGTCTAGTCTTGAGCTTTCAACCCAAAACTTATTTTATTGGAATTAAAATGACACACAAACTTTTTGGGCAAGGTCGCTTGAAATCAATCTTTTCCATGTAGAACAACAATAGTTACAGATTTTCATCATGTTATATATGCTAGAAATTATTAAAATTTCATTCAAAATAATGAAATGAAAAGAAATAATATTAAAAGTGTGTATATTGGATTTCTATTTGTTTGATTTCCTTACATTGTATTCTTTTTTTTCTTTTTTAAAAAACCCATCACAACCATCTATACATATGCTCTCATTGTGCAGACTGCTTATTTTGAATATATTAGCCCTGTTTGGTGCAGTTTAAAAGCTGCTTATTTCAGCTTTCAGCTTAATTTAAACTATTTTGATGTGTTTGGTTTAGCTTATAGCTTATAACTTATAACTTTTTGGAAGTTAGAAATCAGCTTATTCTTTGAGTGGGGCATGAGATACTTAATTTATAAGTCAGAAATCAGCTTATATTCATAGTTATAAGTTATAAGCTGTTTAGGCATAAGTTATAAGCACTTTTCCACCGTTCTACCAAACAGGGCCATTATTTGTGTTGACATCATGTCATCAGGGAAAAAATTTCCATCACAAATAAGTTACAATGGTAATGCTATTGTCGCAAAAACTTTTTGCAATCCCAATCAGTGTGTTTGGTTTGAATTTTTTGAATTTAGTTTTTTAAAAACTGATTTTTTTGATTTTCGCATTTTTTTGTTTTTAGTGAATATTTTTTAAATTTTAAATATTTTTTTTACTTTTTTAGATGCACCTTACTTAGATGTATCTAAAAAGTAAAAAATTTGTGAAAAAATATTTTAAAAAATTAATAAATACATAAAAATAAAAAAAATGTACTGAATTCTTGTATTTTTTTTGCATTTTTGGTATTTAGTGAATTTTTTTTTAAAAAAAATTTACAATTTTTTTACTTTTTAGGTGTATTTATGTTAGGTGTGTCTAAAGAGTAAAAAAATTACTTAAAATATTAAAAAAATTCAGTAAAAACAAAAAAACACGAAAAATAAAAAAGTAGCATTTTTTGAAAAGTATTTTTTGAAAAGTGAAAACAAGCAACCCTTGTTTTGCCATTGCCACGCCATCACAAATACTTTTTTCAACGATTAATAAAGTATTTACGAATGCAAAAAATATAAATAAATAAATTAATAGTTTGTTTAGTTTTATTATCTTGCATATACTTTCGCTCTTCAACTTTATCAAATCTAACGCTACGAGGTGAAATTGAGGCAAGCAAAGTTGTGCATGATGATTTTCATCTCGACTCCTAATCGTATCGTTTTGAAATTGAAACATAACCCCCCCCCCCTAAATGTAATTTTTTTTGGATTTGTAGAACAACTTCACGTAGATCAGTTATATGACAAATCACTTCTCGTTTTGAAATTGAAACAATATTGAGTTACGTTATTTATTACATACATTTTGATTTGTAGAACAACTTCACATAGAAGATTTGGAGAACTTGTTGCACGAGAGCTTGCTACTTACTTTCAACACAGATATTGAAGATGGCAGCATTGAGGAAGCATGTTTTCTATTCGAATAGACTATTTTTATTATATTTTTCTTTTCTTTTTCTTTTATTCCCATGACATCGATTTATTGTATATTACAATGTTGAGTTCATAATTTTTGATGCTCATGAGCTATTAATATCTCAAACAGGTCGCGGAGCAATTGATGATTATGCATGAAGAATTCTTGCAAGGAAGTCATGCATTAATGAACAAAAGAGTAATTGAAATCAAAAACCTTGGAAGAACAAGTTCATCTTCATAGTTCACAGGTAATTAATGATGGTTAAACTTGTCATTATGTGTACTCACTTTTCATCCTCACTTGTCCAACATTGTAATAGTCTAGAATAAACAAGAAACAACTACATACATATATATATATATATATATGGCTTCTAGTTAAGGGTGAGGCTTGGTGCAGCAAGTGTTCGAGAGTTCAGAATACAGAAAGTCTCTCTGTATGTGGGGTTCAGACTACATACATCACTCATTTTACTAGAGATTTCATTAGGAATATGATGCATTACAAGAAATAAATTAATAAATAAGAAAAGAGATCAATGGATTGATAATCATGAACAATCAAATTATGCAAACTAATTTGATTTCAGAAATTTTGAAACTAATAAGGTGATGATGAGCAATAGGAAGATCAAGCATCAAACATACCAGTGAAGCTTTAGAGCAAGAGTACAGCATCTGAAGGGGTTGAATAGAAGCTCACACATACAGGACAAGCAGATGATACACAACAGTCAATTGCCAGCCAACGAGAAATGGGGTAGGTTGGGATCCAGTGGCCAATGCTGACATTTTTTTTTTAGTTCTTGTGCAGTAGTCCTTTGAATTGTTACACATTCAAAGGGTTGTATGTCCTTTCATCTAATGAGAGTAAGAATTTATATTCTAGCTTTAATTTGATGGCTCTGTAATGAGTACTCAATGTTACAGCTGAGTAACGAGACATTGCATGGTGTTTTGCTAAAGCAAACTTAAAAAAGTGAATGGGGCTGTCTATAACTTGCTAGAAGACCAGCTTCTTTTTGCGCTTCTTGGAAAACAAAAACAAAAACAAAAACACAAACACAAACACAAACACAATTTTGTACTTTTTCCAACACCTCTAGAGTAGTAAACCCAAAAAAGAAAAACCATAACCACATCCAATTTCATGGTTTTGCCATTGTTCTAGTTTGAGCTGGGGTTGGCATTCAACTTCATCAGAACAACAATACTACGCACTGAGGACACAAAAAAAAAAAAAAAAAAAGAAGAGAGAAAAATAAAACCTAAAATGAGTTGGGCCATTATATTTTTTAAAATGACTAAGATTGCATATTTAGAAAGTGACTAATAGCCTGATTATATGTTAATTTCACCTTTAAATTCATCACGCATTTCCACTTCAACACGACAATAACAGTAACAATAACAACAACAAAATTAACAATAATAAAAATTTATTAAAATGCTCAACATAATGAAGTACCTGAAAATATATATAATTGCATATCCTCAGAATACTACTCTTACTTGCTCCAAAGGGTTGTATGATAAACTCACAATAAGCCTCTGTCAGCCAATTTAAAATGTCAAGAAAGTTAGAAATTTGGCGATACTTCATGACGGTGCATTCGATGCCTGCGGTGAGATCTCTTGTGGCCACGGCCATGCCTTTTGGGAGATGTGCCAGAAGTATTGGTATGATGAATTTCCTCAGTGCTTGCCGGAATTCCAAAAACACAATCAAGCGGGTTTGTGACTGCATCTGCACTAGAATTCCTCTGCAAGAATAAATAGGTCATATAAAAGCAAATGTAAATCTGAGAAATGAGAGATCATTCATTTTCTTCTCCATGCTATTTGAAGAAAAGGCATTGAAATAGTGGGTAACATAAGGCATTGAAATAGACACATTGACACGACAATTTAAAAAAAAGGACATGACACAGGGAGAGCACATAGAAAATATAAAGTTTTATATATTAACTAAATATCATATATACAAGTATTTCATTCAAAGATAATTAAATAATGTAGCGTACCACTAATTCCTAAAATCTAATAAAAGAGGAGATTAATTGCTATAAATCCATTTTTTTTTTCTTTTATCATTCAATCCTAGGTTATTTTCTTCAAAATTTTATCGTATTTCATATGTCTAAACAGTGGAGACGCGAATCCCCCAAGTGTCTGATATGTGCTCGAGTCTTAAACTTTTTTTAACAAATAATAAGACACATGTGAACGTGGGCTTAACATGTGTTGAGAAGTGTCTAATTAGTGTCGGTGTATACACGTCTGACACGTATACATCGTCCACCTAATTAGTGTCGGTGTGGACACAGTCACGTATACATCATCTTCTTAGACGTGTCCTTGCTTTGTTGGTTATGACAAATAATGAATAAATGATACCATTTACCACCAAAAAATGATTCCATCCCTAACTCCAGAGAAGAATGGTACTGGCAAACATTGGCTATGTTTGGTTTGCTTTTCAAAAACTGTTATGCGATTTTCATGTTTTTTGATCCTTAGTGATTTTTTTTTTTTCATACTTCAGTCTTTATTTATTTAATATTTTTTAGATGCATCTGAAAAGTTTTGAAAGAAAAAATCACTAAAATATCAAAAAGTTCACTAAGTACAAAAAAAGAAAACCCTAGAAAACAAAAAACCAGTACATTTCCTCTTCTTCTTCTTTTTTCCTTTCCCTGTTATATATCTTTTGAAGTTAACAAAATATTGAATCATCATTATTTCTTACCATATTCCATCTAAAGCATTTAAGCCAGTGTCGTAACTAAAAGGTTGAGCAAATATGCTTACAGAAAAGCGCTTGGGCTCGTCAGTATTCTCCATATCAGTTTTCTCCGAATCAGTTTTGTCACTGCAGGAGTCACTGCCATGTGTCCTCTGAGAATTGGCAACATTATCACCAAAGAAATTCCGATAACGCCACCTTATCTTTGGCTGATCCGTGGATGAATCATCAAAAACTTTCTCTGAGTAGAAATGCTTTGAGACAAGCTGCATGGTCCTTGGATCATTCTGATATCTTTTTAATATTCTGCAAAAGAAATAACATTAAAAAAAAAAAAAAAAAATAGAAGAGAGAAAAACAATATATGTGCAGCACTACATAGATATCCATGACGGAACGAAACGGAAACAGCCAGAAAAGTATGGTACCTTGGAGCATAATTTTATTCAAAAGTGGCTTCATTTCTTTCTTTTGATTGTCTTTTTAATTATATGAACACCCTTAAACTATTTTACCCGATGGGTACTATGTTAAAGATTCGTAGCGAAAAATCTGGAATGACTGACTGTCATTCGTAGCAAAAAATGTGGGCCCAATATCGCATCAACTGACAAATTTAACAATTAACATATCATGGATATGAAGTAGTTCCGGCTGTGATCTTATTACTGACCGAAAACAGGAATAAAAAATATTAGCGATTTGAGTCATTCAATCTATTGCATAACACACCAGAACAGTCGGACACCTTGTCTGCTGAATTCTGAATTTTGATCGGCTATACGCACTTATGTCGATTGGTGTTCTTGCGGATCTAATGTTCATTCTCATGTGAAAACATATTGCTTAAGTGCTCTCAAGGGAAAGGCGTATAACATATTGGCAAATGGGTGAGAACCTACATATTTGCTAACTCCTTCTGCATCCTACTTCCTTCAAGGGAAAGTATATGTCCAATGCAAGAATCTAGCGACCTACCAAATCTCCACAAGCCAAAAGCAACAGCAGTTCCTGCAATTATGTAGAAATAAAGAATTGTGCAGGCAAAAAAACAAATGAAAGTAAAAACATAAAATAAAATGACAAGAATAATGAAACTTCAAAAGTGATCCTGCCAACAACACTAGGATTATCTATACACACATATCAGTGTGCTCAACAATGGAAACCATCATAGCATTTCATGGGACTACTGTTTCAAAGCACGTAAGGATCCATTTGTGACCTGCATGTGTAAGCTTGCTATTTAGATATTGCTTCTATTACGCCATGCATGTGCAGATCTTTGAGATCAAGTGTACGCATGAAGTTTTTAACTCACTATAGCTCTTAGAACGTTTTCATGCTCATACTTCATTTTCCTAACAAAAGCAAACATCTAATGTTTTCAAAATTTTGGTGTCAGCTTGATTGATGGCATTTTAATTGATAAAGTGTACTTATGCCTTTTGTTGAACATCATGATCTCTAGCTGTGTGTGTCTTTGATAAGTATGACTTCCTGCTGCATAATGTAGCACCAATCAGAAAGGAAAAGCAAAAAAGAAAGAGAAAATAACATCACACCATATAAAAGGAATCACTAGGTTTTAAACTCTTCCAAAAGGTTTCACTAACGTTGAGCTATTTGATCTCCTCAGTCAAAAGAAAAGTAACACTTCTAATGTCATCAAAACGATCTGAACAAAGTGATCAGTGCGGCAAACCTGACAAGTCTTCCACTTCTGCCTCCAATAAAGAACAGGAGAGAGAGAGAGAGAGAGAGAGAGAGGGGGGGGGGGGGGAGGCAGGGAGATTGATTGATTGATTTATCTCTTACCTGCTGAAAGGTTGATGCGAAATAAATTATTTAGCCTTCTAGTTGCTGCCAAGAGAAGGATTGCAAAAAATAAAAATTATAATTAGTTTAGAGAAATTACTAAAGCTCAGCATAACAAACCAGGAACAAAACAATGATTACAACAATAACACGACCACACACGCATCTACAAAACCATATATTTAAGTAGCAATACCTGCCAGAAATAACCGATGATGAATATCATTGGTTACAAAAAAACTCCTATCAAATGCAGCGTGAACCCATTCCTCATGTAAACAACAATAATAATTATAATGATATATAACAAGTCTCGCTGATTAGATACAATCAATAGAGTCTGCTCATCCATACAAGGGTTTTCTTTTAGAAATATTACAGAAGAAGAAGATGCCTGTAATTAAGCCTAACATACATTGAAATTCTGAGTTAGGAAGAAACCTAACATCCAAATGACATATAGGCTCACAAAACTTACATTTCAGAAACTTAAAAATTAATCATGCTTTAAGAACAAGGAATTAGTGTAATGGTAAGAATTCGGATGAAAATGTACACCTAGTTTAATCCCCATTGGATGGAGGTTTGGGATGGGTAGATTGGGCGTAGAACTAATATTTGGCATATAATTTGCACAGTGGTAGTCCTCAGGTTCAAACCTACAGCCTCTAGATCAGTAGGCCGAGTTTGAACCACTAAGCCATAATGGTAATTGCTACAGAGAATAAGAAGCTCAAGGAAAGCTAAATTCAGAGAAGTGATGATTCTTGGACATTGGCATGATTTCATAGAGAAATTGATAGAAAGCTTCTACAATTACGTTTCTAGTATTATTAGAGTCTTATTTTATTATTATTTTTATGTTTTCTATGATTTTTAAGATTACGGATATTTTGGTAATTTCTATTTGCTGACATGGGTGGTATGGGTCACCCATGGATCATCTTGTGGGTCAAATTATTTAATTAGTCTTTATTTTTATTTCTTATTTAGTCTTAAATTAGTTTTAGAAATCAAAAATATTTCAGTAGTTTCCTTTTTTTGTTCTAGTTGATTTAGGAAGTCTCCTAATCCTATATAAAGTCACGAAATACTTATAATTGATGGAGTTGATATTTTATAAAAAATTGAGTTCTTTGAAGCTTCTTTATGGATTGTATGATGCGATCAAACCCCAAGTGTGATGCCTAAGGGATTTTAGGAGTGATTCCTAGATCTATCTTCTTCTCCCTTCTTAAATTTCAGCACTTTCACAGCCCCAGAACAGCCCTTAAGGCACTGTCCTACATCAGTAATAGCTTGGATGTAGTGTAAAAATGCAAATTTGAGTATTGAGGTTAGCAGACAGCCACTTGGCGCACTTCTATGAAATAATCACAGAGGTTAGGCCTATCACCAAACAAGCAGCCCCACCCTCACATAAGCAGGAACATCATTGGGTAACAGCCATCTTCTAGGCAATTGTATAGGGAGGAAAAGGAAAATTTTAAACAAATAAATATGAAAAAATGAAAATTAATGTGAACTAATGCATTAATATCAACAATCTTCACTTGTATAGGTCAAGTAGTATTTTCCATAAAATTTGGAAGAATAATTTCTAATAGCTAAGAACTTGTTGTTGGACTTGTGTCATAAATAAAATGTGAACATATACAAATACACAAGTCATACACATAGGGACGCCCATATACACACACACACACACACACACAGAGAAAGAAACATGTTAATGTACATATTTGTACAAGTTTCATACAAATCACACATGAATTCATTTCTCTATCAAGATTATGCATGAATTCAAGAGATAGGATGGCTAAGTCCAATGTGGAGAATGGTGTAACCTATGCCATACATGTTTGCAGCAATTATTTGTTTGTATCTTAAGCCGATTAATAATGCAATTTGATTTCTTTATTTCTATTTTTTCCCCTAATATATTGGCTATTTCAAGAATTGTTAATAATTTTAAAGAGGGAGAGGGAGGGAGGGAGAAATATGTTAATGTACATATTTGTACAAGTTTCATACAAATCACACATGAACTCATTTCTCTATCAAGATTATGAGAATATAGCAACACTAAATTACCGTGAATTGAAGAGATAGGATGGCCAAGTCCAATGTGGAGAATGGTGTAACCTATGCCACACATGTTTGCGTCAATTATTTATTTGTATCCTGAACCAATTAATAATGCAATTACTTTATTTCTATTTTTTCCCATAATATTTTGGCTATTTCAAGAATTGTTAATAATTTAAAGGAAACAAAAATGATGACTTGGCTTCTAAATTTTGATTTGATTCATTAGAAATTACAAATGCTTTCAAACCCTATCATGATTGTGAGAAATTAGGGGTAAATATATTATACGAGCATACCAAAGTACCTAGCCAAGTGACACCACCACCACCAGCAGCCCCAATTGTAAAATCCTTAATAGCATTAGATTTGCACATCATAAGAACATTTGCTTCTTGACTCGTAAATTTTACCTGCCCATTCATATCACAATATAAACCCCAATTTGTATATAATATTAACCAAAAATAACTGCTAACAACAATAACAAACCCCAACTAAAATTCAAATAAAAAAGCACACAATGTAGCTCCAGGAGGATCCATTTTCAGCTAGTTTTCTCAACGAATGTTAAAATATAAATCGCAAATTTCACTTTATCCCTTATGGTTTTGCATAACGCCTATCATTTAAAAATAATAACTTCTTGTGATTTGTGAACTAAAATAAAAGGCACCGTCAGGCCCATTAATAACTTAACTAAAAAGACTAAAATACCCTTTATAAATAAGTAACCTCATTGTGCAAACCAAAGACATATTCGTCAATTTTTTGGAAAACAAAATTCACTTAAGCCCCGTGCTTTACTCCATGTCTGGTTTATCGTGACATTTGAAAATGAGAACATGACCCACCCCTTATGTCCTGGCACTTATTTCATTTTTAGGTAGTGCTGCATAGTAGAGACATTCAATCATGTAGTGGTAAATTGTGGACTAGCACACAGGCACATATTCGAACCCACACACCTCACACTAGGTACGGTTCACCCAGACCTGGAATGTTCGTCCTACCAAACATATGTGCTGTCGCCCGGGTGGCTGGCGGAGTGGAACCTGGGACCTCAAGGCTTATGGCCAAGGCTTTTCATACTTATTATTAACTTGGACGGAATGTCTTATTTCAAAATAACGGAGGTAAACCGTTCATGGAGTAAACCACATGGGTAAAGTGGAGTTTTTCCAAATATAAAGTGAAAAAAAAGGCACACACTGCTCTCCAAACTTTAGAAATGAAAAACAACGAAATCTCTTTGAATGAAAGCGAAACTGAACACCCAAGAGTTTAGCATTTGTTTTTGGCGATTTGGTTTGACAGAAATGCAACAAATCTGAATCCCTTCTAACTCTTTCAGATTTATCCTAAAAAGTTATTGCATTTATTTCAAAACAAATGCTAAACTCTCTACAATTGAAACTGCGAATCGCAAGAAAATAAAAAAGGGAAACTATATGCAAAAAAAATTGATATTGGCAGCATCGAGCTATGGTTTCATAACTTTGAATCAAATGTAAGTGTGAGTGTGTATATATAATATGCATAAACAGAATGAGGAAAAAAGCCCTAGAAATACCTGCTTGGATCGGAGAATCTGTTCAAGTTCAAAGAGAGCATCACCCATTTTCCAAAGATTTTGATAACCCCCTCTCTCTCGCTCATTGATCAGTCGCAACAGTGATCGCAGAGTAGAGAGAGAGATGATAAGATCGGACCTCAAAATTTATTTAAACCCGGACTCATCTGGATACCCGTATTTAGGCCCGATTGGAGGGACTTTTTAATGATTTTTTATAAACATATGAGATAACAAATTAGCAATAAGGTGTTTTTTTTCACAAATCCCACTTCTAACCGTTTTATATCATAAAATTTAAATCATTTTTGATTATTTTATTAGATCCTATTCAGTATAGTAAGATCAAAGTATCATCCCTCCATTTCTGCTGCGCACACTCCATTCTGAAAACAAACTATTTATATTCTATCTTTTCACCCAACAAAACACTAATTTCCCAAAAAAATTCATTGTTGGCCCCAAAAAACTCCCAAACTGTAATCTTAGATTCACATTGCCTCACCACCGTCGTCCTCCACTGCCCACTATCGTCTGCCACTGCTATTCCACTTCATCTCACCGTTGCGAAGGTTTACATCAGAATGAGGGTGGTTCGTTCTTCTGTGTTTTCCGTCAGTCAACTGAGTGTGGCCCGTCAATTTCCATACCCACCTACAATAAGAAGCAAAAGTAAGCACCATCATTCTACCCTCTGTTTTTTAGTCAATGATAATATAATGTAATTACCAATGTATATATTTATAATGCCCTATTATTATTGTTGTTTTTGGATTTGATTTTGTAATGAACTCCCTATTTTTACTCTTTGTCCATCTTGGTGATGTTGATTTTTTTGTTGAACATGAATAACATTAAGAAACAAATGTACAATTTATATTCCTTTTCACCCTCTGTTTTTCAGTTAATGATGATAACATAATGTAATCACCAATGTATGTATTTACATTGGATTTGATTTTGTAATGAACTCTCTATTTTCACTCTTTGTCCATGTTGGTAATTTTGATTTTTTTGTTGAATATGAATAATATTAAGAAACAAATGTACATTTTACATTTCTTTCTACCTCTCTATTTTCCAGCCAATGATAACATAATGTAATCACCAATGTATATATTTACATTACCCTATTATTATTATTGTGTTTGGATTTGATTTTGGAATGAACTCCCTATTTTCACTCTTTGTCCATGTTGCTGATGTTGATTTTTTTGTCGAATATTACATTCATTTGTTATTAATGTTGTTTATGGTTGTGATTTGGTAATGAACTCTTTGGTTTTTTCCCTCTATCAATATTGGTATTGTTGATTATTGACGCCCATAGAACCCCCAATCTTCATCCAAAAATATGATGGAATATGATGTAAATATTCACATTGTGACATCAATGGTAATATTCACATTATGAACATCAATGGCAATATTCACATTATGAACATCAATGGCAATATTCACATTATGGTTGTCAATCCTCTTTTGAGTCAATGTGAATTCCATTATATATAATGTCAATATTTACATCAGATTGTTAAATATTGGTAATGACTTGTTTGTCTTAAATTGTCATGTTTTATTGTTTTGTAATACCCTTCTTATTTCTTTCCTTGTGTTAATGTCAGACTTGTTGGTGTTGTTGGTTGTTGATGGTCATGAAATAATTACAGTCCAAACTTTGGATGGTTACTAACCCTGTTTTGGTTACATGTGAATTCCTGTAGGCATGCTGTAAATAATAATGTCATATTGTTTCACTTGTTATTAATTAACATCAATGTCAATATGCACATTCTGAACAGAATATCAATATTCACATTGTGACATCAATGGCAATATTCACATTATGAACATAATGTCAAGATTCACCTTCTGACATCAATGGAATATGATGTAAATATTTATGAAGCTGTTGGTATTATTGCTTGTTGATGGTTATGAAAAATTAAAGCCCCTAATCTTTGATGGTTATCAACCCTCTTTTGGTTCAATATTATACATAATGTCAATATTTGCATCAGATTGTCAAATATTGGTAATGACTTATTTGTCTTAAATTGTCATGTGTTATTATTTTGTAAAACACTCATTATCTCCTTCCTTGTGTCAATGTCAAACTTGTTGGTGTTATTGATTGTTGATGGTCATGAAATAATTATAGACCAAACTTTGGATAGTTATTAACCTTATTTTGGTTACATGTGAATTCTAGTTGGCATGTTGTAAATAATAACATCTTATTGTTTCACTTGTTATTGAGTGACATCAATATCAATATGCACATTTTGAACATAATGTTAATATTCACATTGTAACATTCTAAATAAAATGCCAATAATTACATTCTAAACATAATGTTAATATTTGCATTGTAACATTCTAAACATAATTTTAATATTCACATTCTGAACATAATGTTAATATTCACATTGTACCATTCACGTTGAATATTCACACCATATATTTGGTTGTGAACATTCACAGTCAAATATATAATGTAATGATGTGAAGATTAACATCATGTATATATCGTGTTAGTTTAGTAGTTGTAATATGTTATTATTCCATATTTCATTTGTTATTTTCTTTCCATTTTTTGGTTGTTATCCTTGTTGGAGTTGTTGATTATGATCAAATGATTTGAACTCCCAAAATTTTGTTCATTTTTCAGACATATGAACTAATGACATGACATATGATCCATGTGAATGTTCACACCATTTATTTGATTTTTATTATTTTATTCTATGTTGTACAGTGTTCATGTGAATATTGACACCATGGTTTTGCTCAATGCAACCATGGTCACATCATTCAACTATTCACAATACATATAGTTTGCACTTGTTATGATTTACCATTTGTGACCATTAACAGTAAATTTGTTTCTAATTGAACAAACAAATGTTGCTCATAAATTCCATGGCTAAAGAAAAAGAGAACAGTTCCACGTTAAAGACAAACTTGAACAAATAGCCAGCCCCCCGAAAGTGAACATGAAAAAGGTTAACTACCGATCTAACATCATTGGGTTAGTGAAACTGATGACGAGCACCAAATTCTCGAACCCTCAACTGGATTGTTTGAAGGAAACGCCATTTTGGCAGTTGTTTGATGTGTTGAGGATCGGTAAAGTTAACCTCAACAAATGCATGAAGTTTAACGATGTCATCGTATACGTGCTAGAGACGTACAAGGCATCAAAAGACACATTTCACATCGGTGAGAAAAATATGAATATGAATTTCACATCATTTGCGATTTTGTAAATATTATAATACATTGGACAAAAGAACTATAATTAGTTATTTTGATTGTGCTTAATAAGATACAATGATATGTTGTCATAATATTTGCTACTAGAAAGTCAATATTAATATTCATATTGGTTTATATTGTCTTATAATTATGTACACATAATCATTGGCATAATGTAACTAAATTAATTTATTTGATGTTTTATTCGTGATATTAACATTCACATCAATAATCTAATTGTGCATAAATATACATTTCATGTTTGTGTACACACATAAATGATGGTTTATGATTAATGCAATGCTAATGTAGTCATATTTTTAGAGGTTAAAAAATCGATGTGAATCTTCACATTGTTGTCAGCTGCTTTACAATTGTGTATACATAATTATTGGTTTAATGTGATATCAGCAATGCAATTTTGATATGAACTTTAATATCATCATTCCATATTAGTAATTAATACTTTGAAACCATAGTGCATTTATCTATATTCCAGAATTCATGTGAACCTTCACATTCGTATGTTTTAGTGTGAATATTCACATCATGTTTGTATTCAAAATGAAAGTTGAGGCTTGTGGTTGTATAATTTGATGCAATATTGATGTGAACTTTAACATCACCTTGTCATAGTGGTAATGAACACATCGAAAACATATTCATCATTTAATATTATATGGATGTATGACTAATATTAACACCAATTGACAACACAATGATAAATTTTCAATTCAAATTAATGTGAATATTAACACTGATTAATAATATCAATATTTACATCATTTTTATATCAGACACATTACCAATCTCAAAAAATCATTGCTACAAAATCCAATAACAAAAAATCAAAATCAATGACAATAACAGAATCATGTTCATTAACCGAAGCAAATATCACCGGAAATGTGAATATTCACATGAATGTGGATATGAAAACAAAAGTAATATAAACAAAAGTAATGTAAATATTCACATGAATGTGTTTAATATTCACATGATAAATTTTCAATTCAAATTAATATGAATATTAATACCGATTAATAATATGAACATTTACATCATTTTTATACCAGACACATTACCAATCTCAAAAAATCATTACTACATTGAAATCCAATAACAAAAAATCAAAATCAATGACAATGACAATAACAGAATCATGTTCACTAACCCAAGCAAATATCACTGGAGATGTTGTTTTTAATGGGAACAACTTTTTCTGCTGAATTTCTCATTTGAACATATAATCAAACATTTGGTGGGCGATAATTTTAACAATTGTAAAAAAGAAGGACATCATCCGAAAGAAGAACAATAGGAAATGTGAACATTCACACTAATTAATAGAAAAACCAGAAACAGAGCACAAACTCCTCTATCTGCTCTTTCCCTTTGATTCAATCCAGTCTAATGTGGGTTTTAATCAATCGATCGAACAAGTTTGTAAGCCATCTCATCTGTTCCTTTGATTTAAATCCTCCTATTTTCCTTTGATTTCCGGCTGAAATAGTAACTATGACAGAAAAAAACGAAGCACAAACTTTGAGTTGTCATCTTTTTTCCTACATAAATGAAACTCTACCGCAACGAAACACTACCACAAACTCTGTGTCGTCGTCTTCTCTTCTATAGGAACGAAACCCTACCACAACAAAAACAGAGGGAAATATGTATATCATTCTTGAATGTAATATATATCAATAATGGATATAAGGGTATAATAGTCTAACAAAAAATATAAATCAGGAAAAAATGACCTTATGGAATAAAAGTATAAACACATAGGGCTAACTAGGTTATAACTTTTCTTTGTGGACTTAATGGGATAGAACATCTCTAAATTGGATTTATCAATAAAAAACTCTTAAAAGTATATATTTTTATTTTTTATAAAATGTAACAAAAAAATTAAATGGGAAGAAATTTGTAAATTTTTCTGTATGAATAAATTTTTTTTTTTCTTTTTTACCTTCTAACTTTTAGAGAAATTACAAAATAACTATGGGGTTTGATCATTGTAAAAAAATTAAGTTTAAATTTTAATTTTTTTAATTTAAACCTTAACATTTTTGTTTGTCTTACACTTGTTTGAGAAGTAGTTTTGGGCTAAAATAATCATATAAGACAAAATATGCTGTTTTAGTCAAATAGGACAAAATGTCACATCCAACTCATAATCATTTCATTTTTCTCTTACAAAAATAAAAAAAGTCAAAAAGCCTCCCAAAAGAGGAGTCCGGATCCTCAGCCATACATTCCTGCCATACATTCCTGCAGTGCATACAAAACGACGTCGTTTTGTATGAATTTTTTTTTTTTTTTTTAAATTCCTCTTTTGTTAGAGAGCCTTGTTTCCCCCCTTTTCTCCTTCTCTGAATCGTGATTCCCCCCTTTTCTGAGTCGTGTTTTCCCCTTCTCTGAGTCGTCCTTCCCCCCTTTTCTCTTTCTCTGTATCGTCTTCTTCATTGAACCCTAGCAGAGAGATAGAGGCATCGTGCGGAGTGAGGCACTGACGCGAAAGAGATGGTCGAGCAGCGCGATGGTGAGTCCGGCGGCGATGCGATGGCGGGAAGGCCACATTGCGGCGACAGCGAGGTGTATTTCATCATCTGCTGTTATATATATATATAGATTTGTTTCAGAGCCGACCCATTTCAGTTTAAAACCAAATATTGCTGTGATATATATATGTATATATGTATTGTTTCAGATTGACCCATTTCAGTTTAAAACCAAATCTTGCTGTGATATATATATATATATAGAGTTTTTTCACATAAAAGAACAGGCTGTGTGAAGTTTTTTCAATTCAGCAAAAAAAAAACTTGACATTGATCAAACTGTGGTTATGTGAAAAAACTTCACATTGTTCTTTTATCTTGCTGTTGATCAATGTGATTAACTATTCAACTATACATATATAGCTTGTTTTTTTTCAATTTCAGCAACTCTACTTTTATAGCAATTCATAGAAAAATGTTATCTTGCTGAAAAAATATTTGATTCAGATTTTAATCTGTTAATAGTTAATCACATTGATCTATTTTTTGAAATATTTCAGATTCAATTTTTTGCTCAATAGTTAATCTGTTAATAGTGTCATTGATCACATTAATCTGTTAATAGTTAAAATCTGTATCTGTTGGGGATTCATTGATCACATTGATCTATTTTTTGATTCATAGATGGTGTTTATATATGTATAGTTAATCACATGTATAGATGTTATGTATATATGAATAGTTAATCACATCTGTTCAAATCAATTAATTCAAATTTTTTCATATGAAATGGGTTCAGTCAGTGAAGTAAGTCATATTTTTTCATATGCAATTTTATGTTCTACATATATAGTTAATCACATTGATCTATTTTCAGATTCATAAATTTTGTTGTGGATTCATATAATTATATGGTTTATATATATGAATTGTAGGTAAATGTGATTTATATATATGAATGTGGTTTATATATATGAACCTGCAATTAAGTATAAATGTGGTTTATATATATGAATTGTAGGTAATGGAAGGACATAATAGTGTTGATGATTGTGGATGGAAGCCGAAAGTGGGAATGCCATTTGATTCTGAACAAGCCGCATATGACTTTTACAATACGTATGGGGGAAAGGTGGGCTTTAGTATTAGGAAGGCATATGCAAACAAGAATAGACAGACGAAGGAGATAACATCACGCACGTTTGTATGTTACAAAGAGGGAAGTCGGGGTTTTGACAAACGAGATCCATTTGTCAAAAATCCAAGACAAGAGGTAAGATGTGGTTGTGGTGCCAGATTTAGTATCAAGTTAGATAGAATATCAGAAAAATATATTGCTTGTGATTTTGTTGAACATCATAATCATGATCTTGTGCCTCAAGATTGCATTCATATGTTGCCATCCCAAAGAAAAATTTCTACCACCCAAGCAATTGAAGTAGAATTAGCTTCAGAATCTGGAATTCCTCTTAGGTCTGCTTATGAACTATTTGGTAGGGAATCTGGTGGAAGAGCATCACTTGGTTTCACCAAATTGGACCAAAAAAATTACCTAAGATCGAAGAGACAAAAAGATTTGGAATATGGGGAAGCGGGTAGTGTGTTGCATTACTTTCGTAAGAAAACTGTGGAAAATCCATCTTTTTTTTATGCAGTCCAATTAGATTGTGATGAGCAGATAAGTAACATATTTTGGGCTGATGCTCAAATGATCATGGACTATGCTCAGTTTGGTGATGTAGTGACATTTGACACTACTTACAAACTAAATAATGAGCATAGACCTTTTGGATCATTTGTTGGATTTAATCATCATCGAGAAACAGTTATATTTGGTGCAGCGTTGATGTATGATGAGACTGCTGAATCTTTTACATGGTTGTTTCAAATTTTTTTGGAGGCAATGTCAAACAAAGCTCCGAAAACTATTTTCACAGATCAAGATGCTGCGATGGCTAAGGCCATTCCAATTGTCATGCCCGATACAAACCATCGTCTTTGTACATGGCATTTGATGCAAAATGCTGTCAAGCATGTAAGTTCTGTTTTCGATGATGTAGGGGTGAAGGGTGTGTTTTCAAAATTTATGCATCACATTGATGATGAAGAAGAATTCCGAATACAGTGGGACCAAATGCTTGATAAGTATGATGCATTCGACAATCATTGGTTGGAGCAGACTTTTCGCGTGAAGGAGAAATGGGGATGGCCATATATTATGAATTCTTGGGCAGCTGGAATGAGTACTACTCAACTTAGTGAATCCTTTAATGCATTTCTGAAGGATTATCTGAATTGTGACCATAATTTGATGGAGTTCTTCAAGCATTTTGAGAGAGTGCTTTATGAGAAGAGGTATAAGGAATTGGAAGCGGAGTATAATTTGTCCCAAAAATTGCCAAGGGTTTCAATTCCAACTGTGATGTTAAAGCAAGCGGCAGAGATTTACACGAAAACTATTTTTGAGGAATTCCAACTGATTTGAGAAATTCGTCAAGCAACGCATGCCCACAGAGTGATGAAGTAGATTGTCCAATCCAAGCTAAGGGACTGAAGAAAAGAGAGTCAACTAGTAAGGGAAGAAGGAGGATCAAAGGCGGGATGGAAAAAGCTATTGCAAAGAAGAAAAGGATGCAATGTACTCAGGTTTGGACATGACAAATTGCATACGATTAAAATACAGTAGATTAGTAAACTAAAACATTGATTTTACTTAGTAATGACCCACTTTCATTAAGGTTTTTCGTTGTGTGCAGGGTGGCGTTGATTATACTCCCCAATGTGAATCTCAGCCTCATTTCCGCATGGGTAATAATTCTATTAAGGTAATATTTAATAGTAATGTGGTCTTGATGAGTTCATTTCATTAAGTTCGTTCATTATATGGTTAATTATTGTTATGTGTAATTGGTTTGCTTCGCAATGTAGTCGGGTGGTACAGTTTACACTTCCCAAGGTGAATCACAATCTCATTTCGTCACGGGTGGTAATTCTATTCAGGTATTTAATGGGTGAATCATGGGTGGTAATTTTATTCATGGGTGAATCACAACCTCATTACTGTTTACACTTCCCAAGTTGGGTTGCTTGGCATTTAATTATTTTTATCTATAATTGGTTTGTCTGGCAATGCAGTCGGGTGATGCTATTTATACTTGCCAAGGTCAATCATAATCGCATTTCGTCATGGGTGGTAATTCTATTCAGGTAATAGTTTTTTGTGTGCAAGTTTTTAAGAAAATGTTAAATAATGACCATGTTTTTTATTCAAATATTTTGTTTACATAGTTTGTATTGGTTGTATTTAGGATCATGGTCTTGGTGTCAATTTTTCTCAATCACAACATCGTTTTGTCATGGGTATTAATTATAATAAGGTAATATTAATGTTCAATGATGTTTCTTTTGTTTTTAAAATTTTTTGGTTATTAATCTTTTTTTTTTCTTTTTCGTCATGGGTATTAATTTAGGATCATCGTCATGATATGTACATTTCTCCATCTCAACCTCGACCTCAAGTTCTTATGGGTGGTATAAGTGGTCCTCCTCCTACGTATGGTACATATGATGTGAGTTATAATTAGTGACATAGTTTACATTTAAAATGTAGTATACATTGTAATCGAAGTTGAATACATGGTTTGGTGTATTGCAGGGGAATAACACGGCTCAGTCAATGCCTTCTGTGTATCCCACTCACAGATCTTTTCAGGAGTTGCTTCGAGGTGCAAGTGTTGAAAACTTTGCAGTCCATCTCTCGCAAGCGTCACATAGTCCTGCTGACAGTCATGTAGATGGACATCCCTGAGAAGTTTATTTTATCTTATCTTCATTTGTTTTGGACAAATGTATTTTGTGTTGGACAGATTTACAATGATGTGGATAGATTTAGACAGTTTTCTTTTATTTTGGACATATTTGGTGTCATGAATGTTGGACAAATTTGGTTGTGCTATTTTGTGTTGCACAGGTTTATAATGTTGTGGACAAATTTTGAATGATATGGAATGATATGGACATCCTATGGATAGTTTGCTTTTATTTTGGACAGATTTGGTGTTTTTGGACAGTTTTTTTTTGGTTTTAAACAGATTTTTTGGACTGGTTTATAATTTTTGGGGTTTTGGACAGATTTGGACAGGTTTATCATGATCTGCAGATTTGGACTGGTTTATAATTTTTATTATTTTGGACAGATTTGGACTGGTTTATCATGATCTGCAGATTTGGACAGGTTTATACTTTTTTTGGTTGTGGACAGATATGGACTGGTTTATCATGATCTGTAAAGATTTTTTGGTTTTGGACTGATTTTTTGGTTTGGACAGATTTGGACTGGTTTAAAATGATCTGGGTTTTGGACAGATTTGGACAGATTTATAATGATCTGCACAGATTTTTTGGTTTTCGACTGATTTTGGACGGTTTTGGTTGTCTTATTTTGTGTTGCACATGTTTATAATGTTTATAATGTTGTGGACAGATTTTGGAATGATCTGGATAGGTTTTTTTTTTTTTTTTTTTTTGGACAGATTTGGTGTTGGACAGTTTTATTTTGTGTTGTCTGCACAGATGTGGATTATGGACAGATTTGGAAACATGTACACTGTTTTGGACAGATTTGGACAGCTTGTGGACAGATTTAGTTTGTATTATGTTGTGGACAGATTTGGACAGCTTGTGAACAATGCACATCTGTGAACAATGCTTGACCTGACCAACAATAAGAATATAAAATAATCAAATCTGTCCACAACATTATAAAATAATGACATCTATGCAGAACATTATAAAATAATGAAGTCCTCAAGCATAGGTAATTTCAGGTAACGTCATTGACAGAAAGGTCTATCACATTCGTCAAACGTAGGTAATTCCATTAAGCTTTACATAGCAACATTCATAGTTTAAGGTGTACAACATTCATAGTTTAAGGTGTACAACATTCATAGTTTAAGGTCTACAACATTCAAAACCCAAATACATCCACCAAAAAAAAAAAAAAAACAAAATACCAAAAAAACTAACTAAAAGGTTACATTCACTTCAGTAGTGCTATTAGCATGGTAAAACCAATCAACACTATGACTGTGAACATAAACAGTTTCATAGCTTCTTGGTTTGCTTGAACTCGTTCCAATTTATTTATAATTTGATTGAGTTTGTCAACATCATAATCATAGCCTCTCTCATCTTCATCCTTCATATGACTAGCTTTACTTTTCCTTTCGATATCTGATGCATTTCCAGTCGGAGCCGGTCTCCACCAAAAGAAGTCGCATATCCTATTTGGACACTTGAAATACACCCTCCCTGGATTTTTCACTGATTCTGATATGAACACTGCAGCTTTTTTTCCACAATTGCATCTCTGATTTTGCAAATGTCCAGCATCAATGTTTGAACCCATTGACATTGACATGATCCTAGTAAGAGCATTTTCCACAATTACAATCAGTCCATTAAGACAACATTCAAACAAAGCTGTAAAATAAAACACTAATCAATGATATACATAGTTCATGTTAATGTTCAAACCAGTAAAATAGCAAACTGTTGTTTAGGCTCAACAGACAAACACTCTAGATCTGGAAACAAGTTTTTAGGCATTGTCTGTTTTGAGATAATACATAGTCAATCAATGACTTAGAGTGAGACAAACATACACATCATAGACATACTACTATACTATGTGTTCAAAGAATACTCACTACAGATCTGCCTCTCAATTATATCTCCCTAATTGATATAATCTGAAATTCCATATGTTTACTAGGATATTGCATTCCAATGTTTACTATAATCTGAAATTCCATATGTTTACTATAAACAGCACCAAAATGAGCCTCTCAACACTAATGCTTCTGGTCAGCAGTAAGCTTAGAAACAGGATACCAACCAACAAAATTATTCTCCACTTTTTTCATTTATTCTCAATTATTCTCAGCACCAAAATGAGCCTCTCAACACTAATGCTTCTGATCTGCCTCTCAATTATTCTCCAAAATGAGCCTCTCAACACTAATGCTTCTACTATACTATTTGGCTGTGTTTCATTTGTAGCCTCCTTTGGGAAGCATCCTTTACCTCCTTGAGGTAGGTTGAACATATGGAGTGAAACATCTTCACAGAGACAAGCATAAAAAAAGTCACCCATATCAAATCCCAACAAAAAACTAAGTGGTTGACATTTCATTCACATGCTTTAGTTTAATAATCTTCCTAGCTAGAAGATCTTCATGAATGTAGACATAATATTTGTTTATAGGGCAATCTAATTGCAAATTATAATAATAAATAAAATAAATAAACCGTACACGACAAACCCAAGTAAGGTAATATGAATAATTATCAATATATATTAAACTAAAAAGCATGGACTGATTTGCTTATCAATATATATTAAACTAAAAAGCATGGACTGATTTGCTCAAAGAACTCTTAGTTAGGTCTGTGATTTATCACATAGTATTATATAGGCAGCCAAATATTTTGTAATACCATGTCATCCTAGATTCGAGTCTCACTGTTGAATGATACAACCTCCTCTTTCCCTAATCCCTATTTCCCTCCTACTGATTGTTAAGAAAATAATAATTATTAATTAACAAATACTAAAGCAAAGTGAACATCTCTCAAGTCAGAGTGTCTCCAATCCCTCATCAATCCATGTTCCTTCTTCATTTGATTCAAGTTACCCTTCAATCCATGTTTGATTCAACTTTCTGAAATTTAGTTCAGCAAAAATCCATGATTTCCCATCACCCAGTTCAGTAAAATGGATCAAAACTGATCAAAACAGAGAAGGGAGTTTATTTGGCACAGTCATATTTTCTCATGTCCAAAGAGTTTTTAAAATTTTAATGGAAAAAGTCAATTCACACACTCCCAACACTGCAAGAATATCAGCCATAATAATGAACCCATAATAATGAACCAAGCTACTAGAGTGCCCAAAGCCAAGTTGGGTTTTGAATTTAGGCTGTGAATTTTTCTTTAATCATCTCAGTTCATATCACTTTATCCGATAATTACAAAGATAGGTCATACGAAAATTTAGAAAGAAAGAAATCAAATGGAGGATACACGAACCCAGATTGGAACCCAGATTAAGGAACCCAGATTTGAACAGTTCAATGTTTGCCCAGATTAATTACATCATTGGGAATAAGTTCGGAATAACACCAAATCAACAAAAATTTGCAAAAATTTAACAGAAATCACACCAAACTCAACATAAATCAAAATCCATCAAACTCAACATAAATCAAAAAAGTAATGAAAGACGAAGGGAGAAAAAAAAATAAAAGACGAAGGGAGAAAAGACGAAGGAACCTCGACGCTGTCGTTTCGCGCCGTCGTCGCCGTCGTTTCCCGTCGCCTCACCGCTGCCTCTCCTCTCTTCTCCTCTCCTCGTCGTTTCGCCTCTACTCTCAATTCGTATGAGTTCTGAAGCAACACTAGGGTTCTAAAGCAACGAAAAAGAAACGAGGAAAAAAAAAAAAAAAATTTAATACAAAACGACGTCGTTTTGTATGCACTGCAGGAATGTATGGCAGGAATGTATGGCAGAAAATCCGGACTCCCCAAAAGAGGCTTTTTAGCCTCAGGCTAAAATAGTCAAAAAAATAAAAGCCAAAAAACTAACCCACATCTCGAATGAGGTATTAAAACATTAGGTAAAACTGATAAAAAAATATATATTTTAACAATTAAAATCAATCTAATTATACATAAAATTATAAAATATAATTTTCATTTGATTTAATGTCTAAGATATTTTTTTTTTTAACAAACAAAATTAAAAAAAAAAAATTCAAACTCTAAATTTTTTTTTAGGGCAAATTACTTATACTTCCCTCGAGGTTTAGCTAAATTATAGATTCCCCTTGAGGTTTCAGAAATTACATTCCGTCCCTCGAGATTTATATTCGCATAACAATTTAACCCCTACCGTTAAGTAAACGTTAAGAAATGCTAGCTTGACATCACCAAAATATAAATTGATGAATGATATTGTCCCTGTTGAAATCCTTTTGATAAATCAACAAAATTTACAAAAGAATTACGTTATATGGAAAAAAAAAAAAAATTTAAGTTTTTAGAATCATGTTTAATTTGTTGTTTAGAAAAAAAAAATTCAAAAAAAATTCAAAAAAAACTAATTTAATAAAAGTAAATATGAAAAAATTTATTTAATTTGTAAAAATTACTTCTAACCACTCAAAATATAAAATTATATAAAAATAATAATTATTTTTTATTTTTTATTTCTTAATCAAATTATACAAAAATTATAAGAATTTTTTGACAAGTCATTTCTTGTGTTTTTAACTTATTTAATTATTTGTTAATGTTATGATGTTTTCACCATTTGACACTAAAACATATAAGAGTTTAGAGACAAATTTTTGTAATATCTAAAAGTGAAAATTTTGTTGCGAAAGATATTTAGGGATTAATTTCTATCATCGTGAGAATAGTCGCTAAAAGATCGCCCTAAAAAGTCAAATATAAGGCTTTTAGTGATGAATTTTGAAAATGTCAATAATAAATAAACTTTTAGAGACAAAATGATTTGGTCTCAAAATGATTTATTTTTTGAGACAAAAAATTTGATACCAAAAAGATAATAATTAATCACTAATGTTCAATCTTCGTTGCTACAAAATATAATAACGACATTTTTCTAAAAATAATTTTGTCGTTAAATTTTGGTAAAATCTTAATTTTTTGTAGTGTGATAAGTGTTTTTCCATTTTAATTTTGCATTTCATAACTTATTTAAAAATGATAATTTAGCTAAACCTCAGGGAAAATCTGTAATTTAGTTAAACCTCAAGGGAAATCTATAATTTAGCTAAACCTCAAGGGGGTGTAGTTAATTTGCCCTTATTTGTCAAAAGGGCATTTTAGTCAATTTATGATATCTGTTAACGGCATTAATTGCAACGAGACAAGAGAATCTGTAATTTCATTAAACCTTAAGAGCATTAATAATGGATGTGTTAGTATATTTGTTAGTGTCAGTTGTTAATTTTTAGCTAGCAAAATTTGTTGTTTGGTGCTGCAGTGGAGCTGCTAAGGGAAGCGTTTGTACACTTTGTTAGTGTCAGATGTTAGATTGTTTGTTAACTGCAGCGAACGTTTTAGCCAGGAAATGGAGAGAGAGGAGTGTGTTTGGGGAAGTCCTCCCGGACATCCGGACCCTTCAAGAAAACCAAAAATAAAAATAAAAATTGGGGTCTTACTGTCTGACCAGTTAACCGGCGATCAATTGAATTTTATTTTTTATTTTATTTTTTTTACTTGTTGGGATTTTTTTTGGGCTTGAAATTTAATTTTGGGCTTGAAATTTTTGGTTAACCTAAATTATTTATTTATTTTATTTATTATATATATATATATATTCTTAACGCACACCTTAACATATCCCTTAACACATCTCTTGTATCACCATTCACTTAGGGTCTGTTTGGTAACGTTTACGTTTTCAGTTTATATTTACAAAAATTTTATAAACTGGATTTTGTTTATTTTTTGTTTATTTTTAGAAAAACATAAATTACAAACGTGTTTGGTTTAGACAAAATGTTTAAAAACATTTAAAAATATAAAAAAGAGTGAGAAATGGCAAGTGGTGGCGGGTGGTGGGTAGTGACGAGTGGTGGCGGCGGAAGACGGTGGTGGAAAATGATGGCAGGTGGTGGTGGCGGAAGACGGTGGTGGAAAATGGTGGCAGGTGGTGGGTGATGGTGGCAGAAGACGGTGGTGGAAAGTGGTGGCAAGTGGCGGGCGGGTGGGTGGGTGGTTGTGGCGGAAGACGGTGGCGGAAAGTGGTGGCAAGTGGCGGGTGGTAGCAGCGGGAGACGGTGGTGAAAAGCGGTGACGGGTGGGTGGATGGTGGTGGCAGGTGGGTGGTGGATGGCGGGTGGGTGGTGGCGGCGGGTGGGTGGCGGGTGGTGGTGGTGGTGGTGGGCGGGTGGGTGATGGTGGCCGGTGGTAGGTGGTGGGGAGTGGGTGGTGGCGGTTGGTGGGTGGTGGTGACAGGTGGGTGGTGGGTGGTGATGGTGGTGGTGGCGGGTGGCGGGTGGCGGGTGGTGGTGGTGGTGGCGGTGGCGGCGGGTGGTGGTGGTGGTGGTGGTGGCGGCGGGTGGTGGTGGTGGTGGTGGTGGTGGCGGCGGCGGGTGGTAGTAGTAAGTGGTGGTGGTGGCGGGTGGGTGGTAGATGGGTGGTGGGTGGTGGTTGGTGGCGGCGGAGGGTGGCGGTGAGGGTGGTGGTGGCGGCTGGGTGGCAGGTGTGTGGTGGTGGTGGTGGTGGTGGCGGTGGCGGGTGGGTGGTAGGTGGGTAGTGGGTGGTGGTGGTTGTGGTGGTGGTGGTGGCGGGGGTGAGTGAGTGGCAGGTGGGTGGTGGGTGGTGGTGGTGGTGGTGGTGGTGGCGGGTATTGGTGGCAGGTGGCTGGTAGGTGGTGATGGTGGTGGTGGTGGTGGTGGCGGTGGTGGTGGTGGTAGTGGTGGCGGTGGGGTGGTGGTGGCGGTGGCGGTGGCGGTGGGGTGGTGGTGGCGGTGGCGGGGGGTGGGTGCTGGCGGCAAATGTATGACAGGTGGGTGGTGGTGGCGGGTGGATTGCAGGTGGGTGGTGGTGGTAGCGGGGGGTGGGTGGTAGTGGTGGCGGTGGTGGTAGCGGGGGGTGGGTGGTGGTGGCGGGTGGGTGGCGGGTGGGTGGTGGTGGTGGTGGTGGTGGTGGCGGGGGGTGGGTGGTGGCGGCGAGTGGGTGGCAGGTGGCTAGTGGTGGTGGGTGGTAGTGGCAGGTGGTGGTGGGGGGGTAGGTGATGGTGGCGGAAGACGGTGGTGAAAAATGGTGGCGGGTGGTGGCTAGTGTTGGGTAGTAAAAAAAAAAAAAATTCAAAACTCAAAACGGAAGCACATTTTTTGAGTTTATATTTTTTGGCCAAATTTATAAATTGAGACCACTGATTTATAAACTAAAAATTTACCAAACAAGTTTTTATTTGAATTTTTAAAATTTTTGTAAATATAAACCGAAAACTGAAAACGTAAGTGTTACCAAACGGCACCTTACTATTCACTCACTAAATTAATAAACTTTTAACATACATTTTTGGGTCCCACTTTTAACACTTTTTGTCATATAACACAAATTTTAACACATAACTTTAACACATTCATTGTAGAGGCCCTAAGAGAGGTGTAAGTAATTTGTCTTTTTTTTTTTATAACTTGAAAGGGTTAATTTGTTTTTGAGATAAAACACAAGGGGATAAAATGTAATTAATCAATATCTTAAATATAAAAATTAAAATTTAAAGGATAAAATATCTAAATAATAAGATTTATTAAAATATATTATAAATATTATAAAAACCGATTTCCTAATCGTTTTATGATGGCTTTTATTATTTGATTCTTTTGTAGTTCATAGGGCAGGGCATGTAATTCCCTCCATTTATGCCCTTCAAATTCCACTCAACAAGAAAGAAACCTCTCACATGCCATGGCCACCACCATGATGACCCAACCCATCTTACCTTTCCCTTCCCACCCAAACCCCACCACCCTTCTCCACCACCACCACCACCACCACCTCCTCTCCTCTCTCTCCTCCGCCACCTCCCTCACCCACCTCAAACAAATCCACGCCAAAATCCTCCGCCACGGCCTCGACCGCTCCAACTCCCTCCTCCTCAAACTCCTCCTCTCCTCAACCTCCCTCTCCCCCAATCTCAACTACGCTCTCTCCGTCTTCTCCTATATCCCCAACCCCCCAACCCACCTCTCCAACCAATTCTTGCGCCAATTGTCTCGTAGCACCGAACCTCAGAGCACCCTTTTGGTGTATGAGAAGTTGAGGAGGGAAGGATTGGGTGTTGACAGGTTTAGCTTACCCGCATTGTTGAAGGCATCGTCGAGAGCTTCGGCATTGATTGAAGGGATGGAGATTCATGGGTTGGCTTCGAAATTGGGTTTTGATGAAGACCCGTTTGTGCAGACGGCTTTGGTGGGGATGTATGCTGCTTGTGGTCGAATTTTGGATGCAAGGATGGTGTTTGATAAAATGTCTCACAGAGATGTGGTGTCTTGGAGTATAATGCTTGATGGGTATGCTATTCTGTATTGTGTTTTATTGATTGAAATGCTATTATGGGTATATACTTGCAGCTGTGCTATGAACATAGATTTTCACATCGTGAAACACAAAAAGCAAAGCCTCACATCTGTGTTCCATTATGTGAAAATAATGTGCATTTAGATTTACTCATATACACATTGGAATGACAATTCTACTTGAGTTTTGTATTAATTTATTGCTTTTGGAGTAATATTTGTTATTAGTGAAGCTTCTCTCTCTCTCTCTCTCTCTCTCTCTCTCTCTCTAGGTCTTTCTAATTAAAGAAATTCAAAAAAATTCACTAAAAACTAAAATAAAATTCCAAACCCCACCTAAACTTTCCCAAAAACAAAAGTAACTTTTGTAGCATTTGCCAAACCCATCAACGTTTTGACAACAATTTTATCTTAAACAAGTTAGAAAGCAAAAAGAAAAAGAAAAAGAAAAAAAAAAAACAGCTGAGAATGTATTTGCCAAATCAGCCCTAAATGTTGCTAATTTGGTTGTTTTACTGGTACAACAGTTACTGTCAGAGTGGCCTCTTTGATGATGCCCTAGCACTATATGAGGATATGAAGAACTCCTATGTGAAACCAGATGAAATGATTCTTTCCACCATTCTTTCTGCTTGTGGCCGTGCCGGAAACTTAAGTTATGGGAAAGCAATCCATGAGTTGATTGTTGAGAAAAATATGCTTGTTGACCCTCACTTACAGAGTGCTCTTATCACCATGTATGCAAGTTGTGGATCAATGGAATTGGCCCAGAATTTGTATGATCAGCTTTCACAGAAAAATGTAGTTGTGTCGACTGCCATGGTTTCTGGGTACTCAAAACTTGGTAATGTCGAAGCTGCTCGCTTGATTTTCAATCAAATGGATGAAAAAGACTTGGTTTGTTGGAGTGCTATGATCTCTGGTTATGCAGAGAGTGATCAGCCTCAAGAATCTCTCAAGTTGTTTGATGAAATGCAGGTTTCCGGGATTAGACCGGACCAAGTGACCATGTTAAGTGTTATCTCAGCTTGTGCTCATCTTGGTGCATTGGATCGAGCCAAATGGATTCATATATATGTTAATAACCATGGTTTTGGAGAAGCATTGCCTGTCAACAATGCCCTTATTGATATGTATGCAAAATGTGGAAGTGTGGAAGGAGCTAGAGAAGTTTTTAATCGGATCCGTAAAAAGAACGTGATATCTTGGACCAGTATGATCAGTGCCTTCGCCATCCACGGGGATGCTAGTAATGCGTTGAAGCTTTTCCATCGAATGAAAACTGAAAACATAAATCCCAATGGGGTTACATTTGTGGGTGTGCTTTATGCTTGTAGCCATGCAGGATTGGTTGAGGAGGGACGGAAAATATTTGCATCAATGGTAAATGAATACAAAATCACACCCAAACATGAGCACTATGGTTGCATGGTAGATCTCTTTGGCCGTGCTAATCTAATACGCGAAGCTCTTGAACTCATAGAGCAAATGCCTTTGGCACCTAATGTTGTGATCTGGGGATCTCTAATGGCTGCTTGTCGGGTCCACAGTGAGTTTGAATTAGGAGCGTTTGCTGCAAAACGGCTTCTTGAGTTAGACCCTGATCATGACGGGGCACATGTTGTCTTATCAAACATTTATGCGAAAGAGAGGAGATGGGGAGATGTCGGGGAGGTGAGGAGATTGATGAGACATAGAGGCATATCCAAGGAGCGAGGATGTAGTAGGATTGCATTGAACAATGAGATACGCGAGTTTTTGATGGCAGATAGAAACCATAAACAAGCGGATGAGATCTACACGAAGCTGGATGAGGTGGTTGGTGAGTTAAAGCTTGTTGGCTATGCTCAAAATACCGGTGATGTTTTGGTTGATTTAGACGAAGATGAAAAGAGGGAAGTGGTTTTATGGCATAGTGAGAAGTTAGCTCTTTGTTATGGGCTGATGAGAGAGGAAAAAGTGTCTTGCATTCGCATCATCAAGAATCTTAGGGTTTGCGATGACTGCCATACTTTTATGAAGTTGGTATCCAAGGTTTATCAGAGGGATATTATTGTAAGAGATAGAACTAGGTTTCATCATTACAAAGATGGTGTGTGTTCTTGTAAAGACTACTGGTGACATTTTGTTATATTTTTGGTATCGAAGATAAACATTGTTATAAGAGATAGGACTAGGTTTCACCATTACAAAGATCGTCTAAACTATTTGATTATTAATCAAATTAAAACGTTTGATTTTCTAAACTAATGATTCAACATTATACCTCTCTCAGTTGCTTGCGCGCGCACATTAAACACACCTTTCTTCCTCAGTTCACACACTTAGTTAACAAATATGTTTGAGATCTCAAAAATTCTATCAAAATTTCTACAAAATGTCTCACATAGGTGTGAGACCTACATGGGACACACATGGTATGGGACCCACATGGTGTGAATCCCACACCCACACCATGTGAGACATTTGGTAGAATTTTTAGAGTCTCTAACATTACTCCTTAGTTAAAATTTTAATTACAATTTTTAAAACTAAAATTACCGTAATACCCTTATCGTCTATGTCCCAAACTCTAATCCTCAAGCAATTATATAGTTGCCTGCCACCATAGCCATCGACCACCACATCCATTGCCGCTAACCACCCACAATGGGTGGCACCCTTCACTGCGAATCCCCTTCCACTGCAAACCCCTACTTTACGAATTGCTGATCTCTCTCTCTCAAACCCTAACCATAGCTAGTAAGCCATGGCAGGGAAGGGGTTGGGGTGGTCAAAATAGGTGGAAGATGGGCTAGGGTGGTTGGGGAAATGTGGCTCTCTCTCTCTCTCTCAAACCCTAACCATAGCTAGTAAGTAAGCCGAGGTTAGAGTGGTCACAGTAGGTGGAAGATGGGCTAGGGTGGTTGGGGAAATGTGGGGGAGGGCTTGGTGGTGATTGGCCTGGGTGGTTAAGGTTAAGGTTGGGGTTGGGGTTGGGGTTGGGGTTGGGGTTGGGGTTAAGGTTTTTTTTATTTTTATTTTTAGAGCGTGGGGTTGGGGGTTAAGGTTGAGGTCAAGATTAAGATTTTTTTATTTTTTATTTTATTTTATATGAATATGTAGGTTTTTGGTATATTATAAAATATTTAAAAATTGTGTGAATTGGAAAAAGATGTACACTAAAAGAATTGGGCGTGTTGAAATAGAAATTCCCGCAATGTATTCATGATAAAAATTGCCCATTTGACCAGCAGTTTAACAGATTAGAATATAACACATCTTTAAGTTGTAAACTCTTGAACGATACCGAACACAGCAGCAATTCGAATCAAAAGATACTCAGATGCTTCTCACAAGGAATGAGAATTGGATACTACTGGTCTCTCATGTAGGGACTTTGAAGTTGTCTTCTAAAAACCCACTGTACTGGTTTCCAAATGCAGACAATATCCAGAGCTCTTGCTTCATCCTTCTAAAAGCTTTCGACAGCCTAAATTTCAGAAATTGCAGCATGGCCGACACTATTCTTGAATTCTCCACCACTCTGGCCTGCGTGTATTCGAGTATCCATGTGTTCGGATCTAATTGCACAGCTGAGGCACTCCATTTTTGGTGTACCCAGGAGTTGTTGGCCTTCCTAGTGGTATAGCTGACCTTCCCATCAGACCACTGTCAAGTAAAATTCACAAAATTGAAGCTATAAGCTTTGTGTGGCATCAAGATTAAACATGATCTTCTCTGCATAAAAAATAGCTTCAACCTTTCACAAGAATTTCACTAGTTGGCGTGTTTGGTATCGTTTTTTGGTTTTCTGATTTCATTTCCGAGAAAACACAGAAACTGGTTTGAGGATTTGCTTCTGAAATTGGGATTTTTCCCCCCCATTTTTTGGTTAAAAAATAACCCACTTTTAGGAAACACTCCAAAGTTGTTTTTGAAATTTCAAAAACTGTTTTCGCAAATAAATTAAGAATAATGCTTGGGACCCCCTTTTGGGGGTCACCCCCTCACCCCCTTTGCCACGTGGCGGGGGGTGATTGGAGGAACAGGAAAAAAAAGAAAAAGAAAAAGAAAAAGTAACCAATGAGAAAGAGAGGGGGTCAAAGGAGGTGAGGGGAAAATGGGGGATGAATCATTGTTGATAAATTAAAACGATTGGTGTTTTTGAACTTTTGATTGTTTTTATTTCCCAAAAAAACATGACAAGAAGGATAACAAACAGAGCCGTGATACAAAAACATGATTCTCCTCTAACCCTAGCACTCATATTAATCGGATACCGAAAAATCAACTAAATGGGTTAATTTGAAGGGAGATATTTGGGTATACCTCTGTAACTCTTCCAGACAAGATGGTGAATGATCGCGAAGAAAATTCGGCAGTGAGCAATCCAGCAGTCTGCAAGGGCCATCCCCATACGCTCACCTCCTCTGTAGCCGATTTGTACAGTGAACAACGCGAATTCAATAGCAAATTATCCTAAATATCCATCTATGATTAATTAGTCTATTATTAATCTCAAATAAATTAGCCCCAAAAAAAGCAAAGAAAAAAAATGCAACAAATTAAAGCTAGGGTTTTGGAATACCTGATTGATTTCCCATACAGAATCATTAGAGCTACAACTTGAGACCTTGTCATTGATCAAACTCTGTAGTTCTCTCTCCAAGAATTCAAATCTTCCATTTATATCTTGAGAAACCCATGATTTCTCAGCCACATTCCTCACTATACCTGGCGAGAATTGGGGATTTAGAATCCCGGAAACCACCCAAGAAAATCCACATTCTGCCGAGAAAATCAAGCTCAGACCCACAACAAACCTCATCAGAGAAAACCCAAAACCCAGATCTCTCTTCTTCCTCTTAATCTTCTCATGAAAACCCATTCTCCCCGTAGAATTAAGAGGCGGCGAGGCCATAACTCTTGGATTTCCCGATCTGGGTGTCGACAAAAATGAGGAATTGAACGAAACAGGGGTTGTTGGGACTGGTTTTGAGATCTTGGTGAGAGAACTTCTGTGAATGCTTGAAGGCATGAGATCGAGAGTGGCATTGATGCTTGCTAAGCAGATTTTGCAGTTGCAATTGGTGTCTCTTCGACATCCCGGAACGTAACAGCTTTCTCTGGATTCAGATGAATCATCGTCCATGGTGGCAGTGGTGGTGGTTGCGGATGATTTTCCAGAGGAAGAGGATGGTGAGGTCAGAACTGCTGCTTTCATGGTTTCTGTAGTTTGTTAATGGCCTCTCTCTCTCTCTCTCTCTCTCTCTCTCTCTCTGTGTTCTGGGTTGTGTCGGTTTTTCTTGAGAGATCTTTGGTGTTAAGAAGATCAGATTTTGAAATTTGAACACAACGGTCATATTGAAAGAGCACAAGAAATGGGCTGGTTTCATCTTGGGACTGGAGTCTGGATTGTCTCCAGTTGGGCAGCCAACCGTCTAGTCCAGCCCATTTAAGGCCTATTTCGGGTCTATCTTGATAATTCAAACGGTTCAATATATAGAATTCCTCGAGTACTTTTTCTTATAAAAAATTACGTTGATTAGATATCGATAGCCACTTAATCAGTACATAGATATTCAATTAACGTAATTTTTAACAAAGATGAAATACTCGACAAGTTCTATACATTGATTCGGATTATCAATTTGGACTCCATAGTACATCCGCGGAGGCCCAACAATCCAATTAAGACTAGAGACAAGCCTAAGCCTACTTTTAAACATTCTTTAAATGGATTGAAAATGCTTTACTTTACTTTGCCAAAATCTCAAAATTCCATTTTAATTTATTTTTAATTTTTAATTGTGAAAATAAACTTCTTCTTACATGCTTGCTTGGGGACTTACATAATTGTTTATTTTTGAAGATTTTTATTTTTTATTTTTTTATGGGCAAATTACTTATAAATTCTTTTTAAAAAATGTATTCCATTTAATCTCAAAATCTTTTAAATAAATCTAAAAGTCCTATACCTATTTATCTTATTATCTCTTCGCTACACATTGCTTCTTCTTTTTATCTCTTTTTCTCTGATATCGACGACGATGACGATCACCACGTTTTTCTTCGTCTTTTTTTTCTCTTTCTAATCTACAATCACCGACGACTGATTACTTTGAGTTCACTGATGGTGAAAGAGATGAGTTTCCAACGAAGAAGATGAGTAAATCTACTCAAATCTGATGTAGATCTATTCAGATTTACATCAGATTTAAATAAATTTACGTTAGATCCAACTAAATCTAAACCAAAAAATAGTTGTTAGAGTATAAGCATCTCTCTATATCTGTTTTTTTCCTTTGATCTCTCAGTTATAATACTTTTTTCTGTACTATACATTTCTATTTTTCTATTATAATGAAGAAAATTTTCAAATTCTGAACAAGTTGTTTTGAATTTTAATTACAGGTAGTGAAAATTGTAAAATTTTACAAATTCAATTTTTTTTTGGTGCTGAAATGAATCATTCTTTAGAATTGTAAAATATTACAGTTTCATAACATGTGTTTTCAGTTTGATTAATAAGGATAAATACTTAATAGAATCATACTTTGAAACTGTAACATTTTACAGTTTAAAAGTTTTCTTTTCAGTTTGATCAATATTAGAAATTATTTGCTTAAACCCTACAAAAATTGAAAATAACATATGTTTTATTTATTTTATTTTATTTTTTTCATTGTTGCTGTTTGTTGTTCTTAGTTTTTTTTTTCTTCTTCCAGTTTATCAATATTTAGCGCATTTTTCTATTTTTTTCACTTTAATTCCTCAGTTTATTCTTTTTTTTTTCCCGGGTAATATTCTAAGCATTTCGGTGAATCTCTGGCGACATTTTTGACATCCAGCAAACATTCTAGACATTTTAAAGACTTCCGGTGACGTTCAGAACATTCTAGCGATATTTTGGCGAATTTTCTAGTGATATTCCGGTGACTTTCTGGTGGCGTTGAATATTCCGGCGAGTCTCCGATGACCTTTGGAAGTTCGACGGTGGTGGGTATAGCAATGTCTTTAATTTTTTTTTTAAAAAAAACTAATTTTTTGATAATAATTAAAAATATATAGGATTAATTAGTGTAAATATTTGAAAAAATTAGTCTAAGGTCCCTCTCCCACTTTTAGTAATGAAATAGATCAATAATATTATTTTATGATGTCTAAGGTCCCTAAATCCCACACCCATATATCACAGACAAATTTGACTATTTCAAATCAAACTTCATTTCTTTCTCTACTTCGATACTGTTTAAACCCTAACTCTCACCAATCTTCTCCTTCTCTCTCTACAAAAATGGCAAACAATGGTCGATATCGCCGCCGTCGACAGCTCAATGGCAAAGAAGAAGACGATGACGACGATGTTTATGGCTATGGTGGCACTGTTAGTTTTGCTGATGATCTCTACCTTCCATGTCGATTCAATTTTGGGGGGCGTGAGATGAGAGGTTACACTATCCATACAAATAATAATGATTGCTATAGGAGTTCTTCAAGATCAAGCTATCATACAATACTGTCTATAGTCACCAATCCTATCGTAGTACTAGTACTGGTATATCAAGAACATCTCATTAGAAACTCAATTCATCATAATCAGCATCGACTGATTCTAAATTCGAACGAAGAGCGATTACGATTGTGCTCTTTGCTGTTCTGTTTATTGTTGTCCTGATGTTTGTCTTCGAGTGCTCGTAGTCACAGCAAAGCAAGGATTCTGTGCTCATGGTTTAGGTTCTTCATTAATTGATTTCTCTTTGCACAAAAACACATTTTAATTTATATATATATATATATATTGGTTGCTGTTGTTGTTTATTCACTCATATTTGTGATGAAGTTCTAGTTTGGCCAGTGAAAATCATTGTGCTAAAATTTTTCTATTTTGGTTAAAAAAAATTTCTCTGATTTAAAATTGAGAACAAACATAAAAAAAAATTGTAAATAAAGCCAAAAATTCTCTGGGTTGATCCAAAGAAATTCTCTGGGTTTGAACTGAAAATTCTCTGGATTGATCCAGAGAAATTTTAAAATTTCTCTAGAGAGGTAATGTTGTGGAAAGGCAGAGAAATTTTTCTAGAGAGTCCATGAAAGGCTAGGGAGGCCAGAGAAATTTAAAAATTTCTCTGGAAAGGTAATTTTGTGGGAAGGCCGGTGAAGTCAGAGAAATTTTCAAATTTCTTTGGAGTGTGTAGTCTAAAATTTCTCTGGAGATGTAATTTTGTGGAAAGGCAAAGAAATTTCTTTGGGAGCGTGGGAAGTATATGGAAGGCAGAGAAATTTGGAGAAGAGGAGGGCAGAGAAATTTGGAGAAGGGGAGTTTAGGGAAGGTCAGAGAAATTTTCAAAATTTTTCTAAAAAGTTCAGAAAAATTCTTTTCAGAATTTCTCTGGACCAATTTTCTCTGTGACGTGAATTTTCTTTGGATCAACTTAAGGGACCTTAGATATTATTAAAATATTGAATGTCCTTTATGCTATAAAATCTTAATACTAGGGACCTTAAAAAAAAATCTCCTAAATATTTTATTTTGAAATTAGATGAATTTTAAATTTTATATATGAGACATATCAATAAGTTTCTTTTTTTTTATTTTTAACAAGTAAAATGCAACTGGTCAAAGCCCTAAACAAAACCCTCTAAAAAAAGGCACCGAAGAAGGAAATTCTATAGAAAAGTTTTTTGGTCCATCAATTTTTTTTTTTTAATTATGTCAAAAAATTTTAGGTTTTTGGTCCATCAAAAATTTCAAAAAAAATAAAAATAAAAAGACAAAATAAGCCCAAAAAAAATACTTATTTTTGTCTTTTTTGATTTTTTTTAAAATTTTTTTTGACTTTTTCAAATTTTTGGTTTGTCTATAAAAAGTTCACTAAATACAAAACTAAGAGGAAAAAAGGTCACCAAATAAGCAAACCCCAAACTACATCCAATTTTATTTGATTGACAATCATTTTTTTTTTTCTTTTGTAACTTTTATAATAGAGATTGTTGGTTCAACCGCATGTGGATCATTAAGTCTGTGTTTGATTGAGAGATTTAGGGAGGAATTTGGAAAGAGAAAGAGAAAGAGAAAGAGAAAGAGAAAGAGAAAATGTGTATAAAATGTGAAAAAAAAATATACTTACATTTTACTTAATTTTACATATATATTTTTTTTTTCTTTCAAAATTTCTTTCTAAATTTTCTAACCAATCACACGTAAAAAGTGATCTTTAACCCTCTGCTTTTAGATCTACGCGTGACCATGCGAATATAATACTTTTTGGCACTTTTACTTGCAAACTAGTCAAACCTACTATTAAGTGACATCGATTCATACTAGGAGTTGTTTGGGATATCTTAAATAAGTATATTTTTTGTATTTTTAAATTAAAAAGTTAAAGAAAAAAATATAAATGTTTTGGTTAATTTTTTAACTTTTTATGAAAAAATGTGTATTAAAAAATTGTATAAATAAGTGTATAGGGGAATAAAGTAATGGTGAAGGCCGTACAGTTGGAAGCAACGCTGCATAGGGTGGGTAGGAGATTGATTCTCTACTTTTCGGACATAAATTGGTCGGTTCTGTTCGGCCCATGGGGGCCTACCACGGGTCCCATTTTACTAATCGGAACCGTTTAATGTGTAGAACTCGTCAAGTACTATATGCTTGTAAAAAATCACGTTGATTGGATATCGATAGCTATCTGATCGTGTTAGTTTTTTTTGTTAACTGTTAACTATAATACTATCCATTTTTATACAAAACTGATTTGATCATATATTTAGCGATATCCGATAGACGTGATTTTTTATAGGCATATAGTACTAGACGAGTTCTACATATTAACGGTTCAAATTACCAAAACGGGACCCATGGTGGCCCCCACGGGCCCAGCTCTACCATCCAATTTAATGAATATTTTACTTCCTTTTTTTTTTCCCCGGTCACTGACGGGCCCATCACGTCATACCTTGTTAATTATATTTTTTTTGATTTGTATTATTATGTAGATATTTTTTTTTTAACTTTTTGACTTTTTAAGTAACTTTTTGACTTTTTAACTTTTATAGTGTATGCCAAACCAAGCCTAAGTTTCGCTATTTTGCTCACTTATCAATTAGTGGCAATCCATCCAATCTCATACTCTCATAAATTTCGTTTAATCTTATATTCAACATGATAACTAATTCAGATTTCAAATCATATAAACTCTTAACATAAAAGTCGACCTTAGAAACAAATTTACAAATACCTATTTGCAATTGGCCAACTTATTGTTAACACATAGATGGGACATTCTCACTGATGCTTCACAGAATCATAGAAAAATACTGTTAGAACAACTGTTTCGTCCTTTGATTAAGACTTTCACGATATGTTTAGTTGGGAGATTTGGAAAGAGAAAAGAAAAACGTAGATGAAATGTGAATAATATATATATATTTCACCTAATTTCACATATTTTTACACCTATATACATATATATGGCTAACTAATTGTGATTGAGAGTTAGTCCACACAACTTTGAGGAATCTGATTCTTAGTGTGGGGATATATTTTCTGAGTACCAACACGTGGCCAAGGTGACGCCGACGTGTCACGTGTCTTGTTCATGATACCGAGGTGATCTCGACTAGGCCGAGGTTATCTGCGAAGATACCGGAATCCGAGATAAGCGGATAATTGACAAGAGTCTTAGAATGGAAGAAGACTTCAGTTTGGGTAAAGATAAGACTCTTAGAGAGTTTATCTCAATCCTACTGGGAGTCCAAGATTAGCAGTAATCCTGAGTCCAATGAAATTAGGCTTCTATTGGGACTAGGTTTGTGTTGGCTATAAAAGAAAGGCACCCTCATAGGTCTGTCTTTTTTGCTTTGTTTAGTGAGTTAAGTATTATTGATTATCTTTGAGAGATATTTTACTGACTTGATCGTCGGAGTGCCCCCGGGTGGACGAACCACCGCCGAAATCTCTTCTTTTCTGTGACAGGTCGTTCGGGCTTAATCTATTCTGCTAATATTCTCCAACTGAGTGCTTGATTGGCCGTATGGTCCGAAATCGACACATACAACTTTGGCTTCACACTTGGTTGCTTCGAAGACTTGAGTTAACTATATTTATCAATCTCACAATGCTAATGCTTTATTTGGTTTATTGAAATAAAATGGTAATGTCTTAAATTTTCTTATGAAATGACCATTTCTTATGATATGATATGAAATGAAATGGTAATGTCTTAAATTTATAATGTATTTATCATTATTTTTAGTATAACCAAGTATAAAAATAAATATTTTAATAACTTGGTCATTTTATTTTAATTTATTCTAATAAACCGAACACTAAAGGATTAATTTGCTATTAGGAAAGGGGTTCTAAAGAGAGAGTTATGTCCACAACTCAACAACCATGAGTTATGTCCACAACTCAACAACCATGATGGCAACACGTCTTTAGTCACACTCAAAAAGAAGATTGTCCAGTTTCTTTTAATTTACTTTTATTTTTTAATTTTTAAATCAACAGACGACGACAAAAACAACAACAGTTGATAACATGATAGATCGTTGATAACATGACATATCATCAAGAAATTTGAACCACTTTGTGGAGGAAAAAAATAAAAACATTTCTAAATTTTTTTTGGGACACCGATAGTCCTATATTTTAATTCTTTTGTTATTTTTGTCATTGTAATTTTAATTAACTAGATTTTAATAATAAATTTATTATTTTATCTTAATTTGATCCAATTAATTACAATGATTAGTATTTTTTAAAGAAAAATACACATAAGGAGAATGTATCATGTTTTTATAAGTTAAACTGTAAACTTGTTAAGTGAGTTAATCTCAATCACTCAATGACCATTCTCATTAAAAAACTTTAATTGACATTATTAAATATATCAACTTGAGACAAAATTTAAAATTAAGGATTAAAATTAAACTAATTAAAATAACGTAAATTAAAATAACACACAAGACAAAATTTAAAATCTATTGATATAATGTGACTTTTTTTTGTCAACTATCAATTCAAAATAAGGACATAGTCGTTGAAAGTACTTTATAATTGGTCACTAGGGGTGTAAATTTACCCGGGCCTAGCCTGGTCCATGTCGGGTCTCGTAGGTTCCTTCCAAAATTTTGGCCTAGCTGGGCCATGGGCCAGAAAATTACACTCTGGAGGTATTCGGGTCTTGGGCAGGTCGGTGGACCTAAGCCTGGGCTTAGGCTCGGACTTGGGATGGATTTGGGCGGGCCTTAATAAATTTTTTTATTTTTTTTTATTTTTTCTACCAAAATTTTATTATTTTGCACTAAAAAAAATACTGGGTCTTAGGTGGATTGAGCTTTGAGTGAGCCTTAAGCGGGCCGATGGACCGAGTCCACGGGTCGGGCTTCAAAATGATGGTCCTGGCCCTGGCCTTGGCCCAGGGTCTTGGGCTGAGCTCGGACTCGGGTCCAAACAGGCCTAAACGGGTCGGGTCGCATGCCATTTTTACACTTCTATTGGTCACATGGAATGTACAAAAGTGGTAGAATGTCTTTGGAAAATTGATTTATGGTAAAAACTTGTTAGTCATGTATATCTCTCCGAGGTAAATAATAGTATGCACATCCACCATCATAAAAGATTTATAAATTCTTTTTGTAATGAAAATTATAAATAATTATGGTGTTTAAAGTGAGTTTATGGTAAGAATTATAGAATAAAGATCATGTGCGATTAGATGGACCAAAATAGAATTACAAAAGTTTATAGGGACCATTGGTGTAATCCTAATAGTTTATTCTGAATTATACTTTAGTCTTTTAAGTTTTACACGTAATTTTTTTTTTTTTTAAATGTCAACAAAATTGAAAGTGTAAGGTTTGAATTATTTAAATTGAAACTATGTAGACTAAAACGATACTTCGCTTGAACTATACTAATGATATAATATATCCTAATTTTTATTGTTTTTTAAATTTTCAGTTCTGAGATTATGTGTAAGGTAAGGAACATTGAAATTTTTTAATTGAGTCATACACATTGTCCCAACTATCTTTTTCTCATGAATTGGTTGCTTTCTAGAAAGAGATATTGTTGAAAGTGTAATGTTAGAGTCTGTTTGTTTGGACGGACTGGATAAGAGGGGATTGTAATCTATCGGATTATTAGTCCCGGAATATATTGTCCCCGGACTATTTGGTTGGATTGGATTTGTATTCTATGTTTGTTTAGTCATGGGATTATATGTTTAGATTAGACTATTTTTAGTGAATCGAATGTTTGGTTAGACGGACTGGATAAGGATAAATGTTCAAAAGACTATTTTACCCTTATAATTTATAATTTTTATTTAATATATAATTTTAAATTTGTAATCTATAATTTATAATTTAACAACACTAAAAAAATTTAATTTATAAGGCCATAATTTTTAATTTATTATTTTCAATTAAATTAAATTTATAATTTATATTTTTTATTTAATATATAATTTTAAATTAACGACAATAAAAAAATAATTTTATTTAATATATAAATTAAATTTTCAACAACACTAAAAAAATTTAATTTATAAGGCCATAATTTATAATTTATTATTTATTATTTTTAAATAAATTTAATTTATAATTTAAATTTTTTATTTAATATATAATTTTAAATTAACAACACTAAAAAAATAATTTTATTTAATATGTAAATTTAATTTTTTAACAACACTAAAAAAAATTTAATTTATAAGGCCATAATTTTTAATTTATTATTTTTAATTAAATTTAATTTATAATTTATAATTTAAATTTTTTATTTAATATATAATTTTAAATTAACAACACTAAAAAAATAATTTTATTTAATATGTAAATTTAATATTTTAACAACACTAAAAAATTTTAATTTATTATTTTTAATTTAATTTAATTTATAATTTATAATTTAAATTTTTTATTTAATATATAATTTTAAATTAACAACACTACAAAAATAATTTATAAATGTTCAAAAGACTATTTTACCATTTTCTAATTGTTTACTAAGTAATAGCATGGAGGGTAAAATGGACATTTCACAAAATAATCCCATGGGATATCAATCCCATGATTTCAATCCCACACCCCCCATGAGATAGGATAGTCTCATATTTGTGGAACTAATAGTCCGGAGCAAAATTTTCAAACAAACAATGGACTATTAGGGGTGTTTTGGGAAATTGGTAAAAAGCTGACTTTTGACTTTTTACCAAACTTTTTGGCTTTTTTGGAAGTAATTTGGGAAGTTGATAAAAAGCTGACTTTTTTGATTTTTGGTTTAATATTTTTTAAAAGTGTCACATCACTCCAAAATGACCAAAATATCCTTACCTTTTGATTTTTGAATTAATTAATTAAAATGTTCTAGAGGGTAGTTTGGTAAATTTGGGTATTGCTTTTTTGGGTCTTCCCAAATGAGATTTTCAGCTTTTTGGGATGGTTTGGCGTTTTTGAGCTGCACACAAAACGCAGCTTTTTGTGTGTTGCCAAAACGGCACTTAGGCCGGTGAGATTAATAGTCCAATTTCACACCTTAATCCTTCAAAACAAACACACCCTTAGAGATATAAAATTTTCTATTAAATAAATGACTAAATATTTTATATAGGTGTGGAGTCCACAATTTTATGAATCTTCCACTCATATATTAAAAAAATTAAAATTTATAACATTTTCCTCGTTGAAATCATCACAAGAAGTTGTGCATTTAGTTGAGCTTTTAAAATTTTTTTTTTTATATATTTATTTATGTTTTGTGTACTGATCAAGTAGGTGGATCAGCTCAGCTTGGTAGCAGGAGTAGTTATGGTGGTTCATTACACATCCAAAAATCTATTGGTTGTCCTTTTAAATCATATTCAAACTTCCATTCATCACTGCAAAAATAATGTTCACTTTGGTTTGGGGGTGGAATCATAATTTCACCTTTTTATTTTAATGTTATATTTGGATATAATTTTCAAAAATTAATTCTATACCTACGTTTGAAAATTCTTTTCAGAACATGTTTGGTACAGTGAGTTTTTGAATTTTGAGTTTTGAAATTGAGTCTACTCGATCGTCCGTCTGAACATCCTGCAGGATAGTTTTTGAATTTTGAGTTACCCGGTCGTCTGCCCAGACATCCTCCCGGACGGCTGGTTGACCGGAACAGTGTTTTTTTTTTTTGCCACTTGTTATATGAAAAAAAAATTTTATTTTTTGTTTTTGATATGTTTAAAATATATAAATTATTATTTTTAGACCAAAATGACAAATTATTTGGCCATTTATTTAAAATTAACAAAAAAAATTTAAATAAAAATTAGTTTATCACAATAATTTTTAAAAAATAAAAAAAACATTTTTAAACAAAAAATTAAAAAGAAATTCAATTAAATATACAATCAAAAGTAATTTTAAAACACTAGCTGAATATTTTTTTAACAAAAAATAATATATATTTTTAAATATTTTAAATAAAAAATATTTTCAAAATTTTTTAAATTTTTTAGATAAAAAATTTATTTTTTTCAATAATTATTTTTTTGAATTGAATTTTAATAAGAAATTAGTTATGAGTTTTGAATAGAATTTTCAATACAATTTAGAGTTGTGTGTTTAGTTATGAGTTATAATTTTTAGAATTAAGTTTTAAAAACTCTTTCAAAATTTATAACCAAACAACTTTTTTTATTTCAAAATTTCAAAACTCAATTCAAAACTTTTTTTAAAACTTATAACCAAACAAATTTTTCTCTTCTCAAATCATGATTTAACAGCTCACAAACTCAAAATACAATGTGGGTGTTTGGGAAGTGAGTTTTTATGTTAGTTTTTTTAGTTGTAGGATATTATTAGATAAAAAATTTTTGGTATTTGGAAAAATAGTTAGGTTTTTTTGTGGTTGGATGTGATATTTGTGAGAGAAAAAGTAAAATGATTATGGGATTGGATGTGATATTTTGTTTGGATGTGTTTTTTTTTATTTTGCAAAAAGTTTGTTTTTTAGTGAAAAAAATCAAAAAAAAATCCCAAATCCAAGTTCCATTCTAAAATCATGATTTTAAAATTAAATCAACCGCTACCAAAAATATTCCCTTTTGTCAACTGCTAATTCTAGTGGATGATTAAAAAAAATCATTGTTTAGCTTCAATAATTGAAGCATATAGAGCATGATTACTTAATTAGTCAGTATAGTGGGACGTCTCAAATTTCAATGACTGGATTAATGGTTAAAATGTTTTAATTTTTCCGTCCTACGTAAGGCCGTCCCTGACTAGATCGGATAATTATCTTATAAGACAGTGAGGCAAAGGAGAAACTATGAGTAATTTCTTATTAGGAGATAAGATTGTGTACAACTTACCCTCTCAAAATCCCCACTTTATTAAGTTTAATGTGTGAAATTACTCTTTTTAGGACGTATATCTTATGCATAAAGGCATCATTGTCTTCAAGAACCCATACAAAGTTTCTTCCTTTTCACATTTCAAACCTAAACACTCTATGTGGCCCTTAGAAAATCTTGGCGGTTGTAGAGCTTTGGAAATATAGTTTCACATCTTAGTTTGAGTATTGTATTTAGTTAGAATTTTTAAAAATTAATTTTATATCCACTTTTGAAAACACGTGTATCCGGTTATCTTTCCAAGTGTCCTCTCAGATTCCCAACTGGTTGACCGGAACAGTATTTTTTTTTGGGCAACTGTTACCTGTTATTTTTTATATTTTAAATAAAAAATATTTTCAGAATTTTTTAAATTTTTTTATGAATTTTGAATAAAATTTTGGGTTATGTATTTAGTTATGAGTTGTAAGTTTTTGAATCAAATATCATATGTCACATAAAAAATTCCAAACTCAATTCAAAACTCTTATCAAAACTCATAACCAAACAAAATTTTCATACTTAAATCATAATTCCAAAACTCACAAACTCAAAATACAATTTTATTCTCAAATCATAATTCTAAAACTCTACCAAACGCCAGCTTGTTTGGTTTCATTTTTTTAAAAACAGTTTTCAGAAAATTCTACATTCTTATTTTCCATATTTTTTTATTTTTATTGAATTTTTTTAATATTTTAAACAATTTTTTTTTTTTTTTACTTTTTAGACATAACTAACATAAATATACCTAAAAAATAAAAAATTTGTGAAAAAAATCTTTTAAAAATTCACTAAATACCAAAAATATATAACAAAAAAACGAAAATTCAGTACATTTTTTATATTTTTATGTATTTATTAATTTTTTAAAATATTTTTTCATAAATTTTTTACTTTTTAGATACATCTAAGTAAGGTGCATTTAAAAAAGTAAAAAAATTATTTATAATTTTAAAAATATTTACTAAAAACAAAAAAATACGAAAATCAAAAAACTCAATTTTTAAAAAACTTAATCCAAAAAACTCAAATAAAAAACACTGCAAATTACAATAAGCCCACAAACTTCAATGAGAAGAAAAAGAAAGAAAAGGATTTCCCTTTTCCTTATTCACCTTCAAAACCACTAAAAAAATATAATTATTTCTCATTAATAAGGGGAGAAAAAGATCATGCCATGGTTTTGATTTGGTTTTCTTGGAAAAATTAGTATCTTCAATATCATGGCTTATCTGAAAAAAGTTAGATTTTTATTTACTTCCCTAGATTTTTTTTCTTTTTTCTTTTTGGTCTCTTTAGAAAGTTAAAGAAGAAAAGCAAACCCATATATAAAGAAAACAAAAAAAGCTAGGAAGAAGCCTCCATTAATGATCAACATCATCCACTATACAAGATTTCAAGACATGAAAGACTGTTAATTAAACCTTATTTCTACCAAAGAAACATTGAGACCTACTCAAACTTTTATTTTAATTTTTTTTTATTATCTAATAATAAGAGAAGGATGAATCATCTACTTGTGATGTGCTTGCTGATCTTGTGTACTTCTTGGACGGTGACGATGAGGATGAGGATGACGATGAGGATGAGGAAGACGATGGGGACGATAACAGATCACCTGACCTTCTCCTCAGCATCTGCCTCATCCCATCTGCAACTCGAATGGCGGGGTTCGATTTATATTTTCGACAAAACGACATGTGAGCCTTCACAGCTTCTTCCATCTCAGACTTCCCTCTGTGTACTTCATCCCTAACAGCTTCTGAGCACAACCCACATAGCCATTTCCCATCAAATTTTGATTTCACTTCATTGATGTAGTCTTGGGTGCAATCTTCTTTCAACCCACAACACTCACACTTTGCCAATTCAATCTCCATATCTTCTTTTTTTTTTCTTTTTTCTTTTTTTTTTTCTTTTTTTGATTTTCTAGCACTGAAAGGATTTGAATTCTTAGAAGTTATGGTTGCTTTCAAGTAGGATATGTATGATAATTTTCATCATACAGTAAGAAAGTGGATATCTTTTTTTGAGCTATGGTTTCTTAATTGGGGGGATTGTCGGCTTTGGTGCCATAAGAACTAGGAAGTGTTGGGTGTTTGTATGAGAGCCTTTGTGGTTGGAAAGACTCATGAAGGAGAGGGAGAGGGAGAGGGAGAGGGAGATGGAGGGAGAGAGAGAGAAACGGAAAGAGGGAGAGGGGAGGAACTTATAGTAAGAAAGCTTGAGGCCCGTTTGTTTTCAGAGATAGAATGGAAAAGATTGATAATGAGAGGATTAATAGTGAAGGGATTATTAGTGAGGGGATTAAGTAAAATTGTGTTTGTTTTGATGATAGTTGTTAGTGTAGGGATTGTTAAATTATTTTTATATAAAATAAATATAAAATAATAAAAAAATACAAAAAATATAAAAACATTAAACATTAATGTCTAAAAAAAATGCCCAACATGAAAAAAATTTAAAAAAAATTAAAATAAAATAAAAAAATTTTAGAAAAAAATAAAAAAAATAAAATAATGATTTTTAATCAACAAAAAATACAAAAAATTAAACATTAATGTAAAAAAAATGTCTGACACGTAAAAAATAAAATAAAAAAAATTTCTAGTCCGCCGGACTATTTTTCTAATATCAAGTCTTGGAGGCCATCCGAATCCCCTTGGGGAGGCCTATCCTAATCCGGAGCTCACTATCAATTCCCTCCCTATCTCTCAAAACAAACACAATATTAGTGGGACCCACCTCACTACCAATCCCAATCCCCCCTCTAACTCTCCAAACAAACGGGGCTTGAGGGAAATAAATAAACAAACATGACAGTGATATAGTGTCATTATTGACACTTAAGCCTCGTTTGGCAAGTTAATAGTATTTTAGCTAAAAAGTAAAAAAATTACTAAAAAAGTCAAAAAATCTATAACCTACACCAAAAAGTTAAATATTCCATTTTCTCTCTACTTTTTGCACATCTTTTTGTAAAAAATCAAAAAGTCACCCCAAACATACTAATTTTTTTTACTTCATATTTTAGCTAAAAAATCAAAAAGTTACTAAAATAGCAAGTTTTCAAACGAGGCCTTAATATTATCATTCAATAACAAAGTTACGGATAATAAATTTTGGGGATAATTACAAAAAGAATTCAAGGTTTTAGTTTTGTAATAAAATAAGCTATGAATTTTTAATTTTGTTAATTTAAATTTAATCTTTTAGTTTATTTTTAATCTAAACTATTCACCTATTTTTATTAAGCAAAATCGGCTTAAAAAGAGTATTTTAGATTTAATTTATTATAAGGTCAAATCCTAAGATTTTATTTTGTTGTAATTTTTTCTAAATTTTTCTATATAGATGTGATAGTTATATTTAAATAGTGAATTTTATCGTCATGTATTGGTTTATTATGCTTATTTGGTGTAATTTTTCTCTAGTTGACAGTTGATAATTGAAAAATACAAGTTTTTTTTTTTTTTTGAACGGCAAACAGATAATTTTATTAAAACAGAACATTACAATACAGCTTGGGAAAATTGCATCATTGTCAAAGCTAAGCATCCCAACAAGGTTGGCACCCAAAGCATGACCAATCATATGCAATCCCAAGATACCACCAAGAGTTGGAGAGAATCCAACCCACTACACCCCACAACACCTCCCAAAAAAACACAGATTAAACCCTGCCACCTAGGCAGCACCTAATTTGCCCAATGTTGTACAAGAAATCATTAATAGTGAATGGAAAGTCCTTCGTTGCAGCTTTCAGCCAAATTGCTAATCTGATGATAATAGCCTCTCTCAACTCCCCCATCTGTGGTTGAACAGCATTAAACAGACAGTTATTCCGATATTTCCAAATAGACCAAAGGGCAACCAAAGGAATTGCCTTCCATAACCTCCTCTCAGCTTTGTGAAAGTGGATACCATCCCACCACTGTAACAAACTCTCCACTGAGCCTGGGACAACCCATGACACCCCCCACCATTGCAATAACCCAGCCCACACCTTCCAAACCACTGGGCAAAGAATAAGAACATGCTCAACAGATTCTTCCTCGGTTTTACAAAACACACACAGAGCAGATGCAGTGACAGAAAGAACTCCAATCCTTTTTAAGAAAACAGAAGTTTTAATTTTATGTTTCCAAGCTAGCCACCCAAAGAATTGGACTTTGGGTGGCAGATAATTAATCCACACCAATCTACTAGGGCTAACATAATCTCCAAAACCCAACTCACACTGGCGATACAAAGAGGCAACAAAAGACTGACCTGAAGGGGTTGCTAACCACCTGGGTTTATCCTTAACACCCACTCTTAGCACAGGAGCTGCTTGCAACAGAGCCACAAGTCTACTCTGCTCGTCTACCTCCCACTGATGCAGTGGCCTTCGAAGCTTAAGATCCCACGCCTCAGCAGACTCTTGAATTTCTGTAAAAAACTTGAGTGTTCCATTTTTGACAGTGGACAGTGAGAACAATCGAGGAAATTCATCTTTTAGACAAACATCCCTACACCATTTATCATACCAAAATTTGATTCGACATCCATTACCCACTGTAAGCCGCAGATTATGACCAAAAAATTGCATCAGATTTTGTCTTTGTTCTGCCACTGTTAGAATATCACACCATATCTTAGACCCTCTGACACTCGTGGATAGCTTTGGGAGCCAGTCACCCTCTGCCATTTTATATTTTTGGCATAATACCTTCTTCCACAATGGATCCTCTTCATTAGCATACCTCCACCACCACTTTAACAATAGGCAAGCATTGACCTCCCTGATTCTCCGAATCCCCAACCCTCCTTGCCTAATACTCTGTGTCACCTCTTTCCACTTTACTAGATGAATCTTTCTCCTTAAATCTGTGCCTCCCCACAAAAAAGAAGCTTGTACTCTATCAATTTCCTTTGCTACGCCTTCTGGCATCCTGAACAGTGATAAATAATACACAGGTAAACAAGCTAATACTGATTTAATTAGTGTGAGTCTACCAGCAAAAGAGAGAAACCTTCTTTTCCACCCAGCTAACCTTAGTTTTGTCTTCTCAATAACAGATTTCCATGTTTTCTTCCTACTTGGAGAAGCTCCCAATGGCAGCCCAAGGTATTCCACTGGAAATTTTTGAGTTTTACAATTCAGCACAGCCGCAAACTCCTGCAATGAATCCTCAGAAATGCCAGCCCCACTCACCATACTCTTATGAAAATTAATTTTGAGCCCAGACACCATTTCAAAACATCGTAAGATTCGTTTCATGTTCAATATCTCTTCTACATCAGCAGCACAAAAGACCACGGAATCATCTGCAAATTGAAGGTGTGATACCACCATCCTACTACTACCAATCTGTACTCCTTTAATCAGACCCCTCTCCCGTGCTCTAAGCATTAGAATATTCAATCCTTCAGCAGCCAAAATAAACAAGAAAGGGGATAACGGGTCACCTTGTCTGAGCCCTTTTTGTGGATTAAACTCTTTAGTTGGCGATCCATTCACCAACACTGATATTCTAGCTGTTGAGATACACTCCTTCATCCAAGAGATCCATTTTGGGCCAAAGCCAAAGTTTGATAGCATAGACCACAAATATTCCCAGTTAATGGAGTCGTACGCTTTCTCAAAATCAATTTTGAACAATATCCCCCTTCTTCTTGGTTTTTTTCCACCCATCCACTACTTCATTTGCAATCAGCACACCATCCAAGATGTTCCTACCGCCTAAAAAGGCTGATTGTGCTTCATTAATAACCCCTGGGATCACTGCCTTGAGCCGACTTGCAAGGACCTTAGATAGAAGCTTGTACATTGACCCTATCAAACTTATTGGCCTATACTCATTCAAGTTGATTGCATTATCTTGCTTGGGAATGAGTGTAATAAATGAACTATTCAACCCATTGGCCAATTTGCCCAACCCATGAAACTCTCCCATGAAGCTACTCACATCATCCTTGAAGACCTTCCAGACCTTTTGGAAGCACAGAAAGTTGAATCCATCAGGGCCTGGTGACTTATTTCCATTACAGCCTTTGACTGCTGCCTCTATCTCTGCCTCAGAGAACTCCGCTTCCAACAATTCAAAACAGCAACTATCTCTTACACTCTTGAATTCACCAGTTAACATTGGTCCTTGACTTATTTCCATTACCAAAATACCCCTAATGTGAATGTTCACACCGTCAATGTGAATGTTCATATCGTCAATGTGTAGGGGTCCGGCCCATGTACAATGTGAATATTGACATTGACATGTTAACATTCACATTGATAGCAGTGTAAAATTAGCCCGCGACCTGTGGGCGGCCAGGGGCGAGCCCGGTCCGGCCCGTGACAATGTGAATATTCACATTGACATATTAACATTCACATTGATAGGACTATAAAATTGGTCCGCGGCCTGTGGGCGGCCTGAAGCCCGCTCGTTGCCGGGGCGAGCCCGGCCCGTTGATAATGTGAATATTCGCATTGACATGTTAACATTCACATTAATAAGAGTGTAAAATTGGCTCGCGTCCCATTGGCGGCCCGAAGCCCGTGGGCGGCCCGGGGAGAGCCCGGCCCCGCCCGTGACAATGTGAATATTCACATTGACATATTAACATTCACATTGATAGGAGTGTAAAATTGGCCCGTGGCCCGAAGACGACAGCCTCGGGTTGGGCCGGTGGGCCTAGGCCTAGGCTCAAGCTTAGGTCGGGCTTAAGCGGGCCTGGCCATTTTTTTTTAATTCTTTTTAATTTTTTCTACCAAAATTTTATGATTTTCCACAAAAAAAGACATTGTGCCTCAGGCGGGCTGGGCCTCGGACCGAGCATTGAATGGGCCTTAAGCAGGCCGATGGGCCGGGCCGGGCTTCAAAGTGATGGCCTAGGCCCTAGCCTGGGGTCTCGGACATGCTCAGACCCGGACCCAAACGAGCCTGCCCCAGGCCATGGACGGGCTTCGAGTAGCTTACGGGCAGCGGGCCAATTCTACATTCCTATCAATGTGCATGTTAACATGTCAATGTAAATATTCACATTGTCAACGGGCCGGGCCGGGCCGGGCCTATCCCGGGCTGCGGGCGAGCTTCGGGCAGCGTGCAAATTTTACACTCCTATCAATGTTAATGTTAACATGTCAATGTGAATATTCACATTCTCACGGATCGGGCCAAGCCCGCCTTAGGCTGTGGTCGGGCTTCGGGCCGCCCACGGGCTGCGGGTCAATTTTACACTCTTATCAATGTGAATGTTAACATGTCAATCTGACTATTCACATTGTCAATGTGAATGTTCACATTGTCAATGGGCCGGGCCGGGCCCGCCCCGGGCTGCGGGCGGGCTTTTGGCCGCCCATGGACCGCGGGCCAATTTTATACTCTTATCAATGTGAATGTTAATATGTGTTAATATGTCTATGTGAATATTCACATTGTCAACAGGTCGGGCTGGGCCCGCCTCGGGCCGCCTACGGGCTGTGGGCGAGTTTCGAGCAGCCACGGGGCACGGGCCAATTTTATACTCTTATCAATGTGAATTTTAACATGTCAATGTGAATATTTACATTGTCAACAGGCCGGGCCGGGCCCGCCCCGGGCTGCCTACGGTCCGTGGGCGGGTTTTGGGCAACCACGGGGCGCGGGCAAATTTTATACTCTTATCAATATGAATATTAACATGTCAATGTGAATATTCACATTGTCAACGGGCCGGGCCCACCCCAGGCCGCCCACAGGCCGTGGGCGGGTTTCGGACGGCCATGGGGTGCGGGCTAATCTTACACTCCTATCAATGTGAATGTTAACATGTCAATGTGAATATTCACATTGTCAATGGGCCGGGCCCGTCCCGGGCCGCGGGCGGGCTTTTGGCTGCCCATGGGACGCTGACCAATTTTATACTCTTATTAATGTGAATGTTAACATGTCAATGTGAATATTCACATTGTCAACGGGCCGGGCCGGGCCCGCCCCGGGCCGCGGGCGGGCTTTTGGCTGCCCATGGGCCGCAGACCAATTTTATATTCTTATTAATGTGAATGTTAACATGTCAACGTGAATATTCACATTGTCAACGGCCCGGATCGGGCCGCCCATGGGCCGCGGGCGGGTTTCGCGCCACCACGGGACACGAGCTAATTTTACACTCCTATTAATGTGAATGTTAACATGTCAATGTGAATATTCACATTGTCAACGGGCCGGGCCCGCCCCGGCTCGCAGACGGGTTTTGAGCCGCCCACGGGCCAATTTTACATTTCTACTAATGTGAATTTTAAAATATGAATGTTCACATCATAAAATTGCTAACCGTTCAAAAAATATTTATAAGGGTATCTAAATTAAATATAAGGGCATAAGTGTCCAAGAAAATAGTGTAAATCAAGAAAAAGGATTTTATGGAATAAAACTATACATACATAGGACTAAATGGGTTAAAAAATTCCTTCATGAATTTCTTGAGTTAAAACACTTCTAAATGGGATTTATCAATAATTTTTCCAAATATTAAAAGAGAAATGCTTTTAATTTCCATCCTCTAATAGTGAATTTTCAATTTGCAAAATGGTACACCAAATGAAAACCCATTATTATATAGGGGTGATGACATTGAGTTGAATTTTTACTAGGGATTGCCACAATTTCCTCCATGTTATAAGGGGACAAGGGCCAGTGGAAAATGAGGCAATGTGGTCAGGGGGGTAGGGACTCTTTTGTGTAGGGGACTCTTTTGTGTAGCCCTTTCTACCATTTAAATTTAAGACTCTACTTCCCTTTGTCATTTTCTCTATTGTTTTTGTTTTTGTTGTTGTCACATTAGGTTTATTTATTTATTATTATTTTTTGAAGGGGGTTGATTGACAGTTACTTTCGGTTGGCATGGTTGAATTGCTTGAAATGGCTTCACTTGCCCCTAACTGGCTCTACTTTTGGCTTGGCTTTGTGTATTGGTTGTCTTCATTCCATGCATTTGTGTCACCACTTGGCTTTTTATAGTCCATGTTAAAAATTATTATAAAAAAATAAAAGACAAGAATGATGGGATAGTATTAATTTTATAAATAAAAATTATTTTCGTAAGTATTTCGCCGCTAAAGAGAAATTTTGCTTGTATTTTTTTGTTTATAAATTATTACTCTATGAATTAACAAACAACAAAAAGAAAATCCAGTGTAAAGGGAAAGAAACAAACTCAAAAAGAAGGGGCCGAGTTGCGCTAGAGGTTCATCAATCAATCACTTCCAAGTTTGTCTCCTAATTAGCATCAATTCTTGACAGTGAGCCGAACATTGAGTCATAACAATAAAAATAAAAGTTTTGCCAAAGCATCGGCACGTTGATTTTCTTTCGGAGAGTAGTATGGATTAACATATCAACGGAAAATTATACATTAGTCCCAACCATACTTCATTGACCAATTAGGGCTGTGTGGTTTAAGGACCAATGATTGATTAAATGGATATAAAATATAATTGGTTTTTGTTTAGTATTTAACCTTTTACATGTTGATTAAATGTGTAGCTATCACAAGTTTATAGACATGCTTTGATTAAGTTTTATTAGCAAGATTTTACTTTTAAATAGAAAAGAGAGAGAGACATATATGTATTGCAATGAAATCATTTCGTACCTATATAAGGGAAAAGAGTTTGCAATGGAAAGTTTCTGTTGCAAATATATATATTCTTTTCGTAAAAAGTACTTAAGCAAGTACATATCTTCTCTATGTAAAAAGTTTTTGTGATGGTAACGTGATGATCGATAAAGAAGGGGGTTAATGAAAAATATAGTCACAAATGACATTATTTAAGATAACATCCAATCTTGTTACAAATAAATTTATTTTTGTAATGATATCTTTCCAATTATATGTTTGTGTAATGTGTGTATTATAGCTAAACCATCTCATTTTGCCAAAACACTAAAAATGTAATATTTTCCTAGAACACAATTACTTTTTGAAGGTATATGGTTGCGAGTAAAGCGAGAGCTCTTCCCAATTATTGTAAATTGAATTAAGTGTCTAATTTCTTTAATTTTCTTTCTCTAGAAACCAAGGAAAGCGTAGTGCAAATAACTAAATTTTACTTCTTTTCCTTCTAGTATTTTGAAATAAAGAGTATCATTTTTCACTTTCTTTTCATTTTATTCTTTTTGGATTTAGTTTCTTTTGATTGCTTAAAAACAAACGATCTAGTCATACCTTTTGTGATCCACAGTTATTTTTTACACAGCAAAAAAAATAATTATTAACATAAAAACAAATGTAAAGAAAAAGTATATCATGATTACATCAATAAAGGCATACGGTAAAAATGCATCATTGCTATAGACAGTTGAATTTGACAACCCAAGAAATTGATAAGATGACTGTGGAGTTTCACGTGTTGTCTTGCACTTTATGTGCACAACTTTTTCGACCATGACTGGTACGTTTCAATAAACATTTTTGTTTTTTTTACTTAGAGAAGGTGAGTTCTCTTGATTTTTGTCAAAGTTTCTATGTGCCATGCACATTGATTTGCTAGTTATATGTTGAATTCTGTGGTTTGCCTATAGTAGTCTTACCCTTTATGTGTCCTCACTATTGGAAACAACGACACCAAAGATTAATTAATTTGGCATATAGTTATTGTTGCATCATTTACATGTACATTAGTCCACACTCATTGATTCAACCGTCAATATCATCCTATATTTTTTTGAAAGAAAAAGGTTATAGACCCAAAAATCAACCCTAAAAGTTAGAACTAACCATAGAGCACTCATATGCCTGTAAATCTGTGATTGGTTATGTGTCTATATTATTGTTGTTTTTAGAGTCATTTCATGACTCTTGGCCGATTGATGGTATGTTTTACGACCTAACAATGGGTTGAGCTAGTCTGGGTTGGAGCAAAGGTCTTTGCTTGGTCAAGTGTTGGGTACGCGCTTGACTGAGGTCTTGGTCCGGTCAAGTGGGGACAACTTTAAGCTACTAGCTCGGTATTGACGTGCGTTTCGTTAAGTTGGACAAAATTTGTTCTCAGAAGACTAGATTCGACCGAGCAGAAGCTCGGTCGTTACTGTGGAGCTCGGTTGGGCCCACGTTCAAGTTTGACCGACGAGACCGGACGAATAGCACGGTCCTAAGTGAAGGGCACGGCGCCGCACTAAGTATAGCTCGGTGGGAAGTACTGCGTGGAGTGATGGGACTGCGGAAAGAAGATTTTGTCGTCTGTACGTGTCAATACCGTTTGGCGGTTTCATCATTTGGTGTTTAGCTGTATTAGCGCTGGCACATGAGAGAACGTAAGAGGAAAGCAGGTCCACGCGTCCAGAGGGGAGTGAACACAGAGGCGCGCACAGAAACTATATAAATGGTGCTGCGCCTCCATACACAGGTCTGGGAAATCTAGTGATCAAAGCTCACCTACTACTTTATCTCCTCTCTCTTTCTCTTTTTCGTTTCCTCTTGAAGAGCACTAACTTGATCGTCGGAGGGGTTTTTTGGCAGCACACCTGTCGAGTAGCTCACCGTTGTTGTGTTCTCAGGTTATTCGAAGCGAGGCGAAGCTTGGACACGAGAAGTACGGATAACGACAAATATTTACTCCCCGTACAAATATCATCCTGCATTTTTTAAAAGAGAAGGGTTAGAGACACAAAAATCAACCCTAGAAGCTAGAACTAACCATAGAACACTCATATACCTGTAAATCTGTGATTGGTTATGTGTTTATATTATTGTTGTTTTTAGAGTCATTTCATGACTCGTGGCTGATTAATGGTATGTTTTATGTTTAATAGAATAAAGGGTGTATTCAGTGCACAAAATTCCCACTTAAGCAGAGTTTGTGGAAGGATTGATGTACGCAACCTTACCCCCACAAATAAAGAGACTGTTTCCGATACTCGAACCCGTAACCACCAGGTCACCAAGGGGTAGCTTTACCACTACGCCAGGCCTGCCCTTCTGTTTAATAGAATACTATTTTTTTTGCTTGGTTTGGGTTTTCTAAAAACACTTTTCAGAAAATTTTACTTTCTTATTTTTCGTATTTTTTGTTTCTACTAAATTTTTGTAATATTTTAAGCAATTTATTTAATTTTTAGACATACCTAACATAAATACACTTAAAAAGTATAATTTTCATGAAAAAAATCCTTAAAAAGTTCACTAAATACCAAAAATACAAAAAAAATATGAAAATTTAGTATATTTTTTTTGTATTTTTGTGTATTTATTAATTTGAAATATTTTTTTACAAATATTTTACTTTTTAGATACATCTAAGTAAAGTGCATCTAAAAAAGTAAAATGTTTAAAATTTTAAAAATATAAAAAACTCAATTTTCAAAAAATTGAAACCAAACACGTATTTTTATTTATTTTTATTTTCTCTTTTTCAACCTTTCTTTCTTTTTACACAATACTAACCTAGTCCTACCACCACATTAACAGGAAAAAAAAGTGCATTTTTTGTCCTAAATAAGTGCACTTTTTATCTTTTTGGACTAAAAAATTGAGGAAAAAAATATGAATGTTTGGGTTAACTTTTTGACTTTTTATGAAAAAATGTGTATTAAAAAATTGTATAAATTAGTGTATAGGAGAAAATTGTGATGGAATAGGCTGTACAGTGAGGGACAGCGTGTGCAGAGTAAGGGGGAGATGGTTCCTTGCCTTTCGGGCAGTGAATTGAAGGTATTGTTCGGCCTGTGGGGGCCTACCATGGATCCCGTTTTACTAATCAAAACCGTTGATGTGTAGAACTCGTCGAATACTATATACTTGTAAAAAATTACGTTGATCGGATATCGATAGCTATCTATCGGATTGTTTTTTTTTTTTTTCAACCGTTAACTATAACACCATCCATTTTATAAATTTTAACTGATTTGATCATATAGTTACCGATATCCGATTAACGTGATTTTTTATTAGTATATAGTACTCAACGAGTTCTACACATTGAACAGTCCAAATTATTAAAACGAGACTCATGATGGCTTCCACGGGCCGAACAGCACAGTGTTATTTGTACACCTAAATCAGTGCAATTTTTCCAAAAACTTAGCTGCGCTTGTAGGACGTCAAAGTTGTTTGAAAATTAATTTTGTGTAAAAAAAAAATTTAATATTTTTTTTGATAAATAGTGATAACTTTTTAATTTTTTGAGTAATTTTTAAACTTTTTAAATTATTTTAAAGATCCCAAACCAGGCCTAAAATGGCCACATTCAATAATTGAATGATGATAATAATTGGGTTTTTCAATTATAATTTTGTGGTTGGTTTAGGGCCACTTTCCCCAAGATATTACAATGTTGCTTTCCCAAACGTTGTTTTTTTGTCTTGTTGACTTGATTTGGCATGACACGAGGGTTTTCTAAATGGGCCAAGAACAAGCCAGAGAAGTCATATATATCTACAAGGATTCGATAAAAACGAATGTGAATCGGCAAGAAATTAATAGACTGAAAAAAGGGTAAAATTTGAAGTGTCTTATTAAAAGGAGTTACCTTTGCTTCTTAAATCTACTTATAAATTTTGGTCTATTTGGGCTATTTTGGCAAGAGTTTTTTTTGATTATTTTAGTCATAAAAGATAAAATAGACTATTTTAGCCACAATAAATAAAATATCACATCTAATCCATAATCATTACATTCTTCTCTCACAAAAAAAGTCAAAAAAATCAAAAAACTAAAAAATCTTTCCCCAACCAAGCTTTTTAACCCAGGTTAAAATAACCAAAAAAATCAAAAAACTAAAAAGCCAACACACTTCCCAAACGGAGGCTTACACTCACATTTTTGTGCGAATTTTTTTTTATTAAAACTCAAAATTAACTTTTTAGACTTTTATAAAAATTTGGTTGATTTTACTAAGTTTTCCTTAAATTCAAAAACAATTAAACAAGTTTTCTTTTTTTTTCTTCTTAAAAATAAAAATGATTTCAAATAGGCTTGAATTCCTTGAGGGCAAAGACTAGTATTAGTTAAAACACTAAGGCCTTGTTTGATTGGGGGGATTGGGAGGGGGGACTATCCACTATTTGGACTTGAGTCCAAATAGTGCTCCTTATCCGCCGTTTGATTTTTTTTTAGTCCGGCGGACTCCATGTCCGGCCGGACTCCATGTCCCCCATATGGGGGACTATCCTGTCCTGGGGGGGGTGTGGGACAGAAAGTGGGGGACTAATCACTGTTTGGATTAGATGATGAAATGACCATTTTGACCCTCTACTATTTAATTATGTATTATATTTAATAAAATTCAATAAAATTTAAATGTCTCAATTTAAAAATAAAATAATTTTATTTAACTTTTTATTGATGTTTTATTTATTTAATTTTTTGAAATAATTTTTTATGGATATTTTATTGATGTTTTATTTTAAAATTTTGTTTATGTTTTATTTAATTTCATTATTTAAATTTAATAGATGTTTTATTTAATTTCATTTTTTGATTATTATTTTTTTTTAAAACAAATTTATTTAAAATCTTAATTAAAAAAAATAATATATATTTTTATTTATATTTTATTTATTTATTTTTATTTTTTTTAAAAATAAATTTATTTAATTGTGTAAAAAATAAAATAAAATAATTTTTATTTAATCTAGCTAAAAATAATTAAAATATTAAAGATATGTTTAATATTGCTATTACTTAGTAAATAATTAAAAAAGGGTAAAATAGTCATTTGTTCATTTATTCTATCCAGTCCGTCCAACCAAACGTTGGATTCACTAAAAATAGTCCGGGGGATTCACAGTCTGGACATCTAATCCCATGAAAAAACAAACACAGGATACATATCCAATCCAACCAAATAGTCTGGGGGATTCCAATCCCAGGACTCAAGTCCGATGGATTCTAATCCCCCATTTTCCAGTCCGTCCAATCAAACACACCCTAACAGTATATAATATGTAAAGAGTCAAAAGGATGTTGCAAATAGTCCTAATCTTTGATTATTATTCTTCTTTTTTAAAATTTTTTTATTTTTTATTTTTTATAATCAGTAGGAGAGAAGTAAAAGAAAAACATGTATCACTCTTAATGATGGAGCGTGATCCACTAGGTTAACTCCGTGGGGTAAATTGCTTGATAATTTCAACTAAAAGGAGTTCAAAATCCATCAAATCTTATTTGCCAATTTCATTAAAAAAAGTATAAAAGTAATGTAAGATTTAAATGAAGAAATCCCATTTTGCACAAGTATATATTTCTTTTGGGCTCCATTTTCCTAGCTCGATTGAGAGGCAAAAACAATTAGAAGTGACATAGGCAGTCCTATAGGAGCTTTTGGCCTACCATTTAGAGCCTAACACATAATTTAAACACTAAAACCCAACGTTGCTGAAGCCCAACGTTGCATCAAGGACCAACGACACCTAAACACGTGTCAAGAGAAGAACCATCCACATCAGCAGACAAAAATCATGCAGAGTTATTGCACCACACATCAGCCATTAATGAGTCCTACAGCATTTATTACGATAACCTCTTCACGTCGGAACAAGACAGCCTCACCACGAACAAGGCAAGCTAGAACATAGACTTTCGGCCAACATGACAGCTCGGAGTGGACAAGGAAATGATGAACAAAGGATATAAGCAGGCTTCGACGACAAAGAGAAGGTTAAGTTTTCTATCACCATTCCATTTCTACGATCTATCACATTCACTTCTCTAACTTGCTTGTTGGAGGGTTCGCTGGGGGACACCCCGTTCTTCGTTGAACTCTTGCGTAGGTTTCTCTGTGGGCATCGTCAATCGGACAACGGTTTGAGAAGCATGGATCGACCCGACCTGTTCTTTCTGGAGCTCGCAGTATTATCAGTTGGCGCCGTCTATAGGAATCCTTTTGCTCCGTGTGGCAACTGTGCTCATTGTCGCCGGAGACCCATTCCCGATAATCCCTACCTGCCATGCACCCAGGTGGATGGTCACAACTAGATCCATGGCCTCTCAACACAACATTGCCGACCCCCAAGCTGACCATCCTAACCCAAACAACCCACCGCAGTATTTCACAGAACTCACCAACAACATTAACCGCTTAGCCGAGCAAAACCAAGCCCTGATCAATGCTTTGCTTCAAAGAGACCTTCCCATACCTCCTCCACCACCTCAAGACATCCCACCCAACCAAGAACGAGCCCCGAGCCATCCCATCCAACAATCCCACCCATCCAACTTGAAGGGCTTGCGACTCCCCCTCCAAATATGAACCCGACACCTCGGGCCCCACACCCACCATTCCAAGCACCTGCCCCCGAGGGAGAGGCCAGTAGCATCCAACCTCCACTGCATCCCGGTGACGACAACGTTCCCCTTTGGGATGCCGAACTCCGAGCCATGAAATTTTAGCTTCAAGGAGTCATGCAGAACATACAAAATAAACTCTCCACCACAGCCAGCTCACCATTCGTTGCCTCTATCAGGGATAAACCCCTACCTCCTAAATTCAAAATGACCTCGATCGACTCTTTCGACGGTACAACGGACCCAGTCGACCACTTGGAGACTTACAGGACCCTCATGGTTCTCCATGCATTCCCTGATAAGATCATGTATCGAGCTTTCCCCGTAACACTTAAGGGGTCGGCCCGACTCTGATTTAGTTAGCTGCCGACAGACTCTGTCTCTACTTTTCAGCACCTAAGTGACTCCTTTCTCAGCCACTTCATTGGTGCCCAGCACCAGCGGCGTCCGGCAACCCAACTCTTCAACATCCGTCAGACAGAGGGGAAGTCGCTGCGTAGCTTCGTCACCCGCTTCAACACCGAAGCCTTGCAGGTGGCGGAAAACGATGACAAGGTCATTCTCACGGCTTTCATGGCCGATCTACGATCATCCGATTTCCTTTTCTCCTTCTCCAAAAACCCTCCAACCTCTATGGCAACCCTCTTCTCCAAAGCCCAAAAATACATGAACGCCGAAGATTCCCTAGCCGGCCGACAAGATCTTACAGCCAAAAACCTAACCCCCAGAGAGAAGATAAAGGACTCTGAAACCAGAAACACCCAGTACATACAACAAACACCTCAGTATACCGACCGATCTGCTCGCGTCGACCAGTCAGCACCTGCTCGACCGCCCGGTCGGTTCGAACAGTACATACCCCTCAATTCCCCCATGGAACAAGTCCTGAACCAGATCCAACGAGATTATCCCTTAAAATGGCCCCAACCGTCGCGGTCTCCTTCCAACCGGCGAGACCAGTCCAAATACTGCTGTTTTCATCAAGACTACGGCCATAATACCGAGGAGTGTATTAATCTCAAAGACCAGGTCGAGGGCTTGATACGCCAGGGGCGTCTTGGTCGGTTCACAGCAGCCCGCCCTCAGTAACGGCCAAGAACTGAACCTACCAGAATAAACCACCGGCGCACCCCTCCTCGACAACCCGCACAACCTAACCAAGGCTATGATCGGACACCATAACAACCCAGGGCATAAGGCAACCCTGCCCCCCCGGTTGGGGAGATCAGAGTTATTGCCGGCGGGCTTGCATGTGGAGGACCATCTCGTTCGGCCCAACGGGTAGAACTCAGAAAAATCAGGCAGGGCTCAAATAAAGAAGTCGCAACATTGGACCGTCCCTTCAAACACCCCAAGCAGTGGATAGAGCCCATCACCTTTACGGAGGCCGATTGCACAAGCATCCGTTACCTCCATGACGACCCCCTCGTCAACTCTGCTCTCATGTCCAATTACAAAGTCAGACGGGTGCTTGTCGACAACGGTAGCTCTTCGGACATCATCTTCCTAAACGCCTATCGCCAGCTCAAGGTCGGGGAAGAAAGTTTGTCCCCCCTCCAAACCCCACTGGTTGGCTTCACTGGAGATCGGGTGACCTCCATAGGCTTCATTGATCTTCCCATCACCATTGGAGAATACCCACCGCAGACTACTAAGTTGCTCACTTTTCTCGTCATCGACTGTCCCTCTACTTATAACATTATCCTCGGCCGTACCGCCCTCAACGCTTTTCAAGCTGTCACTTCCACGTACCATCTGGCCATGAAATTCCCTACCGACCTCGAAGTCGGCACCGTGAGGGGGGAACAGACTGTGGCCAGAGAATGCTATGTCGCTTCATTCAAAGAGGTCAAGTTGAAGGAGACTATGATCATCGAAGGACTCGACGTTAGAAATGAAGATAAGTTAGTCAGAGGGGAACCAGTGGAAGAACTTGTTGAAGTCCCCATCGACCCCACAAACCCAACAAAAACAGCCAAGATCGGCAGCCAACTATCCCCCCAAGCCAAGGCCGATCTTACAACCCTCCTGACCGCGCAAAATGATGTGTTTGCCTGGACCCATTCCGACATGCCGAGTATTAATCCTTCCTTCATCACTCATCATTTGAGCATCGAGCCCCATTTCCGACCCTTCTGCCAGAAGCAGCTCATCTTTCACCCGGAACGTAACGCTCTTATTGCTTCTGAGGTAGATAAGCTACTGGAGGCACAGTTTGTGAAGAACGTGGACTACCCCAGATGGCTGTCAAATGTGATCTTGGTCTGTAAAAATAACGGTAAATGGCGACTCTGTGTCAACTACTCCGATCTCAATCGAGCTTGCCCTAAAGATAGTTATCCCCTACCTCGCGTAGATCTGCTTGTCGACGCCATGGTCGGACATCAAATGCTCAGTTTCATGGACACTTTCTCCGACTACAATCAAATTCTGATGCACCCGTCTGACCAGGAACATACCTCTTTCATCACTGACCGGGGAACCTACCACTATCGTGTCATGCCATTTGGGTTGAAAAATGCCGGAGCAAACCAACGGTTAGTCAATGCTGTTTTTCATCACCAGATAGGTTGGAACATGGAAGTGTACATCAATGACATGCTAGTCAAGAACAAACTCTTCTCTAATCATCTGGCAGACCTACGGGAGACCTTCGGTACCCTACGTAAGTATCAAATGAAGCTGAATCCGGAGAAATGTACCTTCGGTGTCGGATCTGGGAAATTCCTAGGTTTCATGGTCAGTTAACGGGGTATTGAGGCCAACCCCAAAAAGATCAAGGCCTTGATAGAAATACAGTCACCCAGAACGGTTAAGAAGTTCAAAGGCTTACTGGCCGTGTTGCCGCCCTCAACCGTTTTATTTCCCGAACAACAGACAAGTGCCTCCCATTTTTTAAAGTCCCTCGGTAGGCTTTTGAGTGGACGACCGAATCTGAGGTGGACTTCTAACAATTGAAACAGTGCATGGCCAACCCCCCCACTCTCTCAGGCGCTCACGGGTGAGCCCCTTTTTCTCTACTTAGCTGTATCAAGCACCGCAGTCAGTGCGGCCCTCATCAGGGAGGACGGCTCAGTACAACGTACGGTTTATTACATTAGTCGGGCTCTCAGGGGAGCAGAACAGAACTACCCATTGCTAGAAAAAATGGCCTTAACCTTGGTCATAGCCTCAAGACGACTCCGACCTTACTTCCAAGCTCACTTCATAGTGGTCCTCACTAACCAACCCTTGAAGAAGATAATGCAACAACCAGAGTCGTCTGGCAGACTTATGCAATGGTCAGTCGAGCTCAGCCAATTTGAAATTTCCTACCGACCTCGAACAGTGATCAAAGGACAGGCTGTCGTCGATTTTATCCTGGAATTCACTAATTCAACTCCAACCACGGACCCCCCGCCCAAGCAATCCAACACTGAGGCAGAAGATCCCTACTTTTGGACCCGCAATGTCGATGGATCATCCTGCAAAGAAGGCAGTGGGGCTGGTCTCATCCTCATCACCCCCGAAGGTGGTTATTTCAAATGTGCTCTCCGCTTCCTGTTTGATGCAAGCAATAATGAGGCCGAGTATGAGGTCTTGATAGCAGGTCTTTGCCTAGTAAGAGACATTGGTGTGAGCCATATCCGAGTGTTCAGTGATTCCCAATTGATTGTCGAACAAATCACGGGGAAATTCGACGCCAAGGATGACACAATGTGAGCCTATAGGGATATTGCACTCCCCCTTGTTCGCCTTTTCAACACTTTCCACATCAAACACATCCCTCGGTCAGAAAACTCCAAGGCAAATGAAATGGCTCAATTAGCTTCGGCCGACCAGTCAGACCTCAGCCGTGGCGTCCGCCTTGAATACCTGGCTCACCCGGCCATTTTGCCAAACCAGCAGCAGGTCCACTTCCTCCAGAATGAACCTATTCCATAGGCGGCGGACATCCTTCTGTTTTTGACAAGTATGGAGTTGCCAGATGACAAGCAGCATGCCACCAAAGTCAGGGCCCGGTTGTCTAATTACGTCCTCATCAGTGGCCTTCTGTAGAAACGTGGATTTTCAAAACCATACCTCAGATGCCTCAATCGCGCCCAAGCAACCTACATGATGAGAGAAGTTTACGAGGGTGTATGTGGTAATCATTCGGGTTCCAAGTCACTAGGCCACAAAATCCTTCGCACAGGTTACTTTTGGCCTACTCTCAACCAAGATGTCACTGAATTCGTGCTTAAGTGTGATAAATGCCAACGCTTTGCTAACATCCCCCATGCTCCTCTTACAAAACTGATCACACTTTGTAGTCCTTACCCATTCGCCAAGTGGGGGGTCGACTTAGTTGGCCCATTGCCCACCGGTAAGGGCCAAACCAAGTTTGCTATTGTTGCTATTGATTACTTCACCAAGTGGGTGGAAGCGGAACCCCTCGCCATAATCACCGAACGGAACACAACCAGATTCATCTGGCAGTCAATCGTATGCCGATTTGGAATCTCTCAAGCCATTGTCTCAAACAACGGCAAGCAATTTGACAATGCCAAGTTCAGAAAATTCTATGCAGAGCTTCACATTCAGCCATGCTTATTTTCCGCAGGTCATCCCCAAGCCAATGGGCAAGTAGAGGTTACCAACCGTTCTCTCCTGAAAATCATCAAAACTAAGCTGGAAGCCGCTAAGGGATTTTGGGCTGAGGAATTACCAAATGTACTCTGGGCCTACCGCACTACCACCTGGACTCCTACTGAGGAGACCCCATTTCGCTTAACATACGACGCTGAGGCGGTCATCCCAGTGGAAATCGACCTGCCGAGCCCGAGGGTTTTGCACCCGAATCCAGAACTAACCGAAGAATTGCGTCGGGCTGACTTAGACCTGATTGAAGAGCTCTGAGAAACCACTGCGGTCAGATGGGCCTCATATCAATAGAAAATGAGAGCACACTACAACCGCAAAGTCCGACCAAGGGAGTTCGCAGTTGGGGACCTAGTTTTGCGCGAATCAACTTTTGCCACCAAAAATCCTGCCGAGGGCAAGCTAGCAACCAAGTGAGAAGGACCTTACGTTGTTAAGGCCAGATCTCGCCCAGCGCCGGCCCTGACTTATTAGGAGCCTGAGGCGAATTTTTTAAATTGGGCCCTTCATATATCATTATCCAAAAAAAAAAAAAAAAATGTTTGGATAAAACAAAAAAGATAAAAATTTATTTCTATTGCATTACAATTTAACAAAATTTAGATAACAAATATATATATATATATAATAGTTGAACTTCAATTAGTTGAATCGAATCTTTATTTTTTAGCTTACCAATGCTATAAGAACAAAAATTAATTTGGGGTAAGGATGAGAATTTTCGACACAACTCAAGCAATATATAAAATTGGCAAGTTAAGGTTGACTATTTTCAACATAAATCCAAGTATGACACAACTCAATAACATGAATTATTAGTTATATATTTGAATGTTCACTAAGGGATGCCATGACATTTTTTTAATCTTTTATTTAACTCTACCTAACTAAATAAAAAAGTATGTAAAATAATAATTAAGACTAATATCTTTTTTTCATTTAAGATATATATTTTTTTGTTACCTATTTTACAGTCAATCTAATAAAAAATATATAGTAATAAGGTACAATTTTTTTAATTAGAAAAATGCAATTGAATTAAAATCAAACATTCTATGAATAATTTCATTTAGTTGAAATAAATTTTATAAAATTCAACTTATGAGAAAAATTTTAATCTCTCAATACACTTGCTAAGTTATTTTTAACTAAAAGTGAAAGTTTTCACATTAAACATCAATCGAACACGAATCAAAATAACACCATACGACAACATAAAAATAAATAAATTGAGCTAATATTAAAATAATTATGAAATAACATGACATGATACACTCCCCTAATTGGGGGCCCTAAATTTTGTTCAAAATTGGGGGCCCGAGGCGACCGCCTCAGTCGCCTCACCCCAGGGCCGGCCCTGACCTCACCCAGGCACTTACTGACTACAGGATATGGAAGGTCGAGACCTCCTTCACCTGTAGAACGCCGAGCACTTGAAGCGTTATTTCCAATAAAGTGACATGTCCTATTTTGGTATTGATCATTTGTTGTATCTTCTTTTTTGACAATCTACGCACTTGGTTATTTTTGCCCTCTTCATACATGGTGTAAATTTGTGATCAGTAAGCTATGCCTTAAATGACAATGACTTTACATCTCCATTATCTGTGTCGTATAACGATTTGTTAAACAAGAGTTAATCAAAGCCTCAGCCAGAATGAGCACGAAGGGCTCAACCAGACTGAGTTAATCAAAGCCTCAGCCAGAATGAGCACGAAGGACTCAGCCAAACTGAGTTAATCAAAGCCTCAGCCAGACTAAGCACGAAGGGCTGAGCCAGACTGAGTTAATTAAAGCCTTAGCCAGACTGAGCACACAGGGCTCAGCCAGACTGAGTTAATCAAAGCCTCAGTCAGATTGAGCACGAAGGGCTCAGCCAGACTGAGTTAATTAAGCCTCAGCCAGACTGAGCACACACGGCTCAGCCAGATTGAGTTAATTAAAGCCTCAGCCAGACTGAGCACGAATGGCCCAGCCAGACTGAGTTAATCAAAGCCTTAGCCAGATTGAGCACGAAGGGCTCAGCCAGACTGAGTTAATTAGAGCCTCAGCCAGACACATCATGAAGAGTTCAACCAGAAGAAAAAGGGTCTTCCCAGTCTCAAGTTCGAACTCGAATGAAGAATTCGGCCGGTCCATTTTTCGTAATTTAATGTTACAGCGTGGTTGCCATACTTAGTTGAAAATCCTGCCCTACTGCCTTTTTAACATTTTTTACATTTATAATTTTACATTTTTAATTCAGTTAAAATCCAGGTCCATAGTCTTTCATTCCTAACTTCTTTAGCATCTCCATGTATGCCGATTTTTAACGATTTTTTGCATCATGGTTTTCTCACAAGTTAGGCTGGCTGCCCATTTCTAAACTTTTTACATCACGATCTGCTAGCAACTTTCAACCATTTTTCATTGAATTCTACTCTGACATTTTCATTATTTCTAAGTTTACAACTCACAAGAAATAGCGACAACAATAATACCCAAAATTCGTTGTTTTATTTACACACCTACGATTTCATAAACTTCGCTGCACAAAATTACATGTCAAAAAAAAAAAAAAGCAACAAACAAAACACACAAACACAAAATTTTTTACATAGATCACTCTTCCTCACTTGAGGCCAGATCTTCCTTCTCAATCCCCTCGTCCAGGGGGGTCTGGGCCACGTTGTCTTCTCCTATCTTCACGAGGCTGAAGTCGATGTCCGGAAACAACTCTTGCGCCTTGTGCATGAAGGTTTTCCAGCCACTGTTCCAAAACTCGCTCATTTCGTGCTTATAGAAGTCCGATCGCTGGAAGCTCTGGATCACTTCTTCTTCACTCCTTCCTCCAGTGGCCGCCCCCGACGGCCCAGCCCCCCCACCACCCTCCTTCGCCAAGCTATTGGCGACAGCGGCATCAATGGCCATCTAAAAGTCGGCGGACCCCTTGAACTGCTCTACGGCCGCCATACACAAGTCGGGATACGTTGTCCTCTTAGACGCCAATTTGGCCCTCTCCTCCGCCAGGGCCTTCTCCAACTCTGCAATCCGAGTATCGGCCTCTTCCTTATCCTTGATCCCCTGGTCACGCAGCGCTTCACTGTTGATCATGGCCTCCTCCCACCTCTCGTTGGCAGTGGTGCTGGCCTGTTGGGCCAGCTCTAGTTGCTTTCTCTTGCTCGCTAGCTGGAACTCTAGCGTTACCACCTTGCGGCGTTCTACTTCCAGCTCTGATTTTGTCACGAGGAGCTCAGCACCAGCACGGTCTGCTGCATGGCTCTGCACCACTGCTAGTACTTCCATTTTCCTCGCTCTTTGCGCACGTTCCAGTGCCTTCGCGCATGCGCTTTGAGCGACTTTCTTCCAGCCCACTGTCTCCTCCAATAATTTTTGAAACTGTCCCTTCACCCCTTCTAGTTGAACCCTCAACGGATCTATCTCCATCTACGCACGCGCTGCTTTATTGAACAGGGCAGCCACCAAGGTCGCTGCCTCCATCTGGGCTGAGCACAGCCCTCTCAGGAGGTCGGCCTCCCCCAACCGTGCCATTGATCGCACGGTAGTGTCCTCTAGTAGGGGTGTTCGCGGATCGATTTTGTGCGGTTTGTGGTTCGGTTTTGACCCACTCACATTTATGCTGTTTGGGAAAAAGTCAACCTGCAACCGCCCGCGGTGCAGTTTGCGATTTGTGGGGATAGGGTTTGCAAATGTGCGGGCGGTTGCGGGCAGTTTGCGGTTTACACTTTTTTCTTTAAAAATTAATTTTTGAGTTTTTTTTTTTTCCCCATCGAATTTAGGCATCAGATTCATTTTATATATTTGTGATCATTTGACAATAATTTTCTGATGAGTTTACAAATAAAAATTGAATATCAATGCATTAAATGAAAGTACCGAAAACAAAGAGACCCTACACTAGCATTTTTGCCATGAAAAAAATGTATATCAATGCATTAAAAAATGTATATCAATGCATTAAAGGTTCTACTCAATTAGAATTACTAGTTCATAAATCAATAATCAAACTAGAAGTTCCATCGACCACCAGAAAGAAAATTTTATTAGGAAAAAGTGGATGAGTCACCAATGAAAATCATATAAGAAACCAAGTTTACGACTTGCTAATTTTATGATATTAAGAAAGTTGAGAAATACTTAAAAATAAGGATCCTAGTGTCATAGAAAACATAATGGTACTCCTGTTAAAGTTATAAAGTTGGTATATAAAAAATAATAATAATAATAATTAAAGTGCGGGTGGTTTTTGCGGGTTACGGGTTTAACCCGTGACCCGCCCGCAACTCGCAAATTTGTCATATTTCAAACCGCATCTGCTCGCATTATGTTTGCGAAATCGCCCATTTATATGCGGGTTGGGCGTGTTGGGCGGTTTGAGCGGTTCGAATAAATCGTTCCTACCCCTATCCTCTAGCACCCCAACTAGGCGGTCGGCCGCTGCCCTAGCTCTCCCCACTTCGTCCGCCGAGCGACCTGCCAGCGTGCGCGCGTGGTACAACGCGGTCGTTAGCGCGACACTCGCCCCTAGAGTGCTGGTCCCAGCCTTCCCTTCGCTAGGATTGGGGGTTACTTTTAGTACAGGAACCGCTGCCACCGTTTGGGCACTTGGGCTCAAGTTTTCCTTCAGCACTTCGGCGCCTGGACCCTCGTCTTCCGTTGCTACCTAGGCGCTCTCCACGTGTTCTTTTAACACTTGGGCGGTCTCCCCTTCTGGAGCTGCCTCTACCATTCCCTTCTTCATTCTCTCAACCATAGGGGCGTCCTTGCTCCCAACTTTCATCTTCTTCAAGACGGGGGCGCTTTTTCCCCCCTCTACAGCCTCCCTCTTCTTGTTTGTCTTCTTCAATAGTGTTTCCACCTCCTGCTTGCCCCTCTCCTTCAACGGGTCTATTGGGGGCGGCAGTGGGGCGAAGCCAGTTAAGTCCTTATCGCCCAACGGCTTGGGACACGGTCGGACTCGCTTCCTCATCACTAGCTTAGGGGCAAGCGCCAACTGTGTCTCCTTAAACTTTTCTGTCCTGGCAAGGGTCCTCCGCTCTTCCGCCTCCTCCGCCTTTCGCCTTGCCTCCAACTCCTCCACTGCAGGGTCTTCTTTCATCGGCTGTGGTCCTAACCCTAAGGCATATAAAGCTGAAGGATGGACCAGGTCGTCCCACCTAACACCCTCCTTCTCCATCCACTTATTCACCTTTTTGACCCTACCTTCTGCTTCCTCCCCCAACTTCGGTTTTGTCGACTTCGTGGGGACCTTTCATGTCATACGTACCCCCTCCCCCCCATTCGCCGATACAAAGAACCACCTCAGTCTCCAACCCTTTACAGACGATGATAGCCCGACTACTAACCCTTTACCTGCCACTGCCTGCAAAGTCACCCATGTCTCTTGCTGACCAGACGCTTTGTAGCAAGAAAAGAATTATTCCACTATCATCGTCGCTCCTTTGGTCGCCCGTAGCCATGTGGTCGCGTAGGCCATTATAATTTTCCATGTGTTAGGCATCAGCTGTCCCGGTGCCGCCTCTAGTCGATTCAATATATCTACCACTACTGGGGGGATAGGCAACCTCAACCCCGCCTGCAATGCTTCTTCGTACAGCGAAAACTTTGCCGGCCGCGCATCTGACGCCCTCTCCTTAGATGTGGGCACCCTCAACTCTATCTTTACCGGAATTTGGTACTTCCTTCGTGCCTCCTCTGACTCCTCCGCCGTAAATGTGGACCTATCAGCCTTGGTGTGCCAGTGGTCCGGCTCCACTTGGCTAATTGGCCTAGCGACGGCGATCATCATCGTCGGACGGGCCCGTACCACTTGCCCCGCTCCCCTTTCCTCCATTCGCTCCGCCCCGATATTGTTCCGCTAGTTTCACTACGTCGTCGTCCCTCAAAGAGTCTAGTCTCGTGGTTGACACTTCGTCTCGAGCCATCTCTCCTATGTGTCTGCGTATAGCTTCAGACGCTGGCACGAGGAGGTTCGCAAAATTTTGCAAAAGTGTATCACTGGAAACAAATAAGCTTACTTTTGGGACGTGTTGGTTTTTTGCAAAAAGGTAAGTAAAGCGAACAACCCCAAACGCCTACGATTTGCCTATATTCCAAGGGTCAAGATTAAATTTCGCCAGTTTGAAAATTTTCAAAAAAAATTTCCAAACCCGCCTTTTCAACGTCCTATATTACCCTATCTCTTCGTTTCTTGTTAAACGCATTGCCTCCCCCACCATGGGATTCCGCCATGTGTACGACCATGATCCAATGCCCCCTTCCCCTACCCCCGTCTATTCCACTTTACATCACCATGTGCCCCGCCGCTCCTCGAGCCCCGTGCACCGCCACTCCACCTTCTCACTCGATCGCCCTTCGTGGTCAGCCCTCCTCTCAGTCAACCTTCTCACTCGGTCACCCTTTGTGGTCGGTCCTCCTCACAGTCGACCTTCTCACTCGGTCGCCCTTCGTGGTCGGCCCTCCTCTCAGTCGACCTTCTCACTCGGTCACCCTTCATGGTCGGTCCTCTTCTCAGTCGACCTTCTCACTCGGCCACCCTTCGTGGTTGGTCCTCCTCTCAGTCAACCTTCTCACTCGGTCACCCTTCGCGGTCGGTCCTCCCTTGGCTGGTCGCCTCGCTCGTTCACCCTTTGTATTTGGCCCTCCTTGCGGTCGGTCGCCTCACCTGGTCAACCTTCAAGTTCGACCCACCTCCCGGTCGGTCTTCTCTCCGTCGACCTCTCATAACCCTCTGACCTCTCGCACCCCGGTAGGATATTGTCCGCTTTGCTGAGGTGGGTGCAGGGCCCTGTTGGCCTCACGGCTTTAAAACGCGTCCTCTTCCTTATTCCCTTCGTTGGACTGAAGTTGTACTTGGGAATGGGGGACTACTGACATAGGCGGGCCTATAGGAGCTTTTGGCCCACCACTTGGAGCCCAACACATAATTTAAACACTAAAGCCCAACGTTGCATCAAGGACCAACAACACCTAAACACGTGTCAAGAGAAGAACCATCCATATCAGCAGACAAAGATCCTGCAGAGTTATTGCACCACACATCAGCCATTAATGAGTCTTGCAGCATTTATTACGATAACCCTTTTACGTCAGAACAGGACAGTCTCACCACGAACAAGGCAAGCTAGAACATAGACTTTCGGCCAACATGACAGTTCGGAGTGGAGAAGGAAATGATGAACAAAGGATATAAGCAGGCTTCGATGACAAGGAGAAGGTTAAGTTTTCTATCACCATTCCATCTCTACGATCTATCACATTCACTTCTCTAACTTGCTCGTCGGAGGGTTTGCTGGGGGACTCCCTGTTTCCCGTTGAACTCTTGTGCAGGTTTCTCTATGGGCATCGTCAATCGGACAACGGTTTGAGAAGCGTGGATCGACCCGACCTGTTCCTTCTGGAGCTCGCAGTATCATCAAGAAGAATTTAGAGCGAATATATAAATATATATAATTGGTGAGGATATAAATAATAAAGTCCTCATTCTCTATAATAATTTAAACTTTTAATTGAATTGGTGATCACAATTCATTTTGATATAGCAGAACAAGTAATAGATCATATTTTCAAATCTTAATCGATTTCCTCATAATTATAATATTGGCACGTGTTTATGTTACATGAGTGAAACTAGACTTGATAGTTTTTTTTGTTTTTTTTTTTATGACTGCGTGTTTGGGTTAGTTTACGTGCAGATCTACTAATTCTGAGATGCATGCAAAGCGTCCCCTCCATGTGAATTGAATAAATCTCAAGCAAAATCTGTGAGCATGGTTCAAAAGAATTAATAACACTTAGTGAAAGTAGAACCTGAGACTTAGAGGAAACACACCCCCAGATTCGAAGCTGCACCCATTAGACCAAACCTTTAATAATAATTGGACTTGATAGTTGGCCAATTAGATTAGCTTGATAATCCAGCTTCACAATAATAATGCCAAACTAATGGAAAGTATTGATAAATACTTTGATGGAAACTAGTGACAATACCTTCAGACCTAAAAATAATGCAATCATAATTCAAAACCTACTATATGTAGGGATTTTTTTGTTACAACTTTTGGGATGATTATAACTTATTTTGATTTGAAAATCTATATCAGACTGTTTGGTACAATTTTTACTTATAATTTATTAAGTAAAAATAATTTAAATAAATTAAAAAAATTGATTATTTAAAAAATAGAGTAGAGATACTTTTAACTTCTAATTTAAAAAAAATTTCACCGAACAGGCCATGAAGTCAAGTCGTTTCCTGTTGAGCCATATGCTAAACATTAACATCAAATTAATAAAACTTGTTTTATTGTAACCTTCAATCAACGCTAGATATCATATCCAATCTAGTCAACCTATAACTCATGATTCTAGTTCACCCAAAAAAAGAAAAAACTATCATGATTTGCTAAGTAAGCATTTTTTTCTTCTTCCTCCATGTGAGTTCTAAAATTTGCAGCCAAGTATGTTGTCCACGTATGTGGAAAAGTATATGTGTATATATATATATATCCATTTTCAAGCACTAAAAAAAAAAAAAAAACACCCTAGGTCCACAGACAAACAATGGCGTAGCATGCATGTGGGGTTGCTCAACTTAAAGCTCCCCTATAGATTATGCTTAAATATTCAGTATTATTAGGGGGTGTTTGTTTGGATTTTTTTGACTCAACTTATAATTTTTAATTTTGAAAAATTATTTTTGATTATTTGGTTAAATTTATTTTAAACAGCTTCTGATTTTAATTCAAAAAAAGTTGATTTTGAGAAGTTACTTACCCCTTATTTTTTATTATCAGCTTCTGTTGTGGACATACTAATTTACGGTTATATTCTTAAATTTTTTAATTTTATTTTTTTTTAAAAATAATAAAAAAAAAACCTAATTGGTCTATAGATTATTATTATTATTATTATTATTATTATTATTATTATTTTCATGAGAAATGTAGATAAATAATGAATAACAAAAAATAAAAATTAATTAAAAAAATTATTTCACAATTTATTTAACAAATACTACTCAGCAATTTAATTTATAATCTAACAATTACATCAAACAAATTAATAATTTCTAATTAAAGTCATAATTTATAATTTATTAAGTTATAACTATCTATTTTCAACAGTTATACCAAATGAGACCTTAAAATACCACGTGTCATTATTCACCTGGTGTTTTCAATTATGACGGTTGGGTAGTCTCAATTTTGATAACTACTAAACATTACTTACCTGACTGCGGGTGCAACTTTTAAAGTAAGGATATTTTTAACATTTCAAAGTTTTGTATTGATTTTCCTTTTTTGTTTTTTTTTTTATGAGGGTTCAGAACAGCTTATGCGTATCTTAATTAATTATAAAAAATCTTAATTAATTATAAAAAATTAATCTCATCATTCATTTGCGAGGCTCTATTTCAAAGTTTCGTATTGTTGCCCTAATATACTATGTTTTTAACTCTTTTAAGATGATAATGGAACCGTAATAACTGTGAAAATAATCTTATTCTGAGATAAATCATGTAAATTTTTATATTCTTGTATGCTTTGGTTCTTGTTTTATTTTAGTATGTGTTTCATGTCTCATCGATTCTAGTTAAGTTCATCGATTCCTAATAATAACGTAGCAAAAAAATTTATGGGTGAAACATAACCAATCCAATTTTAAATAGTTGAAAAGACGAGAGATGATCTACCTAGTATTAGCTGTTCATTTATCATGAATATCATATTATACTCCGGGAATACATAATAATTATTTTTCAAAATTTTTGGCTAGGTAACATGGAAGCCATGGTCTAGCCTTCTGCTCTTGTGAATTCTTGTCCGGTAGGAAACCGGCAGTTCCAGTGGCCACAACAGTGGGTTCCTATCAATGTCTTTTGAGGGGTCATCACAAGCCCACATACTATAATATCCTCTTGTGTCGTATATTATATTGGGGAGTGTTTTGAGAAGTTGGTAAAAAGTTGACTTTTGACTTTTTTAACAAAAAAAGCTAGCTTTTTGAGTATTGACTTGGGTAAAAAAACTAACTTTTTTTGACTAGAAAAGTTAAAAGTTAACTTTTTACTAACTTTCTAAAAAGGCCAGATATATATACGTAATGCTGTATTGAAGAAAAAATTTTGCAGCCACTAGTATGGATATTTGCTACTAAAAAGAAATAGAGAGATGTTACTTCTTTTTCAAGTGTGGCCTACTAAAATAATTGATGGATATCAAGTTTGGTACGTGAAACTAAATATTGTTCTAAAAGACCAATAACATTTTGAATGTATAAGGAAGAAACTAATTCTCAAAAGAGAAATTAAACAATATTAATCAGAGTTTTTTTTTTTTTTGTGCCTTAAAGGCGTATATTATAATATACGAATCTTAACGAAACAAGAAAATAACTAATTTGGTTAATTCCTTACTTGACATGAAAATAAATAAAAAGAAGCAAAAAATTATTAAAAAATCATAAATTTGAGTTAAGCCCAAATCTGAATATTAGAAAATATTAGAATCATCTCAAAACAGACGATAAAAAAAGACTTCCCAAAACAAAATTATTGCTAAAACAACACTTTCATAAATGGCAAAATCACTGATTTGAGAGCCTAACCGAAGGAATTAGACTAAAATCCATTATGTATTATTGTTGAGGATGGTGATGAAGTTTGATTTCAAACCTCGTTTTCGATTAGATTACCAAATTTGGAAGGATTTCAAGCTTGTCACAGATTTTTGTGTTTACCCTTGATTTAGCTTCTTTGCCTTTTGTCAATCCAATTATTCCAAAAATTCTTTAATTACTTGTTCTACATCAAATTTAGTGCACGAGAATTCTACTAAAGAAGATTTTGGAAGTGCACAAGGCTCACCAGAAATACTTTTAAACAAACTAATTTGTTTCAAGTTCCATGTAAAAGCACATGAAATAATGCATTTGTTGGATAATTAAACAAAAATAGCCCATAGGAGATGTGAATCAAGGGTATATATTTGCATAAATTTATGCCAAACGCTAATATGAGAGCAACAAACACACATATATTAAGCTTGGCTTCTCAGCTTAATACACTTGGCTTGATACCAAACTCTTCCATAACTAAGCCATCTAAAAGGGTGAAAAGCTTGAAGAAGAAAAACATATAAAAAAAACATCATGTTTTGTTAACCATTATATGGTGATGATTCTTTTGGCATTATCTTGTGTTTTTGGCAATGGGGTTTAGCTAACCAAATCTTGTTTTTCTAATAATTAATTTGTTTGTTCTTCTACACAATCATTAATCCTACATGGGTTTTTGCCCTATATCCATTGTTCATAGCCTCAATGATTTGTCACATGGGGTCTTGTTTGGTTTCATTATATGGATGTTAAAAATTTAATGGAGGTTGGAGTTGATATTTAATTAATGTCCTTCACATGGCTTTTCACATGCATTCTCTTACATTACTTTCCAACCATGGATTCTTCCCTTTTCACCTACCTAATTTCTCGTAATTTTGTTACAAATCCAAAAATCTATCATAAAATCAGACACTATATACATATGAATAAACAAAATTTTATAGAATTTGTTAATGCAATTTATTTTAATTTTTTTTTTATCTATTCATATATATTTTATATTCAATTCTGTAATCATTTTGTGTTTGTAAACTTTAACACCAAAGTTCCCACTACAATACTCAATGACTTGGCACCATCAATTTAACTTTGCTAATTAATATCAATTTGATTATCCGTACTTGAATTTCTTTTTTATCATTATTGTTCTTGCACTCTATCTATTTCAATAATAATAATAAAGCAATAACAAATACAAATTAAGGGTTTTCTTTCTTAAGTAAACCCTAATTGTGTAGCCTAAAAATCAATAATCATCAAATAAAAAGAACAAAAAATAAATAAATAAATAAAATTCTACAAATTGAGTGTAAGAACCATAGAATACATGCATGTACATGCACACCGGGCGGTAGCATCTATTTTTCATGCATCATCTTTAGAAGTTCTATTAATTTCTAGGGAAAAAAAAAAAGATGACTCGTGTACATTTTTTATTTACCAAAAGTATCACTTAAATAATATTACATAATAGGCTGAGAATATATAATAATTTTCCTCACATGACAGCTTTTGGAGCATTTGGGGTATTGGTTTTAGTGTCTGAAACAACTGAGAATATATAGTGGATGTATTCAATCAATTATACAAAAACTAATGAGAAAAACAAGCTTTTTTTTATTTTATTTTTTATTTTTTTATATATATATCTAGCTATGTGCATGTACAAATAGGCAAAAAAAAAAAAAAAAATTGGGTAAATGGACAAATGAAAACATTTCATTTTTTCAAACTTATCTTAATTTAGTCCACTTCAATTAGGTAGAGAAGTGGGGTAAAGGCATTCATTGCAACATCATCTTTCTTTTTTTTCTTTCTGTATTGTATTAATGTTTTAGTGGACCAATCCATGAGTTTTCCACATATTGGTATAGTTCTTCCACTCTCACATATTGGTATGTTAATTGTGTTCTTCTTTACTATCATGTCCCATTTCTATTTATGTTGTTTCTATTTTCTATGATTGTATCATTTTTTTTTTTAATTATTATTGTTACATTTACTGATTTTCATTTTGCATGACAAATCATCTTAATTCATTCTCACCTAATATATTCTCAATTGATAATATTTCTTCCATTTCTCTACTAATTCCATTGTATTATGATTTTGTTACAAATTATTATAATACAATATAATTACGAAAAGAGATGACACACACCTTTTTAAAGATATGAACTATAATCTTTTTCGATATTAACACAATGAAAATCAAAGATTTTGTTCACTAATTTGACAACCAAATGAAGATTGAAAAAAAAAAAAAAAAAAAACACCCTCACTTAATTATTAGTTTCATTTATAGGAGAGGCAACTCAGATTTGACACCACGTTTGGAGTGTTTTTTTGGACCCACCATGTGAAGCCTCCTTAGAGGTCCCTTAGATTATATTTCACTTATTTATATTTGAAAATAAGTGTGCAAATATCAAAATTATATTGCAAATCGATCTAAAGTAATGGGTTTATTAAGAAATATATATTAATTTGACTTAAAATAGTGAACTTCATTTAGGGGTATAAATTTGGTTTGACCTGGCTCGGCGGTCATGCCAGGCCTCACGGGCTCAAGTTAAAATTCGGACCGGACCGGGCCGGGCCTGGCCATAACCTACGAAATTAGGCCCAGGCTCAGGGGATATTTGGGTCTTGGGCGAGCCGGTGGGCCAGACCTCAGGCTTGGGCCTGGACTTGAGCAGGCCTGAAGAAAAAAAAAAATTATTAAAATTTTATTATTTTTTACTTAAAAAACACTAGGCCTCAGGTGGCCGGGCCTTGAGTAGGTTTTAAACGTCCGATGGACCCGGGTCGTCGGGCCGAACTTTTAAATAATGGTCCAGGCCCAAGCCCAAAGTCTTGGGCTGGGCTCGAACCCGATCCCACTGGCCTAGACGGACCGAACCCACTTCATCGCGGGCCATTTTTACACTCTTTCTTCATTGTTTTAAATTTTATTTGAAAGTAAATTTTGTTCACATATATCTTGTCAAGTGTGTAAACAAAATCAGAAACTGAGTGTGACTCAGCGTGGTCACTGAACTTAAATCAGGGCCCTCCATTGATCTAGTTGCTACTTGCTTTTGATGATGGTATTGTGCAATCAGGGCCCTCCATTGATCTAGTTGCTGCCTGCTTTTGATGATGGTATTGTGCAAGTGAAGTTTGTTTGCTTATGGGACCACAACATCATTTTCACCTTATAAACCTAGAAGAATGAAAATTGAGAATTCTAATTTTGGAACTCCAAAAAAAGAGTCTAGTGATGTGGAAAGGAATGAGGCTCACATGTAATGTGATGTATGTGTTTATATATATATATATATATATCTTCTTTTACCACAATATTAGAGCTCTCTTTAAAGTTCTAAAAAATTAGAGATCTATATTATTATTGAACCAAAGTCTTTTTAGACAACTTTAATGTCACATTTCTATCAAAAGAGAACTTTAGATTCAAAAGAGTCAAAGAGGTAATTGAAATCAATAGAGATACCAACTAAATCACTGTATATTTCATAATCAATAAATTTAGTGGGTGTTTGGGAAGTGAGTTTTTATGTAGGTTTTTTTAGTTGTAGGATATTATTGGAGAAAAAAATTTTTGGTGTTTGGGAAGATAGTTGGTTTTTTTTTGTGGTTAGATGTGATGTTTGTAAGAGAAAAAATGAAATAATTATGGGATTGAATGTGATATTTTGTTTGGATTTGTTTTTTTTGATTTTGCAAAAAGTTTGCCTTTTAGGAAAAAAAATCAAAAATAAACCAACACACAAACTTCTCAAACACCACCAGTGTTCCTTACTTGGACGCTATTAAATTTTTTGCCAAATTAATCCCATGTTTTCCCCAATCTAAAAACCATGTTTGTTTAGATTTCAGAAATGATACATTCTTTTAAGGGTAAATTACCAATAGGTCCTATTTTGGAGACTTATTACCCAATAGGTCCTACTTTGGAGACTTAATACCCATTAAGTCCTATTTGATAAATTTATTAAGTGATAAAGATAAATTTATCAGTCTTTTTTTTTTATGAATAAATTTATAGTGATAAATTTATCAGTCTCTTATTTTTATGAATAAATTTTTAGTGATAAATTTATCACTCTCTTATTTTTATAGTGTTAAATTTATTAGTTAGGACCTGTAGGTAAATAAGTCTAGTGAATAGGACTAATTGGTAAGTACCCCTTCTTTTAATTTGGAAACTTTAAAAAAGTACTAATGATGTGGAAAAAAAAGGTCAAACTATCACATCATATGGGACCCACACACGAATTAGAGTTCCCAATTTTTTTTCTTTAGATTTAGATAAAAATAAATAAATAATAAAGATTGAGAGTTCTAATTTTAGAACTCTAGTAACGTGATAAGGAGTGGAGTCTACATATAATGTAATGTGTGTGTCTGTATTTTTATTTTTATTTTTATTTATTTTTTCTTATCACATTATTAAAACTCTTTTTAAAATTCTAAAATTAGAGCCCTCTATTATTATTAAAAAACAAAACAAAACAAAACTAGTAAAGTTTAGGCTTCCATGGGGATGGGCAGTTTTGTCATTTAAATTTTTTTTTTTGTTTTTGAAAGAAAGTGAATATTTAGAAAGCAGGGCACAAGATTTTGTGTTCTTAAAATACTTGTTTTCCTATGTTTGATATACTTCTAATTAGGGATGCTTGTGGGCCTGTTTTGGATGGGACGGGTATGGATCTGACCCAATTTGCACTGCTGCGGATTGAAGAAAGTGGACTGCACTGCATCCGCTTTAATTGCAAGTGCGGATGAATTAATCGGTTATATGATTGGTGGGTTAGACTTATTTTTTTCATGTAATTTTCTTGTTGGGTCTTACAACATCATCAAGATTATAAAAATAAGAATTATCCACGTAACAAAGAAAAGAAAAGCACCATTTTTTTGTATTATTGAGAAAAAAAAAGAAAAAAAGAAAAAAAAGAGAAAGAAGGAGCTTAGTTTGTAAGGGTGAACAGCGAATATATCGATTCGTCAAAACTGACTGAACCGAATCGATCCGCCGCATTTTGGACGGATACGTGATGACGAGCGCGGTTGCAGATTGATTTTCTTCAATCTGCCAATCTGGCTGACGGATGGCGGATTTGAGATTTCTTTGGCCGCAACCGAACCGCCAAACAGCGAGCACCCCTAGTAATTTATAAGATTTTGTGTTTTCAGTTTGTTTAAATATTCTGTTTGTGTTTTCAATTAAAAAAGAGTTTAAATATTCTGTTGAACAAAAGTTTTCAACTTGAATATCTTTTTTGAATTGAAAAAAATAAACGTATTATTTATCTATATTTTTTTGTTTTTAAATCTATCTCTAAAAATAATAAATAGAAAATATGATATATGCTGGTTGGTTTTTGTTTTCAAAAACAGATATAGATGTAACAATACAGAGATATACAATCTCTACTACTGCTATGTTCATGGTTTTGGTGGTTTGAATTATTTTTATATTTTAAGAACCACAGATTGTAATACTTTATGTGGAAGATGCATACTGTGATTGTAGTATGTGAATGAGGCATGCAGTGATTGTGATATTCTAAAGTTTCAAACTTTTTTATTTTGGATGAGGCATGCAGTGATTGTTCTATTTTTTTAAGTCATTGACCGTAATACTTTCTTCTTCTTTTTTTTTTGAGGAAATGCATTGAAAATTTATAAAATTTTAAATTGCCAAACCAATTCGCATCCATCCGCCAAACCGCCAATCCGCTTAATCCACATTCGCCGGATTGGCGGACGGATGCGGATTGCTTTTCTCCAATCCGTCAATCTGGCGGACGGATGACGGATTGCGGATTGGAGGTTCCATGGCCGCAACCGACCCGTGCCCACCCCTAGTTTGTTGTGTTTTAAGAATATAACAATGATATTCTCATTTTTTTTGGAGACCCTCACAACCATCTTAGATTTCCATCATTGATGGCGTAAATCCCACACATACATAAGTAAGTTCCATACATACATCAATTGTTAAAGATTTAAAGAGGTTGTGAAAATCTCAAAAAAAAAATTGGAGTCTCACACATTTTTATTAAGAATATTATTGACAATATTCTATTTACATCTCTCTCTATCAATGCAGTTGAAACCAAATCTATTCACATCTATTTGAAGCTGAAAAGTTCTTCAAACAGAACATCAATCAAACTAACAAAGCCTAAGAGCATCTCCAACGGTTCACCTAATTTTTCACCAAATCTGAGTAAAAAAATGACCATTTTTTCAATCTGATACAGAATGCTCCAATGGTTGATTTTTATCAAATCTGCTCTAGAGACAACCGGTTGGTCGACCGGTAAGACAAAATATTTTTTTTTTTTTTTTGAATTGTTTGAGCCTACCTATTTGAATTATTTGAACCTTTTAGTGGTCGACCGGTAAGGCAAAAATATATATATATATATATATATTTTTGAACTGTTTGAACCTACCCATTTGAACTGTTTGAACCTTTTAGTGGTCGACTGGTTGGTCAACCGGCCGGGCAACCGGCTAGTTGACCGGTTTCTCTCCTCCAACGGTCACAAACAGTAATTTGCTGAAATCTGTATCATGTTCTCAGTTTGATGATTTTTTTGTTCAATTCTCAATTTGATACCAGTTTGGTGAAACCGTTGGAGCTTCAAAAAGTACATTTTTCACCAAATTTTAAATTTGATACCAGGTTTGGTGAATCGTTGGAGATGGTCTAAATGATCCCACTCCACAGATTTTCTGAGAAAAAAAGCAAGGTATATGCACATGCAAGTTCTCATGAACCAAACAGACATCTTAGTCAAAGCTCTAACTATAATACATTACAAACAGAACCACCATTTTTGAAAAACAGAGCATAGACACAACCACCACAGGACCATTGAAATTGCAAACCCAGATCAGATGCACTTTACATTATCGAAGGACTGCTCGTTTGGTGACACTTATCGCCGCTCGCCGATCTACTCTTCAGATTGTTGCTGATCAGTAAAGACAGAGAGAGAGAGAGAGAGAGAACGAGCAAAAGAAAATAAAGAAGGCTATTGTTAGTGCTCTCTTCTCAGCTAGGTTTACAGAAAAAAAAGAAAAAAAGAAAAGAAAGATATAGGGCACTAAGAACAATTCGACAGTGGAGATTAAAAGAAAAATAAAAAATAAAAATACAGACCCGCAACCCGCGGATTCAGCCAAAAACAGACCTACATCCGCCTGCATGTATCCCTCGAAATCGCCCAAAAACATCCGGTTTGGATAAGGTAGAAAAATTTGTGCAGGTCGAATCATCCTATACTCAGTCCTACTAATTGCTTGATAGTTTATTGATTTACTGAATATGAGTAAAAAAAAAAAAAAAACTTCTTTTAAAAAGGGGATAAACCTCTCTAAAAAAAATTTAAAAAAAAAGAGTTAAATAATTGAGAATAGCATAAATAATCACAAAAAGCTTTGTATGGTACATTGGCCTTTTTCTTTTTCTTTTTTTTTTGAGGAAAATTAAAGAATAAATTACCAATAGATTCTAATAGTTAGACTTAATTCCCATCAAGTCCTATTGAAAATAAATCCTATTATAGTCATTACTAAAAATAAATTTTTTGATTATTTTTTACATATAAAAATTGATAATTAATGATTTTTGTGACGATTTTTTAAACTGTCGCTAAAACTTATAATTAGTGACATTTTTTGTGATAAAATTTTCAAATTGTCACTGAAAATTAACAATTAATGACGTTTTTTAATAGTGTATGACAAAAAATACCATTAATTATTATAAGACCTATTAAACAATAAGTCTGCTTAGTAGGACGTTTTTTAAAAGACCAATATATAGATAGAACAAAGTTCAATACAGTATGTTCACATCCAACATATCAAAGGAACCATCAACAACCAAAAAGACATAGTAAACAAGATAAACCCAAGAAGCAACCACATTCAAAACAACCAGCCACTGCAGCAAAACCTTGCAAAAAAGATTTAAAAAAAAAAAAAAAAAACACATTCAAAAAGATAGAACAAGCTATCAAGACCGAAACATTTGGATCAAAGAGCTCTGTGCCGAGGTAGTCGAAATAGACTTGGATTGCTGATAGTATCTTCAATCATGACTCTCTTTTATGTTTGCCTTGATCATGGTTGTGGGGTTGAGGAAATTCATCAATAGCTTCCATATCGTCTAGACTCACATTGTGATATCTTGGGGCTCGGATTCGTTTAGGACACCCCATACAAAAATTCACATTTTACTTGGAGACCTATTCTAATAGTGGATCATTAAGATCACTCACAACTGAGGAGTGGTGTTCCAGCTTAGGAATTTCCTTTACATGTGTTATTGGTTCAAAGGTGTCATGGAGAGGTGCTTCAGGTTGAATATCTGGATTAAGAGCTTTGGACTTGTCAACTTCAATATCTGTCGAGGAAATCTCTTGTCTTTGAACCTCGACAACTGACAAACTTTGTTGGTATAAGAACTTAAATGACCAAATAGCTGTAAGGTTGTGCCGCAGGTTACAATCAATTAACAGGACATTCCTATCCAAGATCATTTTTCTTTTTTGCTTGAGAGATTTTTTGTGAGTAGCTCCACTTGTGAAATCTGCTCCTAATTCGCCACTATTGCCTTCAAACAAATCATTGCTCTAAGACGGAGCCTCCTTACCAGAATCAACTCCTTAGTCAACATTAATCGAAAAAACTGATAGAAAACTAGAAGATGGATCAGAAACAACAATACTGTTCAAATCACTACTTGGACCCCATGGCATTGTCTAGCACTGCTTCAGTGAAGTGTTGTTCGTGACTAGGTCTTCATCCATAATATCTAAATCACCATTCTTAATAGTTTCCCAATCAAAGAAGAAATCATCACAAAGGGTATCTTTGTTAAAGTGATTTCAAGAGGGTCCAAGCCAAAAAACAAGTCGTGTGGTGACGGACGTCTCATATTGTTTTGATTTAAGTTTGTGTCCATTGCAATACCTTTACCTTTTTCTTCATTAGAAAATCGCCTAATATTCGATTTAGAGTTGAGAAAGAAGCCCTTTTTCAACATTAGTAGCACTCCAAAATCACCAAGTACAAATCAGAACAACAGAGCAAAATCACAGAAACCACAAAATCGCACCCACAACAGCAAAAGGCAAACAACGCAGAACCAAGACCAAGCACAAAAAGACTAAAGAAACCAAGACCTCTAGCAACTAAACAAAAGAACAAGCCCCAAATACAGAAAACAACCCAAAAATCCCTAATACTGTGTTTGGTTGGGGGATTTGAGAAGGGATTTGGAAAGAGAAATGGAAAAGATATGTGAAATGTGAATAAAATATACTTAAATTTCACCTAGTTTCACACACTTTTTCCCTTTCTTTTTCCAAATTTCTTCCCAAATCCTCCAATCAAATACAACGTAAGTGAGAAGTCCACAAAAAGCTGATAAAGTCTAGATTTGTTAGGATCGGGATCGGGATCGGGCTTATGAGAAAAGGGGTTGCAAAAAAAAAAAAAAAAAAAACCGAAAAATGAGAGGGGAAGGCTTAAAGCACAACCAGTTAATAGATCTTACATCAGCAACATCTCCCTTCCCCCGTGAGAGATGTGAAGATCGGGCCTGTGAGATCAGGAGATTCAAGGTCTCCCTAGAGAGATCGTCGGAAATCGTACAAACTTGAGATTGGCCTTGATGGTTATTGACTGAGGCCTCGTTTGGAACAGGCTATTTTAGTAACTTTTTTATTTTTTGACTAAAACATGAAATAAAAAAATTAGTATATTTGGGGTGACTTTTTAACTTTTTACGAAAAGATGTGCAAAAAGTAGAGAGAAAATGAAATCTTTGACTTTTTGATATAAGTTGTTGATCTTTTAATTTTTTTAATAATTTTTTGACTTTTAAGTTAAAACAGTCACTTGTCAAACGAAATCTAAGTAAGGGTAAAAAAAACTTCTTTTTTTCAAAAGAGGGTAAATCTCTCTAAAAGACAAAAAAGAAAGAAAAAAAAGTTAAATAACTACAAATAGCGTAAATAATCACAAAAAGCTTTTGGATGATACATATTGGCCTAACAAGTCAGAAGCAGCAAAAGCATGATTCAAGTTGGTACGCCCTACCAGTACTACCTTGCCTAAAGCTACCAAAGAAAGTGAAACTCTAGAAAGAGACATGTTGAGCAAGAGAAAGAAGGTTTTCAACAAGTTTTGTAGAAAAAGAAAAAAGGAAAAAAAAACACTTATCAATAAGTCTCATATATAAAGTTTAAAATTCATCTAATTACAAAATAAAATATTTGTATCAATTAGTTTTATATATTTTTAATTATTATCAAAAAATTTCTTTTTTTTATATATAAATTTAAAAATGCTATTATATCCTACCACCGCTAGACTTCCGTCAGATGGTCACCGGAGACTTGCCGGAATGTTCAGCATCACCAAGAAGTTCATCAGAGTATCGCCGGAAGTTCGTCAAAATATCACCGGAGTGTTCTGAACATCACTGGAACCTGTCGAAATGTCTAAAATGTTTGCTGGACGTCAAGAAAATCATCAGATATTCACCAAAATATCCAGAATATTGTCGGGAAAAAAATTAATGAAAAAATTATAGTGAAAAAATATAACAAAATGTACTAAATATTAATAACTTGAAAGGAAAAATAAATAAATAAACACAACAACAATGGAAAAATATATATTATTTTTTAATTTTTGTAAGGTTTAAACAAATAATCTCTAATATTGATTAAACTGAAAAGCAAATTTTGAAACTTTTAAATGTTACAGTTTCAAAGTATGATTCTATTAAGCATTTATATTTATTAATCAAACTAAAAACATGTTATGAAACTGTAAAAAATTTCATTTTTAAGACATGATTCATTTCAGTGCTAAAAATATTAAAACTGTAAAATTTTACAGTTTTCACCGCCTGTATCTAAAACTTGAAAACAATTTGTTTAAAATTTTAAAATCTTTTCTACTAAAACAAAAAAATAGGAGTGTGTAACAGAGAAAATGTAGAAAAAATTAAGAGATCGAAAGAGAACCAGATATATAAAGAAGATTGTACTTCGAGAACTATTTTTTGTTTAGATTTAATCTGTTCTCATGTAAATCTACTCAGATCTGATGTAAATCTGAGTAGATCTACATAAGATTTGAATAGATTTACTCATTTTCTTTGTTAGAAACTTGTCTCCTTCGCCATCGATGGCTGCCGATGAACCTCAATTAATAATGATCGTCGGTCCCCGATGACTATATGTTAAAAAGAGAAGGAGAAGAAGTAAGGCATAATTGCCAGTTGCCAAAAAAGAAGAGAAAGAGACGGAGAATACTGAATACATAAAGAAGAATGAAGAAGAAAAATATACAATTAACTTTTGAGAGTATCTAAAAAGTTGTGAAACTAAACAGATTTCTCCTTTTATGAATAGGACTTCAAAGTAATTTGTCCATATAAAAAAAAAAAATTCTCCTAACCCAGCACTACTCAAGTCTTCTCGAAATTTTTGTATTTTTAGATTCTCACCACATCGCACAGTTAGACTGCAACAGAATGGAGATTTTAGAGACACAGACCTTGCACATATTCAGGGATTTGGAAATGAAATGAAGATCAAATGACAACAGAAGTAGAAAATTCATGCTTCAAGGATAAAAATTGGCATTTTAATCACCCTTCGTTCAAATGATTTTGAGAGTTGCTAAATACACCCACACATTCATGGGGTAGAGAGATAATTTGGAACGGAGAATATGAAAGAACAAGGACAGCGAATCCTGTGCTCCTAGAAGCTCTTCGACTTCAACATGTTTCTGCAGAATTCTTGTAAAATACAACAAATAAGAGAAATGTTGTAAAACTTTTTTCTCCTAAATGCTATATAATCAAATACAAAACAGATTGCTCTCTGTAAATCTAACATAGTGTGATATTTACAAGACCCCTCCAACCCTTTCTCTCTCTCTGGCTCTCGCTCTCTCCCTCTCGATATTGTTATTTCTACCCAAACAACCAAGAAAGATGAACACGTATTCCAAGTATCAAAAGGACTACTAATTTGCAATTTAGGTAACGTTGCTTTCTCTAGAGGTTAGGAACCAAAATTCAATTAGATTTCATCTCGATGTCTTCTCCACTCCCCTTTAAATTGCCATCAGGGTCGTCTTGAGGAAGGAGGCCGAGTAGCGGTAAAGGTAACAAGGAGCTGAGATTACAGAGGATTATCAAAAAGACCAAGTTGTCAAACTTATCCTTAGTGACGCCAAAGAGTTGGGTAAGGCCGGCACCAATCAGCCCCCCGAGGACACTCCCCCCGTTCGATATGGACATTAGAGTTGCGAAAAGTGTTGCTTCCATTCCCGAAGGACATAATCTAGCTGCTAACACTAGAACAGGCATAAAAGAAGCCTGCAATGAAACAGTCAATTAGTCTTGCAACTAAATTACCTAGAAGATTGATATCTTACATAAAAATGGTTGTAAGAACCTAGAAGAGTGAAATTAACCTATAAACAGTGTTGTCAATATCTTATAATTCATGATACATCTCACAATTTGATATTTTGTAGATAAATCAATGTGTCATCAAATATGTATCTTAAGTTAAATATCTTACGATGCATGATACAATAAGCAATACATATGATAGATGAATACTTAAATCTCGTACATGCAATATGTGATACATATTTATGCCAACTTCAGCAGGTTAAAGCTTTAAAGTTTTCAAACTATTTGAGAACTTAAATTAAATATTAAAACCAAAATGATGAGTGAAGACAATATGTAAAACATATTACACAATTATCAAGAATGAGAACAAATTTGAGGTCAATTTGATTCAAAGATATAAAAATGTATTGAAGTGCTATATCTTTTATTATACACATCTCCGCTATATACTTTATATGCATGAGAAAAAAAATTAGGATAAATTTGATTTGATGATATAATAATGTAATGAAATGTCATATCTTTTGTTATATATATTTTAATTCCGCGACGTTTTATATGCGTAGTATTTAGTGTTTTTTTTATTAAACATAAAGCATTTAGTGTTTTGTTCTCACAAGATATTTAGGCCATGTTTGGCAACTCAATATTTTAGCCTAAAAGTTAAAAAGTTGCTAAAAAAACTAAAAAGCCAACAACCTATACCAAAAAGTCAAACATTCCCTTTTCTATCTACTTTTTGCACATCTTTTTGTAAAAAGCTAAAAAATCATTCCAAACATACTAATTTTTTTTACCTCATATTTTAGCCAAAAAAACAAAAAATTACTAAAATAGCTTGTTCCCAAACGAGGCCTTAATTGTTCTAAAAGTATTTATTTTTGTACCTATTTTTAAAGATGTTAAAATCTTATAATACACGAGATCTGACAACCATGCCTATAAATATAATTTTTACCTGACCAAGGACTGTTATAATCAAATTATCTCCAATTGCAAACCACTCATCACTTATGCCAAACTTCCGATTTAGTCCTGTGACAAGGAAAACCTGCATAGAAACATAAAAATATATTCACAACAATAAATTAAAAAGAAAATTATAAAAATCTTCACCAAATGAAACTTCCAACACAAACCTGAGTCATTCCAAGAGCTGCACCAAAAACAGTTGTTGCAACAAAAATTTTCCGCAGTGGAACCTTTTTCAGAAAACCATTATAAAGCCCAACACCAAGAAGGGATGCAACTGATGTCACAAGCTTAACACGGCCAAGAAATTCTGGTGTGAAACCAAGTTTGTTTGTTCTGAAATTAACGAAATTCTGGTAGTAAACAGAAAGAATATAGTGAAAATAAATGGGTTTGGAATAAAAAATAATTCCATTGCCGAAAGAAAAAAGAGAGAAAACGAACACATTTACAAAAATCAAACATACGTGAAGAAAAACATCGCAGAATCCGACTGTGGCGTTGATTGCCACAGGAAAATAAATAAAGTCGGAAGAAATACATTTGGCTGCTTGACAGCTTCCCATAATTGAATAATATTATGTTTAGAGCTTTCAAAGAAGCTGGGGCCAGCCAAAGAAAGATTCGATCCCCTTGCCAAGCCAAACACAGGCTTCTCTTGAACAAGTACAGCAACGGCAGACGTTATTAGTGGAAGCAATGCTGTGACACCGAAAACAAACCTGGTGTAATGGAAATAATTGGTTAAAGTGTTTAAATAAAAACAATCAAATTCAATAAAAACCACCAAGCATACCTTACACCATAAGCCTCAACCAGGGAACCACTAAAGTAGGCACTCACAATTCCTCCAAAAGCCGAGGAACCCCAACATAATGATTGAAGAGATCCTGACATGCTTTGTGACTCACCACGAGCCCTCTCTACAACCATTGAATCTACAACCTACACCATGCTTCAGCTTTGGCATGTGGATGACAAGTGCCACAAAAATGAAGGGAATGAAATGCCTCGAAAAGACTAACTAAAGTAACAACCAGATACACAAAAAACAGCAGCAAATGTAACATAGTTGAGATATACTTGTAATGAATAAAAATGGAGGCTGATTAATTGCTATCAATCATGCACAACATGAAGTGCACAGAGGGGAGTGGGGGGTTGGGGTCAAGAATAACAATAAACTAACTATAATAAACCAAGCTGCGTTCTAATGAACAAGTTCAGGTTAAGATTGCATGTCTACACAAAGCTGTCTTCAAGAGTGACTCCCAAGATCTTTTTACTTCATTATTTTTATTTTGGCTTTTGTTCTTTATAAGCCTCTAAACCCAAAAGCAGATCCTTATAAGCCCCTTTTTAATCCTAAAACATTCCCATTGACAAAACCTAACTGATGGAGATCGTGAAGGAGGCAACAACTGAGAGTTTGAGTTATTTAGGAGCTTAAATTTGTTTACGACTTATTTGGAGGATAACTAAATATTTTTCTTTGTTAGCCTATATATAGGCCTTGGTGCAATACAATTTGTTAGATTTTGGTATAATTGAACTGATTACCGATTTTGCTACCTCTTTCCCTCTCTCTACTTCCCCTTCTCATTTTCTCCACCTTCCCTGTTTGCAGTTGAGAAGCCAAGTCCGGAGAAATTGAAAGATCTTCAGGATATAGACTGCACAATATGGAGATCTAGAAGGAAGTTTGGGTTTTAAGAAGCACGGACACATGACACAATATGAACATGCAAATTTTCAAAAAATGCAGAGCACAACACGCAATATATAATATATATTTATTATGTGTTATATGTTCAAATATTATATATTTATTTTATGTCAAATATTTATTCTCATAATCAAATTTATCAACCTTCGGTATGCTACTCTGACCAAAAAATAAATAAAAAACTTCACAAATTTCAAAAAAAGTTAAACACAGCGTGTACCCAACTAGCGTGTCTGACATAGAGTCTGACACGTGTCCAGAGCGTGTCCGTGTCAGACACCAATCCATGACCTCTAGAGAGGTGTCTGCGCTTCATAGTTTGGGTTATGAAGTCATGGTAGTGATTTTTATAAGACATTTTGTAGGGGTCGAAGGTGCAGTAGGAAGTTGGTGGAAACAACTTTTGTTATGAGATAGATGTGGTACTACCACAGCCATTTGGGTTCAGGAAAGCTAGGATCAATTCTGCACATCAATGCTTTTCATTGCAACACTACTATTGTTACCAAAATCCATGTCTAGAAATGAAAGAGAAAAGAGAAGCGAAAACAAAAAAGGGCATAAACCATGGGAAATTGAGGTATGGGCGAGGATTTGCACAACTGCATACAGATTTGAGTTGCTTGCTTATCCACTTTCCCAAACTCCACAAACATCGGACTCTGAGTTTCCTTTTGAATCAAATGCTTTGACCCCATACTTTTTTACAGTTGGAATTTGGAAAAAGAAAAGAAGATATGATTCAGAAAAAACAATAAAAAGGTAAAAAAAAAATTAGGGCTCACAAAAAGAGGAACCTTGAGGATGTCTGTCCGTGTGGGTGGGTGGGTGGGTGGGAGCGGGTGGGTGAGTGTGTGTGTGTGTGTGTGTGTGTGTGAGAGAGAGAGAGAGAGAGAGAGAGAGAATAATTGGTAAGTTTCATGTAAGTCCTCTAAATGGTGATTCCTAGAGGCCATATAGATAATTAGAGCAGATGTTACTCATTAGGAGCGAAGTTATGTGGATTTCAGGGTAATGAAATGTGTGGCAAAGATTTGAAAGATGGTTGGCCGCTAAGCCTAAAAAGAATTTAACAAGGAAGATGGCGATGGGTTGACTAGTAGCACCAAACCCAGAAACATAAATGGCCGATCAGGTGATTGTAGGTTGATAGTCACATGTCCAAATTACAAACATGTTAAAATTGTTAAACTTCAACTACCAAGGTCCCAATGATACATCAAAGTTTTACTAACTTGTACAAGGCTAAAGTGGGCAATTTTTTTATCAAAAAAACTAAGCCAAGAGGCCCAAGACATGATAACAAAAACTACCATTGTCAATGATGGTCACTTCAGAGAATGGAAAATCTATTACCAACTATAAAGCATCAGGACTGAGCATGTCAAATACAAGAGAAGAGGTTACTATAATTGTCAAAAGTCTCAGTGGCGTTAACTATAAATTCTACTAAACCAAACCAAACCAAGCCTTGAGTCCCATCAAATGAAATCGGCTACATGAATCCTTCTTCTCCACGCGGTCCTATCAAAGGCAGTGTAATTTCTACTAATGTTTTTGTTTTTTGGGGGTTAGTAATTTCCACTAATGTTGATTATCAATATGTTCAATCCATTCTAGAGTCAGGCATATAACATCAGAAAGTTAAAGAATAGAAGCATATAAAGTTTTCAAAAGAATTAAACCACATGTAACAATGGTTAACATCTCTAAGAAAGTAATTTTACAAGACAGTACTGCTGACACTTACAACATCTGAGAAGGCAACAGAAAGGGATCCAAGAAGTATGCAAAAAGCAGCACTATACTTGCTGTCAACGAAGGTGGCCATCAAACTCCATGAGAGTGCTCCAAGAAGCCCTGATAGAACCAAGTATGACCTCCTTCGGTACCCAAAAAGGGGGACAGAATCGCTACAATAGAGAAATCATAGTTGTAAAGGACCATAGACATTATAAAAATAAAAGTGTACGATAAGATTGAGCCCCACCTAATAAATCCATAGAGAGGCTTGATAAGCCATGGTAATGCTGAGAAGCCGGATATCACAGCTGTCTAGTCAAGCATGTGCAACTTATCAGTCATTATTTTGTTGAAACCAATAATGGAGAAAAAAGGGTGGAACTTCAATATCTCATGCATAATTCATAGCCAACAACCTCACATATATTGTGGTTTTTTTTTTTTTTTTTCCCCCTTAAAAAATTCTGGGCTTTAAAAGTAAACACAACGGCTAAATCACCACATGGAGACAAAAATACGAATAACATATTAACAGCATAATGCTTTTAAAAATAGCAAGCACGTTTAACTATTTTATTTTATTTTCAGTTTTAATGAGAAGGAAAAGACATTAAGTAAGAGAATAAACAAATCCTACATAATTTATTTAAAAAAAATCTAAATATTAACTTATGAAGATGCCATACCTCTGCAGGATCTAGATGTAGATCGTCTTTCAAGTAAAAACTGACAGCAAGCCTAGAAAGGCCTAAGACACCTTGGACAAAATATACCATAGCAACTGCAATGTTATCTGGAGTTAGGTCCACACCAAAGCAGGTAATAGGGATCATACGAGATCTATTCTTGCGTGGAGCAGTTTTACTAGAAGAGCAAATATCTTCTTCCTTATCGGTTGTCAGCAAATTCCCTTCTCCTGCACCTGGAAAAGGAATGCATAAATAATGTGAGAGAGAGAGAGAGATCATCCAAGAGTATTGGTTTGATAAGAGGCAATAATTGCACAGTAGTTCTGATGTCATGATAAAAGGGCATATACTGTTTCTGAACTCTCTATGGTAAGTTGCTTTAATAAACTTTATAAAATTTGTTAAAAACCATTGAATGCATTCTATTTTTCTAGTAGGCTCACACGACATTATATATTTAAAAAAGATTTCTCTCCTGTTCCTTATGTGGATTCATATGTAGCATTGCAAGCACATAACATCCATATTGAAGCCCATAGATGATGGCATTGAACCTGAAGCTCTATTAGGAGCTTGAATTCAAGTGCGGATATTGAACAGGTGTGCAGTCCCTTCTCTTGCTTACTAATCCACGGAATTGTTTAATAACCTTTAGATGCCATCCAAAGCCAAGAACCCCAGCCCATCAATGGATATGGACCAGGTCCACAATTGTCCCTCATCGTATAAGGCAAACCATAACAAGAGGCTTGATGAGTAAAGATATATGTTACTGTTGGGGATGAATTGTTATTTTCTTATGAGAATTTACTGTGCTTATATTTAAACAGTTTAAGTCGTATCATCGATGTAAACATTTAATATATACTAGGACATTTACTACGCCTTGAGGGCTTTTTTATTTTTATTTTTTATTGTTGCTTTGATTGGTTTTGTTTGAAATTTTACCATTGATTTAATATGGTGCAGCTACAAAAGATCCCTACTCTTAAGAACGCATGCCAATACATTGGGCATTCAACCCCAAATCAACAATAGAAGAAAATTTAGCCCTAATTCCAATCTCCAAAGAATTCTTTGCTGATACCTGCCTTCGTTACCAGTCCAGCAGCTACAAAAGGTCTTCTTCATGTTGCTGTCTTCTTCTTCTTCTTCTCTTCTTACATTTCTCTCTCATTCTCTTCTCTTCTTCTTCTCTACATTGTTGTCTTCTCTACTTTGCTATCTTCTTCTTCACATGATTGTGATTTTCTTCTTCTTCTTCTTCTGCTTATTCTCTGTTCTCCTTCTCTTTCTCATCGTTCTTTGGACTGATCAGTTTTTTTTACCCTCTTCTTGTTCTTTTTCTCCCCTCTTTTTATTCATGTTTTATGTTAAACTTTGAAATAATGTTCATTTGTCTATGTTAAAATAGTAGTGTTTGTTGGTATTTATATTTTTAAATGTTTAATATTTCATTTTACTTATGTTGGACCATAAATTATTGCTTATATTAAATTATATATTCTTTTACGTAAAAGGTGTGCCTCACTTCGGTAAAGCTTGTGCCTCGGTGCGCCTATCGCTTTTAGGGATGAATTGTTATTTTCTTATGAGAATTCAGTATGCTTATATTTTAACAGTTTAAGTCGTATCATCGTATGTGATGTAAACATTTAATATATATTATAACTAAACAACAAAAAATAATTCTTACAAATTACAATATATTTCTATATAGAATAAATTAATGCACCCCTAGATCCGCTCAATCTTCAACTCTTCTAAGTACACCGCTCCCGCTTCGTGCAAGTAAGAGGGTGTCACATTAGTATCTACCTCTTGTCTTCAGGTAAATATTGGTAAAAGATATGCTGCTAATATGGCACACATTCAATCAAACAAACCAAACTATCCCAGTTAATTCAAATAACTAGTACAGCCACTCATTACACATTAGTCCTGAGAATCTTCTCCACATTGTTGTAATGTTATCTACTGTCAAAGAAGGAACCCCAAAAGTCACTTATAGATAATCTTAGCTCAATGTTCTCGTACCAACAATACTCTCGTAGTTTGATGAACAATAGAAGAATACTTGAGCACCCCCTCTCCTGCAACCACATGTGCTAGAAGAATGCCATTGAAATTCAAAATCCCCAACATCTCCAAACTTAAGTCACCAAGCAGCATCCCATACCACTTAACCAAATGTCCTAGTGTATGGTCCTAACCCTAAACTAATAACAGCTCAGACATGTGTCTGTATGTATATACAGCTAGTCACCCTTTCCACCATTTCCATCCAATCCAATCATAATTCCAGGTGATTTCAAAGCCCATCATCACCAATGCCAAGATCCCACCAAAAACTTAGTCAAGTGATACTAGAGTCATTTTTTTTAACAAGATAACGGTTAGTATGTTAGTAGTTAGATTACAACGCAGGCCAACGTCTCTATATAAACTCGAATCTGAAACCTCACTCACCTTAGCACCTAAGTGCCCTTTCCATGACCACTTGGGCAATTGCCCGGGGTCAACGCCATTCACCAAACATACAACAATTCATATGTATGTTATCCCCCATCATCTTGCGCTGATCTAATTGACAGCAAGTGTATCTAATCACTTATGCAGATTTAGCTACTACATTGTTGTACTAACTACATTCTCTTAGTACAATAAACATAGCAGAATACTAAGCACCTCCCTCTTCCACACGAACATTGTTAGGAATTGACTCTTCTTAATCAGGATCGGTGAGACACGAAATAACAAATAAGAAAAATAAAACGAATCAAACAAATTACGCACATACAAGAACACAAGGATTTATGTGGTTCATCCCTGAATAGGGCTACGTCCACGACTGCTACGGTTTCACTATGATCAGAAAATAATACAACTCTCTTTTCTTTTTCTTTTTTTGATAAATAGAAAATAATAAACTCTCTTATATCAAAAAGGCGCCCCCTTAACAGTGGTACACTTGAGGGAAACTTCTTGGCGAGGGCCTGTGTACCCCTGGGGATTAGTCGGGCTTTGATCCGGACACTCCAGTGCAAAAAAAAAAAAAAAAAAAGGGCCCCCTTCATTTAATTAGGGTAATGCGGAAGCAACAGGAAAATTACCATAGGGGAGGTCCCCAAACCTCCCATTGGATCCAGGGTTCAATGAATAGTACTTATCAGGGTCCACAAACCCAACAAACATGTACTAGAAGGATGCCACTGAAAATGGCCCTTAGAATCCACCAAATCTATCTACTTAAGCCTTTCAGCCTTTGTTAACAGAATCTTACAATTCGTGATTCGATTCACTATTCAATTCGTAATTTTTGTAAAATCGATGCGAATCTATGGGTGAATCTATTTTGAAAGTAAATCTCTAGTGAATCGCACGATTCATAATCGATTTATGATTGGATAAATGTTTTACGATTCATGCAATTGTTGAAACTATCGAGTCCGACATATTTTTTACTTTTTCTTTCCCTATGTTTTCATTGAAAATGACATAATACCACTTTTAATAGCGTTTAATATCAAAATAACCAATATATATACATAATTTGTTATTATTTTAGTGATTATAGAGTTTTTAATTGGATCCAATCAAATTCAGTCAGACCCACCCAACATGCTTTTAACCTTTATTCTCATTTTTTTCCTTTAAATAATCATAATATATCTTCTAAAGATATTTAAGATTAATTTAACTTACACCATAAATTATCTATTGTTATTTTATTAAATTAAATATAGCTACATATTATATGGGTGAGGTCAGTTTACATTTAAAATGTTTTAGACTTCAAAATAAAAGATCCCAAATAATGTTTTCTTATTATTTAGTCATTGTTACTTGGAAAAAATATGTATGCTTATTATTCAAATATTAATATCATTGTTAAATTATTGTTACTTTGAAAATTGAGAGTTTATCTTTATTTATTGTCTTTATTAAAAATGGTTGATAAGAAATGTCTAAAAAAGAGGAAAAGGTAAGCACGGAAACCTTTGTTAACTTCTTACCTATTAAATTACATGATCATCATTCAAAACAATATTTTCATTGATTTAAGTCTAAATATTTCATATTCATAAGATATATTTAACATCCAAGTGTGTAGATATATTTTTTCAAGCAATTTAGAGAAGGTGGCCGAATTTTTACGATTCATGATTCGATTCATGATTCGGTATAAGGCTATTTCGATTCACGATTCAAATTCCGATTTGACAACTATGCTTTTAGCTCCATCCATAGGACACATTCCATAACCAAAATTCCCTTTCACCGTTTCACCATTGCCAAGAATCCACTAAGCAGAGTCAGTATATTCATATGTATATTCATCAAACAATTGATCTAATTGCAGTGTGAAGTGTGCCAAAATCAAAACAGCTCATACTTCACACAATTCTTTTAACATTAAACCTTAAAAAAAATCCATTTTTCCCATTTCAGCAACTAAACAACTCAAAAAACATAACACAGGATGATTTCAGAGCCAATCTTCACCATTGCCAAGAACCCACCAAGCAGATTCAGTCAAGTGTTAACCAGCATGCAACATTCATCAAACACACAAATTTCATATGTATATTCATCAACCATTGATCTAATTGCAGTGTGAAGTGTACCAAAATCAAAACATCTCATAATTTACGCAATTCCCTTAACATTAAACCTTTAAAAAATCCATTTGTTTTCCCATCTCAGCAACTAATTAAACATACATATATATATATAGAAGAAATGAAGGCATTACGATCTCGAGAATCCAAAAGGGGTTGGTCATCTCTGTCGCGGCGGTGGGACGGAGCAGGCATCTGAACGCTGAGGGACATGGCGGCGGTTTCCGGCGGCGGAGGAGGCGGTTTCGGGCGAGCTCCGGCGACGTTGGAGAGGGGTCTCCGGCGGATCTGAGAGCGGAGAGGAGGGAGGGAGGGGGAGGAGAAAATACTAGGGTTTAGGGAGGCTAAGATTGAGATTGAATTTGAAGTTAATGTTGTTGCCATTAAAATATGCTTCTCTCCTCCAATGGTTCACTCGCTTTAAAGTGTAATGTACTGGACTTTCAACGTACTCGGTTCCTCGAAATAACGAAAATATCCCTCACCGATTATGTTTTTACTACCTCACCTTTTTCTAAGGTGATATAGGGTTGTTTTTGAAAAGTTTGTTTTTCTGAAGGGTGCTGCTATTAATATTTTATAAATTATTTTGGATATTTTAATTTTTAGTTTTTTTTATTACAATAATAATTTTAAATAAAATTATTACAAAGGATATTATTAATTTTGGGATATTTCATCTCACAATTAAACCTACACACCTATTATAACATGAATTAGGGTTTATGAGAGCACCCACATCCATCACCACCCATCCATCTTCTCCAAATCCCATCTTCAAAACTTACCCACTCTCAAAATCTTGCAAATCCTTTGCTGGCAATATTCTGATGATAACGGTGGTAATCATTTGATTACCTATATTGAACGGTCAAAACATGAAAATTTCTTAACACATTGAATGGTCAAAATTGTTAACGCTTACAGAAATTTTCATTTTTTCAAATTCAAGAATACAGGTTCGAACATTACTTATTTGTTCGGGAAGATGTTTCCAAACAAATAAGTGATGTTCGGGAATGCAAGTCCGAACATGGAAATTTCTTAAAATAGTCAAAATTGTTAACACTTGCAGAAGTTTTCATTTTTTCAAATTCAAGAATACAGGCCCGAACATTACTTATTTGTTCGTGAACACATTCCCCAACATAGATTATTTGTTCATGAATACAGGTCTGAACATGAAAATTTGTTAATACTTTCAACGGTTAAAATTCTTAACACTCGTAGAAATTTTATTCTTTCAAGTTCAGTAGTTAAGAAGCAATGAAAGAGAGAGAGGGATAGAGAGCATACCAACTGTGATAAGACAATACTCTTATTCTTTTTCTTCGTAGGTTTTGAAAAGGGTGAGACCCTTCTTCTTTTTAGTGGGTTTTTTGGAAGGAGAATTTTTTTTGAGGTGTGGGGGTGTGGAGGGTGTGCATTCAATGGGTGGAATGGCTAATTTTAGTATTATTTGGAGGGGGAAAGAAATTTTAAGGGTTTCAAAATGTATAAGTAGGGATGCAAAGAAATTGAGGGTCCAAAATAATTTATGGAATTAGTACCACTCTTTTTTTAATTGTTTTTGAAAAAATATATAAAAATATATAGATATAAAAAGATGATATAGTTTAAAATAAGTTAAAAGTTTGGTTTTGACTTTCTAAAAAGGCCATAGTTAACCCATATAGGTGTAACTGGTCGGTAGTATTAATGAAAAAATAATAATATCATACAGTTTTTATTAAATGTATATTTGTTTTAGTATTTATCTATTTTAATATTAGTTTTGATTATTTTAATTAGGCAATTTGAGAATATTAGCTTTTTAACTTTTTTTTTAGCTTTTTTACTTTTTTAAGTCACATCACTTCTCTATTTTTTTACATAAAAAAATTAAAAAAGTCAAAAAGTTAATTTTTTACTATCTTCCTAAAACACCACATTATAAGAAAAAATTGGTATAATTATGTTAAAACTAAGAAATTGATTATATATTTTTTTTAAATCTCAAGTGATGTGAATGTAATTTATATTTAATTTTTTTTGAAAAAATTAAAATTTCTAAAAACACTAAAAAAAATTAATTGAGTGTATATTTAAAAAATAATTATAAATTAGTGATAAAATTTATAAATAATAATTAATTTTTAAATTTTTTTCATTAATTTATAATAATTTTGTGAAAATACATCAAAGCCTCAAAAAAACGAAAAAAGCAGCTTAGGGTAATATGACACAAGTGTTGCGGTGGAACTTGGAAGAGAGTCCTAGAATGAAAGGATGGGACAAAGACAAAACTTTCGTAATACTCTTACCAGCAAGGATTCTCTCCTTGAATCTTCTCCATGACTTCTTATTTAATGGGTTATTGAATTTATTTTTAGGTTTAATTTTGATAATTTAAATCGTTCATATTTTAAAATTTATCATGTATATCATACCTGTAAAAAATCAAGTCGATCGGATGTCAAAAATCACGTGAACTAAAAGTTTTATTAAACAATAAAACTGTTTAGTAATTTTTTTTAATTAACGGTTTTTAGTTCTTCCGATATTCGATCAATTTGATTTTTTACAGGTATAATATACATGACAAATTTTAAAATATAAACGATTTAAATCATTAAAATTGAATCCAAAAGTAGATCCAATGGCCCATCAAGTAAAGAGTCAAGGAGAGGATTCATGGAAAGGATCCTTGGTCCTACTACTTAGGATCATCACAAAAAAAAATTGGGTAAAATACAAACACATCCTTTGAATTTTGATTAAAATATAAATTATTTTTTGTGATTCTAAAAATTACATCGCTCTTTAAAAGTTTTTAATTTTATAATAAATTGATTTTCTTATTAATAAATTATCAAATCAATTAATAATTTTTAATAATGTAATAAATTTATTTCAATTAATAATTTTATTATTATATAGAAGAGCAATTAAGAAGTTCATTTTTTTTGCCCATCTAAAAAAAAGAATTTCTTATTTTTAGTTAATTTTGTTAAATATAAAATAATGACAAAGGAGTATTTGTAATTTTCCAAACCCACAGTGGAACAATTCGTATTTTAATCAAACCTTAAGAGTGTATATGTAATTTGCCCAAAGAAATTCAAATAAAAAACTAAAAATGAGAAAAGAAACACTAAATTGAAAATTATAATTTATTATACAAAAATTCATTTGGTGTTTGTTTCTATTTTTAAAATATTATAAATAATTTACTAAATTTACTAAATTCTTATAAAAAAATGATACACAAACCCATTTTTTAGACTCATTTTGTAAACCCAATGATGTGTGAATGATATGATTAATTGATGATTATAGAAGATATGAGAGAAAGTATTACATTTACGCTGTGTTTAGTTAGGAAATTTGAAAAGAAAAAATAAAAAATAAGTGAAATATGAATAAAATACACCTATATTTCACCTAACTTTATCTATCTTTCCTTTCTATTTTCAAATCCCTTTCCAAAGACGCCAATCAAACATATCATGATTGATTGTTACATCACTCACCTTGAAAATTAGTCTAATCTTTGACCTTGAATAATAATCCTCTTATAACTAAAAAACCCCATTATTGCTTCTCACCCCTTCTTGCTTCCTTCTCTCTCACCCCTTTTTGCATCTAGCTACCGCCACCAATGAGCCCCACTACCAACCACCTCACCTCACCATTAGCATCCACCTTCAACCACCACCAGCCAACAATCACTCCAGCCACCACCTTGTGTGGGGAAGCATCAAAAAATTCTAAAATACTTGTTACTGCCGAAGGACCAATTATCCAAAGTTGAGCAAGGACCTCAAGAAGGCCTATTTCTTGGAATTCCCCTGAGACTTCAAAACACTTTGGGCTGTGACATATTTAGGACCTCACTACATTCAAAGTAAAAAGCTTCCACATACTCTCTGGATTAGAACACAATGATGTTCAAGGCCCAACTTACAGAAAGGAAAACCACCAGACCGTTGGAAACCAATTTATTACAAACCAAAAAACTAACAATAGTTTCATGAGACCCATATATATATATATATATTATTTTAATTCTTCGTACTAGGTCCGCTTGTACTAATCAAAAGATCTATTAGTAATGCTAAATACCCAAAAATTTACTAAAAAAAACAATGTGCAATCGAAATACATTTCAAGTGTGAGTCTAACGATACTAAAATTAAATCTAAATCATGCATCGCATTTCAGGATAAAATTTTCTAGTTTAACCATTAGTATATTATTAAACAAAAAAAACCTGCTTCAATTATACATCAGCATCATCATCACCAACTCTCAGCCACAAACTCTAGGCAAAACCCAAAAGCAAGCAATTACCAAATTAGTACTACCACCTTAGGAAAGAGTGTTGGGAAATGAAAAACAGGGTAGAAAATAGAAATGGAGATGAAACACCTCCACCTCAACAGAACAGAGACCCAAATTACACACTCAAAACTATGTTTCCTAAAGCAAGAGTCTAAAACTCAGTTCTTGTGGATTGATTGATAGCCTTGTATGTAGAAAATTGCCGATATTGATGTGACGCTGGTTGAGTTTACTTTATAGCTCTTTGAAACAAGAAAGAAAGAAAGAAAAAAGAAGAATTATCAGGGGGCAAGTCCCATGAACATCATCAGACTCCATTTTCCCCTATTCCCTCCTCCAACATCATCTCCTTGTACCGGCATTCGCTGCTGCAAAAGGCCTTCTCCCCTCTACACAAAAAAAAAAAACAGAAAATTTGTTCATATTAAGAACTGGGATAAAATACATTTATGATAAAAAAAAATTAAAAAATAAAAATTTTAATACACATTAATATGTGTTTGGGAGGAAAAAGATTTGGTACACATCTAACGTTTGGCAAAGTGCACAAAGTGGCTGCCCCGTGATTTGAACCCATAACCTCAAGATCATTAAACCAAGATTTACCATTGAACCAATGGATACCCCTAAAATACATTTATGATCTCTCAAATATATGTTCTTTCTTTGTCACTAAAGTCCTTAAATACTGATGAAGAAAATAGAAAAACACAAACAATGAAGATGAAGTATGTCCTGATGATGAGAAGATGAAACATCTCTTACTGTGTTTGTGTCTATGCTTAGGATGAAATTGGAAGATGAAAAACACTGATGAGAGGATGAAACATAACCTTTACCATGTTTAAAATCCAATTGACAAAATTAAAACTACAAAAATTAAAGTGATACAAAATGAATATTTTTAACATTATATTATTGTCCGGTTAATTATTTAGACAACTGTCCAAAATTGAACTAGTTTGAATCGAATTGGATACTTTAGGGATGAAATTGACAAAATTAAAACTTAAAGTACCAAAGTGAGACAAAATGAATATGTATTTTATCCTTAAAGACTATGGAATAACAAAAAAAAAGAAAGTGAACTGGTGAATGAGTTCATCAAAACAAAACATAAAAAATTAAAGAAAAAAGAGGGTTCATCCAACTTATCCATGAAACCAAGATCAATTCACTAGTAATGGACAGAGTTGACACAGTTCTTCTGGCTATGCAAAAGGACATTCGAACTCATCATATGGATATTATTATGAAGCTTAGGCATATTTAGTGAAGAATATTCGAACTTCAATCAATTAATTATGGGAAAAAAAAGGATCATCCTACATATCCAGGAAACCAATATCAATTCACTATTAACGGACAGAGCTGAATTCAGAACCAACATGGTTAGACAGTTGTGGCTATGACAAATTCAAAGCTAGGATGCTAGAAACAAGACATTTGAACTCAGAGTATAGATAGTGAGTCAAAGCTTTAGAGATATTGATTTTGTGAACTAGAATCAATAGAAAAAAAAAAAAAAATGCATCAAGCTTAGATGACAATGACCCAACTCCAATTCTCATATATGTATCCAATCCATTTTAATCCAAACAAGTTGTCAACTTGAAATTGATCATTTCCAAAAAAATTCAAAGTAGCCAAAAAAGGTAAACAAAGAAAGGATAACTAGAGCTAACCTGTATATGTAAATGTCTTTTCCTTGCCCAAGATTTTTCTTGCAAGTGTAACAGAAGCTGAGAAAACTCTCAGATGGATACCTCATTGATCCATTCCCATAAAACCCATTTTCCTTTCTCCCACCAGAGATCCCAACAACACCACAGCAACTCTCAACAACACAATTGTCAAATATATGAGTCGTCCTCGGATTCGGACCGTGCGAAATCACACAAGTATAATCCTCCGAAAGCTCCATTTCACTAGCAGAGAGACATCCAGCAAAAACCCGAGTCGAATTCTGGTTTTCTCTGCCCGAATTCTCAGACCCAAACGGTGATTTCTTGGATAATCCAGGGGAAAAAGAACCCAATTGAGAATTCCTCGTCTTGGTGCCGAAATCAGCCAGTGATCTCGGCGATTCAGCAGGGGATAGAACAGAGGGTAACAGGGGAGGGATTTGAATCTTCAATTGTGATCCAAACAAGACCTTTCGGGTTTCTAGTTTGGATTGATTTGGGTCTGATTTTTCATCGCTGAGAGCATCAACAATGCCGAGACCAACCCCTCTTGAATCCCAGTGAGTTCGAATTTCAGGTTTGGGGGTTTTTGTGGTGTGTGAATCGGAACGAAATGGGTTTCTCAAAGCAGAGAAGGGTTTGCTATCAAGGATTGAAGTTGGGCTGCTGAGTACAGATTCAGTGTCGGTGAACATTCTTGGAGAGCTGAAAATCGATGAAATTGGTTTTCTGTAATTCTCCTTCGGTGATGGTGAATAACCATGATCCGCCATTAGAGCTTGCTTACTTGTTGCTCTTGATCTCTTCCTCAACATCAGTCTTCTCGGTTCATACCCAAAACAAATCATCAAAACCAAAACCCATCAAATATTCATACACACACACATAGATAGATAGATAGATGGATAGATAGATATATACATATATATATATATATATAGAGAGAGAGAGAGAGAGAGAGAGAGAGAGACTACGGACCAGAAAAGAAATGGGATTTTAGCTAGAAACCGCCATGAATTTGCAAGACCCACCTTGGAGTTCTATCAAAGAATAAAACCCAGAAATCAAAAAAATCAGAATAGGCAACCATGAATTCGATCTCTATCTTCTTCTATAATCTAAAAAACTGTGACCTCCACGGCTAAAATCCGAGAAAATAACAAGAAACAAAGAGTCTCGACTTTTTCCCCGGTTTTCTCGCACTTTCTTTCTCTAGTTTATCAGCAAGAAACCCATTCTCATTCCCAATCTCCACAACCGACATGGGAGCAAAGCTATCACCGAGTCATGATCAGTACTAGACACACACACACACACACACACACACACACACACACACAAATAAACACAAACAAACAAAAATCGAAAAAAGGGGTTGTATTTTAATCTGCTTTTTCGGTTTGCTTTATACGGTTTTGTTTGTATCCTTCATTGCTAGTAATAATAATGATATTTCAGCAAAATTTGTTTTTTTCTCTTCTTTTCTTTTCTTTTCTTTTATCATCGTAGTTAAAGATTTCAAGAGCTTTCGATGCAGACAAGACCCATAAATTCAAAAGAACCTGAAAAATAAAACAAAACAAAAAGATGGGTTCACTGTATCACACACTATCTCTCTCTCTCTCCTCCCTCTTTACCTCTTTGTGAGTAGTAGTGGGTATTCTTTTCTTGACTCCACTAGTCCTAAAAAATAGCAATGGAGTTGCAGAGGAAAACAGAGATGGAACCAGTGGAGAGAGAAGGTTGAAGAGAGAGAGGGATTGTTGGTTGTTCGGGGGGTGATTTTAAAGAGGTGTGTGTGTGAGAGAGAGAGCATGGGAATCAGTAGTGGTTTCGATAAACAGCATAACACTCTGGGTGTGTTTGGTAACGTTTACGTTTTCAGTTTATATTTACAAAAATTTTATAAATTGATTTTTGTTTATTTTTTGTTTATTTTTAGAAAAACATAAACTCCAAACGCGTTTGGTAATTAACAAAATGTTTAAAAAAATTTAAAAATATAAAAAAGAGTGAGAAATGGCAAGTGGTGGCAAGTGACGGTGGAAGATGATGGTGGAAAGTGGTGACGGTGGGTGGTGGGTAGCTGGTGGTGGTGGGTGTTGGCGGGTGGGTGGTGGTGGTGGGTGGTGGTGGTGGGTGGATGGGTGGGTGACGGTGGCAGGTGGTGAGTGGCAGCGAGTGGGTGGTGGTGGCAGGTGGGTAGCGAATGGCAGGTGGTGGTGAGTGGTGGCAGGTAGGTGGCGGGTGGGTGGGTGACGGTGGCGAGTGGTAGCGAGTGGCTGGTGGTGGTGGTGGCGGCGGGTGCTAAGTGGTGGTGGCATGTGGGTGGCGGATGGCGGGTGGTGGTGGCTGGTGGCAGGTGAGTGGTGGGTGGTGATGGTGGGTGGGTGGGTGGGTGACGGTAGCAAGTGGTGGGTAGTGGTGGTGGTGGTGGTGGTGGTAGTGGTGGTGGCGGGTGGTGGAGGCAGGTGGGTGGCGGATGGCGGGTGGTGGTAGGTGGTAACGGGTAGGTGGCGGGTGGTGGTAGTGGTAGGTGACGGTGGCGGGTGGTAGGTGGTAGCGAGTAGGTGGTGGTGGTGGTGGTGGTGGGTGGTGAGTGGTGGTGGCAGGTGGGTGGCGGATGGGTGGTGGGTGATGGTAGTGGTGGTGGGTGGCAGGTGGTGGATGGTGGTGGCAGGTGGGTGGTGAGTGGTGGTGGCAAGTAGGTGGCGGGTGGTGATGGCGGGCGGTGGATGGTAGTGGCGGGTGGTGGGTGGTAGCGGGTGGATGGCTGGTAGGTGGTGGTGGTGGTGGCGAGGAGTGGGTGGTGGTGGCGAGTGGGTGGCAGGTGGGTAGTGGGTGGTGGTAGCGGGTGGTGGGTGGTGGTGGCAGGTGGGTGGTGAATGGTGGTGGCAGGTGGTGGTGGGAGGTGGGTGATGGGTGGTGATGGCGGAAAACGATGGTGGAAAATGGTAGTGGGTGGTGGCTAGTGTTGGGTGATAAAAAAAAAAAAAAACTCAAAACTCAAAACGGAAACACATTTTTTGTGTTTTCATTTTTTGGCCAAATTTATAAACTGAGACCACTGATTTATAAATCAAAAATTTTACCAAACAAGTTTTTATTTGAGTTTTTAAAATTTTTGTAAATATAAATAAAAAACTGAAAACGTAAGTGTTACCAAACGACACCTTTGTAATTCGGGAAATTTCTATTTTTACACCGTTAATTATCTTAATACATAGTTTTTTTTAACACACATGCTTATTAATTAATTTTTTCAATTCAAAATTACAATTGTATCAATCATTTATAATTATTATACATATGTCATTCAACTCTCATTTTTACACACTTATTAAAGGTCTATTTGGTAACGTTTACATTTTCAGTTTATATTTACAAAAATTTTATAAATTGATTTTTGTTTATTTTTTATTTATTTTTAGAAAAATATAAACTACAAACGCGTTTGGTTTAGACAAAATGTTTAAAAAAATTTAAAAATATAAAAAAGAGTGAGAAATAGCAAATGGTGGCGGGTGGTTAGTGGAGACGAGTGGTGGCAGCGAAAGACGGTGGTGGAAAATGATGGCGGGTGGTGGTGGCGAAAGACGGCGGTGGAAAATGGTAGCGAGTGCGTGGTGGTGGTGGTGGTGGTGGTGGTGGTGGGTGGGTGGGTGACGGTGACAGGTGGCGGGTGGTGGGTGGGTGGTGGTGGCAGGTGGGTGGCGGATGGCGGGTGGTGGTGGGTGGTGGTTGTGGGTGGATGAGTGACGGTGGCGGGTGATGGGTAGCAATGAGTGGGTGGTGGTGGTGGTGGTGGTAGTGGCGGGTGGTGGCGGGTGGGTGGCAGGTGGCGACAGGTGGGTGGCAGGTGGCGGGTTGTGGTGGGTGGTGGGTGGGTGACGATGACGGGTGGCGGGTGGTAGCGAGCGGGTGGTGATGGTGGTGGTGGCGGCGAGTGGTGGCAAATGGGTGGTGGATGGCGGGTAGTGGTGGCGGGCGGTGGTGGTGGTAGGTAGGTGGGTGACGGTGGCAGGTAGTAGGTGGTGGTGGCGAGTGGTGGGTGGTGGCGGCGGGTGGGTGGTGGTGGTGGTGGGTGGTGGTGACGGGTGGGTGACAGGTGGCTGGTGGTGGTGGCGGGTGGTAGGTGGGTGGTGAGTGGTGGTAGCGGCGGGCGGTGGATGGTAGTGGCGGGTGAGGGGGGGTGGTGGTGGTGGTGGTGGCGGTGGTGGCGGCGGCGGCGAGGGGTGGATGGCAATAGCGAGTGGGTGGTGGCTGGTGGCGGCTGGTGGGTGGCAGGTGGGTGGTGGGTGGTGGTGGCAAGTGGGTGGTGAGTGGTGGTGGTAGGTGGTGGTGGGGGGTGGGTGGTGGTGGCGGAAGACGGTGGTAGAAAATGGTGACGAGTGGTGGCTAGTGTTGGGTGGTTAAAACAAAAAAAAAAAAAACTTAAAACTTAAACTCATTTTTTGAGTTTACATTTTTTGGCCAAATTTTATAAACTGAGACCATTGATTTATAAATAAAAAATTTACCAAATAAGTTTTCATTTGAGTTTTTAAAATTTTTGTAAATATAAACTGAAACTGAAAACGTAAATGTCATCAAACGGCACCTAAGTGACTCTGCTTTCAGATTTGTAGACCTATTGTAGACTTGTATGAAAACAATTCAAGGCCACAGTGTGAAGTGAAAACAAAGTCCTCCATTAAATACCTCCATTAAAGACCCTATTAAACCTCTATTAAAGTGCCATTAAAAACCCTCTAAAATATTGTTGAAAATGAGACATCTTTCTATTTTGTTATTATATTTATCATTTTTTGTTATGGCACTCCATTGCCATAAAACCCTCATTTTTTGAATTTTTTTTTTGTTTTTTAATTTGTGGATTTCGACACTTGTTTTTGAAATTATACATTTAATTTGAAATTTAACTTCCGAATAAAAGCAATTAATTCGACCAATTTGTTTCGAAAAGAATAATAAAAAAAAACTTTCAGCAATTGATATCTGAATATAATGAAATAATTAGGCACTGGTTGTTCGACTAAAAATCGCAAAAGGAAAAAAAAAAGAAAAAGTTTTGCACAAAAAAAATTAACATTTTCATCACTAATAGAATATAAATTTAGAGATTAAAACAATATGAGAGTTGTTATGAGAGTATTGCTTTGCAAAGAATAGAGGAGTATATAATGTGTAGCAAGTAAAGTGACAACAATAAAAAAATTAAGGTTTAGTTTTTTTTATTCAAAATGTGTATATTGAGATTTTTTTATTTTTAAAATATGTGTACAAAGAATATTTTCATATAATATTATGGGTACTAGTGGATGTTTATTATGATCATTTTAGCTTAGGATATAATTGCCATTAAAATAATACTTCATTAAGTGTGTACACTGAGATAATTAAGTGTGTAAAAATAGAATTTCTCATGGAATTCTCTCCTGCCTTGAAATGGAAGTTTATTGAGACCATTTCGTCCATCAATTCTTTCATCAAATTTAAATTTGATAAAAAAAAAAAATATATATTTTTTTTATGTTTCAATAGTTTCATTACATAAGTATCAAATTGAAAATATTAAAAAAAATTCATCAAATTGAGAACGTCTGGCAACTTTTATCACCATCCTCGGATGACCACATCTTTGCAAAAATTTGTAAAAAAAATACACTGGTTGACCGGTATTTTGATACAAGCTCAAAATCTTCGATTAGAGCACTTAATATCAAATAGATTTTTTACTTAAATTTTTATTCAAATTTAACATTAAAAAAAAAGAAGGGGAATTGACCAGTAAATCCCATTTTATCATCTTGTAGATCATGTGGTCCTAATTGTTTTCTTTTAAACCGTTTAGTCCTTTGGGTTGTTTGTTTACTATTTTGCCATTAAAGTGTTAATTTGAGTTTGTAGACACACATGTATTTATGGGAAGGGGTGTGTGAGATTCACGTTCCAAAAAAAGGATAAGAGTACTCTTTTTCTGTGATGTGGGTTGTGACGTGAATTTGACACTTTTTTTTTAATTTTTTTCATGACATGGATTGTGTCACGTTTTAGCTTTACATCAGTTTGAGCCTTTGTTTTCCAATTGCCATTTGTGATGTTTCGACGTGAACCTCACCGATTCCACCGATTCTCGTTCTCAATCTCACCGATTCACAGTTATGGTTCTCAATATCAATCTCAGTTCTGGTTCCACAGTTCTGGTTCCACACTGTGGGGTTCACTCGGTGAGGTTCACATCGAAACGTCGAAACGTCACACAATCTCTCTATCTCTCTCTCAAGTACCAAACCAATTCACTCTCATCATTCCTGTTACACCCAATTCTCAGATACATTTGGGGGGTCAGAAGTGTCCATCTGAAGAAAACACAAATTGAGTTTTCAAATTTTCTCCACATTCTCACATAAAACAGAGAGAGAATGAAAATGGGTTTGGTTGGGGGTTGGGTATGGGTGAACAATTATAGCAAGAAGCAATGCCGGAGACTGAGGGCAGCGGTGAAGAAGGCGGTGAAGATCAACGGTGGTGGCGGAGGAAAGCAGCAATTCAAGTTCAGGTATGATCCGTGGCGTTAACCATCACAGTTCTGGTTCTCAATGTCGATCTCATTTCTGGTTCCACAGTTCCGGTTCCACACTGTGGGGTTCACTCGGTTCCACATTGTTCACGTCGTTTCTGGTTCCACAATTGTGGTTCCACACTGGTTCCACAGTTCTGCGCACAATCTCTTCTTTTCCACCCCCTGAAACCCCCAAAGATCCATCTCCATCTTCGAGCCCTATGTTTGATTTATTGGAATCGAATATTGTAGCTTTGAGAGGCGAAGAAGATAATAGGGCTTTGTTCGACATTGACTTAAACCTAGGGTTAGATTCACCGCTTCCTCTCCCATTGGAAGCCGAAAAGTCCGAATCTTTGGCAGGCGTTGTCGGAGAAGTCGCTGAGATTGATTCGCCGATTCTCTCAATCGGCGAATCTGATCTGAAAGAAGCTGCAAAAATGATCGGAACTAATGTTGTTGAAATTGAAAATAGAGAAGAAACTGAGATTGTTGGGGGAAAAACAATGGACATATCAGAGATCACGACTATCGAAGTTCAGTGCTTGGAGATGAACAACGATCGAGTTTCGGCAGAATCGGTAGGCTTAAACGAAGTAAAGCATGAAGAAGAAGAAGCATATAATGTGAGGGCATATTTGTCCCCCACATAACAATATAATTCAAAAAAGGAGTTATCAATAAGATATCTCTACTATTATGGACTGTACAATCAAACAAATTATTCATGGGACCAACTGGAATACAATTTCATCATATGGGACTTTCTGATAAATTCCCCAAAAAAAAAAAAATACACTGTTAGAGATGCTCTCATTAGGAGTATAAAAATGACCCGCGGTCCAAAACCTGTCTGTGGCCCGAGGTGGGCCTGGCTCGTTTAGGCCTATTTGGGCTCAGTCCTGAGCCCGAGCTTGAGCCCTTGGGCTTGGGCTTAGGCCTAAGCCATCATTTTGAAGCCTAGCCCCCGCCCATGGCCCCAGACCCGCCTGGCCCGCCCCGTAGCCTAGCCCAACGGCCCACTTAAGGCCCATTCAAGGCTCGGTTGGAAGCCTGCCCAGCCTGCGTCGAGGCCCAATGTATTTTTTAGTGGAAAATAATAAAATTTTGGTAGATAAAACTTAAAAAAACAAAAAAAAAAGGTCAAACCCACCCAAGCCTGAGGTCAAGCTTAAGCCCACCGAGCCGGCCCAAGGCCCGAATACCCCTGGGCCTAGGCCTAACTGTGTGGCCCGTGGGTCGGGCCGAATTTTTGCAGGAGCTCACGAGGCCCGACATAAGCCGAGTAGGGCCAGATTTACACCCTTAGCTCTCATGAGATTTTAAGGTAGAAACTAGGAATGGAGAGACTTGGCTCTTTCTCTCTTTACTTGTAGAGTGGTCTCCCACTCTCTTTCTCTTACACGCTGTCAGTTTGATCTCTCTCTCTCTCACATGCTATCAGTCTGATGTGAATATAAGAGCATACTCGCCACTCCTAGGCTTACACCATATAATCATGGAAGAAAAATGATTGGAAGCTCTAATAACGAAACTCTAATGATCTTTAATAGGGGTGGATCTTACAGTGATAGTGATGTTTGTGTCTTTTTTTTTTTTTTTTCATTGCCAAATGTATAAAGCTCTATTTTTAGGGTATGTATCACTGTTGTTCATAGAAAATGCTTTACTTTTTTTTAATAATAAACATATATATTTTTTTACCATAAGGTTTATTTTGAGATTTTTTTTTGGATTTATTGATTTTTTAAAAAAATTATTAAAAAAATAAAAAGATAATGTGATTCAAATAAATTAATAAGTTAATAAATTTTTATTTTTTTCGCCTTCTTAAAAGAGGCCAAAATAATGGAATGTGCAGTAATAATACTTAAAATTTGAAATAAAATTCATTAAAATTAAAAACAAATGTTAACAAGTACTCCTTTTAATGTATTGTTTAATGTTAGGAGTAAAAAATATTTTTAAAATACTGAGAAATTTTTAAATATATTTTTAAATTAGTAAAAGTGTGTTGGAGTTTAGATTTTGATCCTTTTGGGATGAACTAAAAAAAAAATCAGCTTATTAGGGGTTGTTTATGTTTTGTTTATTTAGTACATTTTTTAATTTTTTACGAAAAGATATACAAAAATATAAAAAGGTTAGTTTATTTGGATCACGTCACCTTTTTATTTTTATGCACATTTTTTTTAATAAGCGAAAAAGTCAACTTATAAACCACACTCAAAACAATGCTATATATCTCTTTTCCTTGAACCCTAGGTACTAATAGAACAATTAAATTCACACATTAGTTTATTAAATGAAAAATATTTTTGAGATCCTTAAAAGAGGAAAAAAAAGCTTTCTCAATTTGATTCATCATTATAGTATGATAACTATCGACTTTTAATTTATTATACACTTGCTATATAAGACCCAACTTTTTTGACACATTATGGTGTTTTTATGAGTCTAAAATTGTGAGTGTTTAACATTTTTCAATATAGGAGTTTCTAAACGTACCTCGGAATTTTGGTTGAGCACTAGTCTCTACCTTTCATAATTTTTTGAATACCATTTTATTCCCAAGTGAGATTACCAAAAGAGATAAAACCTTAAGACATTTCATTCATTTTCTTTTTTCGGTCGATGCCAATACCACATCCGACAACCATCCCAAGCCCATTTCCAAACCGCTAGCCCTTTCACGTCTATGTCCACACCCTAGTCTCTCATTCCTTGTTCCCTCTTTCATCACCCACCCTAGCCCCTTTCTTCCATTCCAACCATCACTTGCAATTCCATCTTCTAACTACATTCATCAACCTTTTTTTTTTCTTCCTTACGCCTGACCTCTTCCACATCTCTTTCCTCTATAAACCCTTTTTGCTTGTAAAATCCCTAACCTCTTGTGCTCCACATCACTCTTACCACCACTGCTACCATTACCTCATTCTTTTTCTTTGTTGTGACCCTCTCTCACTCCTTATGACTTTGTCTTTTTTTTTTTTCACTCCTTATTTTTCAAATGAATTCTTAACACTTTGTTTAGTTTTGTTCTTAAAATTATTTCTTTTTGTGGGGCTAGAATTTTGTTAAAAAATTTCTAACTATTTTATTTATAACGCATACCAAAAAATCACCAAAAAATCATTTGATGACAACATTTCTATCCATCACCAAATGTCATGTGGCTTGTTCCGATAAATTATCACATAAGTTAGGAAGAACATGTATCTATGTGTCAAGACTCAAACCCTGCCCCGTAAGGGTCGGTGAGGTGACCGGCCAGTAATTCGAGATTACCAAAGGCCATCCTGTACAAAACAAAATATAATCAGGGCTAGTGAAAGCTTATAACATATATAACAAATAGTCCATTGAGCTGTGAATCTATATGAACAAACTCAAATATACATAAACATTAATTTCCTTGTAATACAAACATAACATCATGTACAAAAACTTTCATATACATATATACATATCATCAGAACTTCCACATCATGAACATAAAACTTGCCAAAGGCCACCTAGACCTAGTCTTAACTCTGAGGCACTAAAAACTCAAAAGGCTTCAAACGGTGGCTCGGCTAAAGGAGTCCTTTAGGCTTGCCCTTTATGTCGCCCACCTATACATATATATATACACACAGTGAGCTAAAACCCAGTGAATAACATTAAGGTAAAGAGGTTCATGAACGAATTCCGAACATTTCATAATCATAAAACAAATCATAACATAATCATCACATATCTGAACATAATAATGGTACATCTAACAGAACATAACATATCATCTTCCAACTAGAGTAATCGGTCCCCGGATACTGATTATCAAACATAACACCACTTTGTTAAGTGGTTAGTGAGATCTCGTAATCACATATATGTCATGGACTCGCATTAACATGTTGTTTTCTATGACTTGGGACTTCTTTTTGGATGTCATAATAGATCAAAATAGGACATTTGTTCACATAAACAAAATATTATTTCATGAATCATAACTTATCCAATAACATTTCAAATATAATACATATGAACATATCTTTACAACACCGTTACTCACAGTGGCTTCCAGAAGTGATTGATCGGTTTTCGAATCTTGACCTACAAACACAAACATTCATAGCACAACCTCCCAAAGCACATTTGATTCATTCAGTTGGTTCTTAAACCTATTCGGTTTATTCGTTATTTGTTCGTTTGGTTATTTCTATTCGTTCTTTAATTTATTTCGTGTTCATGATATGCATATGAATTTGAAATACACTTGAAAATCATGTACATGGAGGCCCGGAAGTCCGAAAAATGGAGAGAAAACAAAATTGGGACTGGCTTGAAAATCGCACGTGCAGGAGCACTGGCCACATGTGCAAAACCACCACTGCATGTGCGCCTACACGTGCAATTAAAGCAGTGTTAGAGCCTGGATTTGTCCTATTTTCTGCATGTGCAAGGCTCCTGGCCACACGTGCGGTTCTGAGTTTGCACAAGTCTGAAATTTGCTCTTGAATTAGAACTCAAACTTTTTAAAAACCAACTTCATTCTCATGTATTTCAAGCCCCAAAACTATTTAAAACAACTTGAATTTTACATTTCTAACTTTAAACAAAAATCATAACTTCAAATCAAAAATTAATTTCCATACAAAAAATCAAAGTCTTGAATTGAAATGTAAATTCATAAAAGATGCACATGTGTTTTCCAATTCTCAAAATTCATGGAGTTTCCTCCTCAATTCTCAAGAACCATGCAAGAAGGTAAACATATGAAGAAGATTTCCACGAAAACATGCCATGCATGTAAAGATTATGAGCCTATTACTTGAATTCTTGCCTTAAATGATCATATAGGGTCATTATCTCTTCATTCACTATAAAACTTCTCAACTATACATGATTTCATCCTAATTCAACTCAAATTCTAAAGGATTATGAGTATGACATCTCAATTTCATGAAATTAGAGGAGAATTCTTTCTCTTCTTGAGCTCTCTAGAGCTTTCTCTCTTCTCTCAAGTGAATGCCTCCAACAAAATGCACTCATTCTCTCTCTTTTCTCTAGTTATATAGATGAGTAGGTTTAAGAGGTGTAATTAATCCACTAATTTCCTTCTCAATCTTTGTTTTAATTAATTCAAATTTCACTAATACTTAATTACATCATTATAACATAATTTAGATTAGGCTAAATTTAATTATACTAATGTGAATTAGGTTCTAGTTACCTGAGAGGGAAGTTTTTATATGCACTAGGGCCGAGCTAGGCCAAGGCGCGGTAATGGGCCGTTCTGTGGGCCGCGCTAAAAAAAGCCGAGTGAAAGGACCTTGCAGTTAGCTCAGTCCAATTGTGGTTGTGGTTACCACGGTCTGTATGGTGATATTTAGCTCGTTCATGGTATTTAGAACTGAGGTATTTGGGCTTCTTATGGTGGACCTTACTCTCGTTAGCTCGGTTAAAGCTTACTGCGGTTAGCTCGGTCTCAACGGACCAAACCGAGGTACAAGCAATGAAGGGAAGAACCAAGCCAGTTGGAGCTCGGTCATTTCTGCCGCTTTAGCATGGCCATGTTAGCTCGGTCATTTTGTCATACTACCAAGGTAAAACCATCTCACTTGATTTAAGCAGTGAGGGGGGTGTTGAAGGATAAGCATTATCTTCCAGGAGTGTGATTCCTCGGAGGACTCTACATGAAAGAATGAGAGTCTTACTAGGATTGTGCCACACGGAACCTATAAAAAGCTCATAACAGAACCTATGGAAGAGGTAACACAACTTTGATTCTTGAATACACAGAGTTTTTGTCTATTTGTCTATTTTGCTGACTTAGGCATCGGAGAGGTATCCGGCACACACCCGCCAGCTAGCTCACATTTGTGTTTTCAGGGAGTAAAGCGACGATGTTTGGAGGAGCACAGACTTGATCAACAGGATCATACGAGAAAATTATTTCGTGTTCGTACAATTGGCGCCGTCTGTGGGAAATACACACAGAACAAAACCTCTTGATCAAGTTTTTCCTCTCTAATTGGAAGAAATGGCGCACAACAAAGATTTGCCGTAATCCGCTATCGACGGACAAACCCCAGAGGGGGGTGGGAGGCGCGAAGGTTTGCCTTCTATCCCTCCCATGGCGGATTTAGAACCCCAGCGATAGAACTCCCGGAGGGATGCAAAGGGGAGGCGGGCTAACAGCCCTCGTTGCTTTCAAAGTCCTGAAAGACAGAGGCGAAGGATGGACCCTCAAGTCCTGGAGGATCGCATAAAGGAGCAGGACGAATTAATAAGGAGGATGGCGACAGACATGAAGTCGATGAAGCGCCAGATAAAAGGAAAAGGGGTGGCGACAGGAGAGGGGCACAAAGGCAACACGCCCCCTCGCCACTCGGAGGATCGAGATAGGCGTACCACACCATCGCAAGTAGAAAGTAGGAGCCTTAGAACAGGCGATACGCAATCAAGAACTTCCAGAACTCGTTACTCCAGGTCTGAGAGAACAAGAACTGAGAGGTCATATACTGAGGGAAGCACTTATCGGCCCTCGCACACGCACCAGACGTCATCTAGGCACACGGAGTTGCCTAGATCATCTGACTTGCGAACTGTGCTTGAAAAAAGGGCACGATGGAAGGAAGATACCAAGGCACACGACCCGCGTAGAATTTCAGCCCTTCAGCGATTGGCCCCTCGGACGCATGGGAGCGTCGAGGTAGGAATACTAATACCGCGCCTTGCTTATGAACCAACGGACAAAGCATTAGCAAGGCTGCAGACCTCGCCATTCGTTCTGGCAATTGAGAACGCACCCCTATCTTCAGGCTTCTATCAGCCCAAATTCACCACTTATGAGGGGAAGACAGGCCCCTACATGCACCTAAGCCACTTTCGCCAGGTTGTGGCAGTATACCGGCAAAACGAGGCTTTAATGTGCATCATATTCCCATCAAGCCTTGGCGACCTAGGTTTAACCTGGTTCGAAAGGCTACCAAAAGGCAGCATCGCCTCCTGGGTGCAATTGACAGAGGCGTTCGTGACTAGGTTCAGAACGAATACCAAAACACCAGTGGAGATCGATCAGTTACTCTCCATTGACATGGGCGACAAGGAGACGTTGAGATCCTACAATAGTCGTTACTGGGAAACCTTCAACCAGATTGGGGACTGCCCTATAAACCTTGCCATTGCACAATACAAACGGGGCCTGCCAGTTGGTAACAAATTGAGGGACTCAATTACTATGACGCCACCCCTCACGAAGGAGGCCTTGATGGAGAGAGTGCACCAGCATATTCAAGTGGAGGAGGATGACACCCGTGCTAAAGCAAAATCTGGTGCAACAGTAGTGCCACATAAAAATACTATGGCAAAAGTCAACACGGTAGAGCAATCAAATAGGAACGGGCGAGGCAGGCGGGCCAACAGAGAGGACCCAGACCAAAGAAGGTTAAGAGTTCGCACCGCCATTACCACCGTATTCAAAAAACCAATCTACCGAATTCTCAGTGAGATACGCGATGAACCTTTCGTCCACTGGCCAGCTAAGTTAGGAGAAGCACAAAAAGACTATGACGAAAGATCCCGGTGCACCTTCCATAATGAAAATGGGCACTGCACAGAAAATTGCATGCCGTTGAGACCGCATTTGGAGGAGTTAGTGGCAGCTGGGCACCTAGACCAGTACATAGAAGGAGGAACACAGCCAGCCCCTCAGAACCCTAACTACCCAGACGGAATGCCGGTCGACGCCCCCACCTCAAGGCGTAATTAACGTAATACATGGAGTTTTCGAACCTGAGCAGGTATGTGAGCTCAGGGGAATGATAAAAAAGGCTGAGCACTTAAGGGAGGTATTAAGTGCACAACCTGCCATAAAAAAGAGGAGAACAGAGGCCACCAACGTGATATCTTTTTCAGATAAAGATTTGGCAAGGATATACTGCCCTCACAATGATGCATTGGTTGTCACTCTACGCGTTAAGAATTTCGACATCAAGCGGATTCTGATTGACCAAGGAAGCTCATGTGAGATAATGTATTACGAAACCTTCAAACAACTGAAACTGGAGGACAAAGACTTGGCACCTGTAACATCTCCCCTGATTGGATTCAACTCAATGCCAGAGTGGCCAGTGGGCAAGATAATCCTCCCAGTCAGAGCAGGAAGCATAACGAAATAGGTAGAATTCTAGGTATTGAAAGTCCCTTTCACTTACAACATAATCTTGGGAAGGACATGGTTGCACGCCATGCGATCGATAGCGTCAACCTACCATCAAGTATTACAGTTCCCCAACGAAGCTGGAGTAATTGAGGAGGTCTTTGGAGACCAAATTATGTCAAAACAGTGCTTTGTCACATTAAATGGCAGCCGCACTGCTAAAGGATATGTACAGATGGTGGAAGAACTTGAGAGCAATGAACTGTTTGCGAATGTTAGCAAGACAGCTGAACAGAAGGCAGTGGAAGACTTGGTACAGGTAAGGATAGATGAAAAAGACCCAAAAAAGTTCTTTTTGCTTGGTTCGTCTTTGTCTAGTACTGAGAGGATAGAGGTCATGGAATTCTTAACCTCTAACATCGAAGTGTTTGCCTGGACACCGTATGACATGCCTGGCATTGACCCAAACTTCATCTGTCACCAACTGAACGTCCACCCAACTGCCAGACTAATTATACAGCGCACTTGCAGATCAGCACTCCACCACGTCAAGATAGTGGCGAAAGAAGTAGGAAACTTGCTGGAGGCAAGAGCCATCAGAGAAGTGCATTATCCCAAATGGATTTCCAATACTGTAGTAGTGCCAAAGAAGAACGGAAAATGACGTGTCTGCGTGGACTACAAAACAGTCAACAAGGCATGCCCAAAGGACAGCTTTGTAGACACCCTATTTTTGACCGCCCTTAAGACTTGGGCACTACTGATGTTTTACTTGGTGGTGAAAGGTGTGTAGGGCAAAGGTTCAGTTTCTTCGGCAATGAGAGAGTCAAATCTCAACTTCATACCCCTTTTTGGACCAAAACAATCTTGATCAAAAGATTTTAGATCTCAAAACCCTCTCTTTCAAAATGTTTTGAAAATAAAGTTCCTACGATGTTCTGACGCTCGCATTTCGTTAAATGTTGCGCTTTTCGGTAAACCCAGCAACAACAAAGTGGAAATGAATGAAAGAGAGATGAAATATTTGAAAAATCTTTCAAAACACTTTGTTTAGGGGTTTGGAGTTGAAGAAAAGAGGAAAGGAGAGAAGAAAACTAGTTTGAGAGAAGTTCAGCATGAATCCGAGTAGGACCAAAACTGCGCGGTTTCACCAAAATAGGCATAACTTTTTACACAATTGGAATTTTGATGCAAGGCTTCCACCATTGGAAAGCTTACTTCCAGGGCTTCAATTTGGACACAAGAATGACCTGAAAAAGGAGTCCATATGAAGGAGTTATGCCCATTTGAAGTTGGACTTGGGAAGCAAAATTTTCCTGCCGACCAGAAAAATGAGCTGGCCAACTAGAAAAGTGGCTGGCCGACCACTTTCTCCTGAAAAAGTGGTCGGCCGACCAGTAAAAGTAGCTGGCCAACCACTTCAACTGGTCGGCAGCTTTCCTGCATATTCTACAGGTGTTGTGGATGCCAGCTGTGCCAGCTAGAGGGCACAGACTGCATTCTCCATACACGTGTATGGAGGGATTGCATCCAAGCTTTAAGCTTCTCCAAGAAGCTTTAGCTTATGTTTTTCTATAAGGGAGAGCCTCCCTCTCCATTTTAGAGGTTCTGAATTTTGCTGAGAACATAGTCTTACACTCTCTCTATATTCCTCTCTTTCTCTCTCTATATTGGTGCATTACTTCACATTTGTGCACACAACCTCCTAGCCAAACACTCTTACCTTGTTGCTGAGCTGCTGGAGGGTCTTGAGGGAGCTCAAGAGGTGGTTTTGGCTCAAGAAATTTGCTGGCATTGCAGTGCTTCAAGGGTAACCTTCTTTTCCTCCCTTTTAGCTCCATTTTGATCACTCTCTTAGCCATATTTACATGTTTCTCTTGGCTTAACATTAAACTACAAAAAACTCTTTTTTTTAGTCCTTAACATGTTTGTTTAAGGCCTCTTTGGTGTTGAGGGTCTTCTACCCTCTTGCATGCCTTGTTTGGCCTTGTTTTGTGCCATGCCTTAAGGCCTTTGAGCTAGTCCTTGCTTGGCCTTCTAGCCACTAAAATTCAGTGGATTTTCAGTGGTAGGAATGTGGTTTTGAGGCCTTAAATCAGAGGGGGGTGACCCTCTCTCTTTTTGTTTTGTTTGCTTGAGTTATTGGCCTATCAAATGAGCATGCATCTTCATACTTTCAAGGCTTGGTTCAGGCACTTTTTTGTGACTTTTAGGGCTTGCCTTAGCTCTGTCTATGGCTGGTTTGGTCACCTTGTGTTTGCTTCTTGTATGTGTAGTGTAATCCCATTTGTGGCTCATCAAAGTAGCTTGTCTTTCTAGCATGTATTGGCTCCATTTCAGTAGGTTTTTGGTCATCATTTAACATGTCATGACTCTGTTTTTGGCTGGTTTGGTAGTCTCTTGCATGCTCCATATGCTTGTAGTGTAAATCTTGTTCACTAGCCTTATATGCATGATATTTTGGCTCATTATTCTAGCATATTTTGGCTATGCTCCAGCATGATTTTGTTCATATTTTGGGCTGTTCTAGCTCTGTTTTGAGGCTTCTTGGTCGAATGATGCTTGTCATGCATGCTTGTAGTGTAATAACCTTGACTAGCTTTGAGCCTTGAGGTCTCTTGCATGCTTAATTTGAGATATTTGCATGTTTTGGCATCATTTAGAATGATATTTCAGAGCATGTGAGGTTGTTGCACTTCCATATTTTCCACTCCCTAAGTGCTCTTGAGGGTTGTGCCTTTATGCCCTATTTGTGAGCCATTACATGAGCCTCATTTTTGTACCTTTCAAGCCATCATCTCAACCCATCTTTGCTACTATTTTGGCCTACATAGGGTCTGTTTGGGATTGGTTTGGCCATTTGAGCATTGTCTTACATGCCTCTAGTGTAATACACTTCACTAGCTTTGACGTTTGAGCTTTTCAACATGCATTACATGGGTTGTTCGCATGATTCTAAGTCATTTTGCATGCCATTTCAGTGCTGGAGCATATGCCATTGTACCCCATGTTTCATCCTTTCAATGCCTTTGGAGAGTTGTATTTTGTGCCTCGAGCTTGGGCCAATATGCATGCATGTTTGTATAGCATTTTGAGTTTCCATCTTAGCATGTATGGCCACTGATTTGGATATGGCTGAGGCCTATCCATTTTGGTTTAAATCCATTATGCATTGAGTATGCCATGTGGTTCATAGCATTGAGAATGCCATGTTGTTGCATGATTGATTATTGCATTTGTGCATGCCATGTCCATTGCCTAGTGTATGCTAGTTACCATGTGTATTGTGTATACTAGTTGTCATGAGTATTGTGTATGCTAGTATGTTAGTTGCATGTTTTCATGCTTGTCCCTTGCATCGTGTTCATATGCTTGTTTCATTGCATTGAATGTTTGCATGCTCGAGCCACATTGTGTATACCATGCCATGTCATTAGTTGCATTGTGTTTGGAATAGGAGTTAGTCCAAACACGAGAAATGAGGGACATTTCATACTCGAAGTGATGAAATGTGCCTCAACTCTCGGTCGCCGATACTCTTGACTATACATAATGGAGTTTTAGGCTTTATGTGTTCGCGCGTGCATTCATTTTATATTGAGTTGTGCAATTTGGCTCCTCGGCCATCATGCATCGAGATGCGTAATTGGTGCCCGAGGGTCGAGAACCACACCCCCTTGAGCTTATGTAATGAGATGTGCATACATGTGTTGCAAATACTTTGCCATGCCCCTTTCTTGCTCTCTGTTCCAGCAAACTGAAGTCTGGCAGCAGAAACTGGTCGGCCGACCAGGTAAAGTGGCTGGCCGACCACTTTTTCTGGTTTTTCAGCCCAAAAAGTGGTCAGCAGGTGGTCTCCAATGCCAAAAACTGGTCGGCAGCCTTCCCACAGGTTCCCAAGGTGGAGTTTAAGCCTTCTGGAGCTTGGAGCAAGCTTCTGAGAATAATTGCAAACAGAGGCAAGTTGGGGCATCGCGATGGATTTCTGAGCGAGGCGGTTCGAACATGCATGCATCCCTCGTCATGAGGCCATTTCCATACTTTTGTTAGTTTAGAATGTATATTTGTTTCAATTTGGGTTGTGTAATAATTAATTAGCTAGAGTAGTTTAGTTAATTTATCGGTTCTGTATTATTTATTCGGACCCTCCGTTGAGAGGGCCAACTGTTGTAATAAGTGTGCGTGAGTGTGTGAATGTCTTCCAACCCTACGTCTTTCTCCCTTTTATTTACCAGCTTACAATGGTTAGATTTAGGGCATGTTTCAATTAGCATCCTTATGTTTGCATGTTTGCATCATTCATCTGTCTTGCACGCACCGGGCTCGGCGCATCATACTAATTGCATTGTATTTTGATTCCTATTTGAATACATGTATCAACTGCTGCATTTCACATGCCATTTTAGAATAGCCGAGCCTATTCCTAGTTGCATTTTGCATGTGTTGCATTAGCCAGCTTAACATGAACTAGGATCATGCAATGATTACTAACTAGTTTCTGTTTTGGCTCGGAGTACTCGGTGAGTATTTATGCTTTAGCATCCTTGCATGTGTGTGAGTGACTGCCATGATAGCATGCTTGTCATGAGGCTATTTGCTTATGTGATACAACTGCTTGAATACCCGTGGGTAAAGGTTAGATTACTTGAATTGGGATAATTCATCGGAATGTGAGTTTTTTTAAGCCCACTTGAGAGTGGCAAATCACTATGTTTTTCTAAGTCCACCTGAGGGTGGCAAATCCATGTCTTAGCCTACTTGCGAATAGCACCTTCAAACCATTTTCAAACAAACATGAGATGCTTTGTTCCAATTTAGGCGATCTAGTCTATACTTGTATGTGTTGTGCGCATCACATAGTAATTCTAGGCTAATAACTGGAATAAGAGCGCATATGTTTTCAAAAACAAGATATCATGTCAGTAAAGGCCAATCTTTGATCGGGCGAGCGGGGGTGCTCATTGCATGACCTTCCCTTCTCGTACCCAAGTTCTCGAGCCGAGGCAACTTTGGTGATGACGAACACGTGGCCTTAGGCACGAGTCAGGGTTTCCTAAATTTCCCAAGATAAAAATTTTAGGTGGCGACTCTGTATCTGGAAAAGCAGTCCATGTTTGGCACTTCTTTACAAAAATCAGTTTTCAAAACAATTTGCCGAATTTGGACTCTTTGGTGATTCATCAATCTCGCATTGCACTTTGTGAGATCAGATTAAGAGCCGTGACATTGAGTCCGAACTGTAGTAAGCCCATTGAACAAAACGGGATTTTCCCGGGACGTTCAGGCGCGTCTACAAGCTTTCTCCTACTACGGATAGACCAACTGGTAGACCTGACGGCAGGACACAATCGACTTAGCTTCCTCGATGCGTACAGAGGTTACCATCAGATCGCTATGTATGAACCAGACCAGGAGGTCACATCCTTTACAACGCTTAGAGGATTGTATTGTTACAAGGTCATGCCCTTTGGCCTAAAAAATGCAGGGGCAACATTCCAACGGATGGTCACCAAGATGTTTGAACCATTATTAGGCAGAACAATGGAGGCTTACATAGATGACATGGTGGTCAAAAGCAAGGATGAGAAGCACCATCTCAGAGACCTAGATGAAATGTTCCAGATTCTGAAGAAGAACAAGTTACGCCTAAATGCATCCAAGTGTGCATTCGGCGTAGGATCAGGCAAATTCCTAGGCTTTCTGGTAACCAACCGAGGTATAGAGGCAGACCCCTCTCAGATCAAAGCAATCCAGGATCTAGAGAGGCCCAACACAGTGAAAGAAGTGCAACATCTCACTGGCCTGGCAGCTGCGCTCAACCGGTTCATAAATCGGTCGTCAGACAGATGTCGACCATTTTTCCAAGCATTAAAGGCCAAATTTGAGTGGGATGAAGAATGTGATCGTGCCCTAGAAGAACTAAAAGAATACATGTCTTCTCCACCATTGTTAGTAACCCCAATACTTGGAGAAGAGCTCTTTCTGTACCTGGCAGTTTCACAGCACGCAGTCAACGCGGTATTGGTCAAAGCGGAAGGAATCCAACACCTGCCCATCTTTTATGTTAGCAAGACCTTACTGGGTGCAGAAACCAGGTACTTACCGTTGGAAAAACTGGCCTTAGCCTTAATGATGGCCTCAAGAAAGCTATCGCATTACTTCCATGCCCACACTGTAATCGTCCTAACATCTTTTCCCCTAAAAGCTTTGTTTGAGAAGGCGAACTTTTCTGGGCGAATCTTGAAATGGGCGGTGGAATTGGGATAGTTTGATATCAAGTTTCAGCCTAGAACCGCAATAAAAGCCCAAGCTTTGGCAGACTTTGTGGCAGAATTCACACCAGGAAGTCATCACATATGCTCAGTTGACTAGACTGGTACAATAGATGAGGGGATGGAAAGCGCCGCAGGAAATACGCAGCCCCCAAGAAAATATGCCTAGCCACAGCCCAAGGCACACCGGATTGAAGAAAGGGTGGAAGAGGCAAACCAAGCCATTCCTAGTGAGGCCTCATCAAAAAGTAGAGATTTGAGGCAGTCTGATAGTGAAGATACAACACCTACAGCAGGCATAGACTTGGAAGAAAACATCAGCAACACTCACGACCCCAAGACATCATCCGACCCCTCCACTTGCTGGAAGCTATTCGTTGGAGAGATGTGGAAGCTCTTCGTAGATGGAGCATCTAATAGGCACGGCACAGGACTTGGCATAGTCCTCATTTCACCAGATGGCCTCGTAGTGGAACAAGCAGTCAACCTTGGCTTCCCAGCATCGAACAATGAGGCGGAGTATGAAGCACTCTTAGCAGGCCTAAAATCAGCACTTTTCATGCAGGCCATTGAGCTAATGGTTTACAGTGACTCCCAGCTGGTAGTAAACCAAATTTCAGGCGACTACGAGGCAAGGATGAGAGAATGGCCAAGTACCAAGAGCTAGTCAGAAACGAGATCATGAAATTTGAAGTAGTACGGATAGAGCAGATTGGTCGAGAAGAAAACAGTAGAGTAGACGAACTGGCAGGCTTCGCTTCGATGGCAAATACATCCATCCCACATCCATCAGTGATCGATTTCCTACCAAGACCAAGCATTGAAAAACCCGAAGTAGCTGAGGTATGTTGTGCCGAATTAGGCCCCTCATGGATGGATCCCATTATAGTGTTCTTAAAAGACGGCGTCTTACCCGAAGAGAAGAAAGAGGCCAACAAAATAAGAGCAAAGTCACAGCGATTTTGGCTCTCCCCATCAATGGCCTTGTACAAAAAATCCTTCATAGGACCTTACTTGAAATGTGTCCATCCTAGCAAGGTTGAGGCATTCTTGTTCGAGATACACGAAGGCGTATGCGGAAGCCACCAAGGGGGAAAATCTTTAGCCTATAGAGCAATTTCACAAGGATATTGGTGGCCTTACATGCAAGCAGATTCAGAGAAGTATGTCAAGAAGTGCGAGAAATGTCAGAAGTTCGCACACCAAATACATCAACCAGCCAGAGAGCTTCTACCATTAACTAGCCCATGGCCCTTCGCAATGTGGGGCTTGGACATAGTAGGACCACTTCCAACGGCACCCGGCAACAGAAAGTTCTTTCTTGCAGCAACCGACTACTTCACAAAGTGGGTGGAGGCAGAAGCACTCGCATCAATAAAGGAAAAAGATGTGAAGAAGTTCGTCTGGCAGAATATCATCACTTGGTTTGACATACCAAAAGCTCTAATATCTGACAACGGCACTCAGTTCGGTGGCAAAATTTTTAGAGGCTTTTGTGAAGAATACAAGATAGAATTCTACAACTCTACACCAGCATACCCCCAAGCAAATGGCCAAGCGGAAGCATCAAACAAAGTTATCTTGGATGGATTGAAGAAAAGGCTGGAGAAAGCAAAAGGCAAGTGGGCGGAGGAGCTCCCTCATGTTTTATGGGCTTACCGTACCACACCTCGGCGGCCTACTGGAGAAACACTCTTTTTCCTTGGCCTATGGCATGGAAGCAGTAATCTCACTGGAAATCGGCCTCCCCACAATTAGAAGTGAAAATTTTGATCCAGACTTAAACGAAGAAGCCATAGCATTAGAGCTCGACCTTACAGAAGAAAGAAGAGAAAAAGCACTGGTTCACATTACCTCATACCAGCAGGAGTTATCCAGAAAATATAACAAGACAGTACATCCGAGGCAATTCAAGATTGGAGACTGGGTGCTGCACAAAGTAATGGGAAACACCCTGGTCCCCAGAGACGGCAAGTTGGGGCCTAATTGGGAAGGACCTTACAAAGTGGTTGGATTAGCAGGAAAATGGGCATACCACTTGGAAGATAAAGATAGCAAGGCCATTCCTAGGCCATGGAACACGGCCAATCTCAAACTATTTTATTTTTATCTTTTCTTTAAACATACTTGTAGTTTTTCTTTTCAATAAAACAAGTAGTTTCCTTTTCAGCATAAATTGTTTTTCTTCTGTACAAGCTATTTTAGTGAGCTAGGGGCAATGAAAGCAGTGTTAGCCGGAATAACCAACACTTGGCTCTAGGTTGGCAGGAATAACCAACACTTGGCTCTAGGTTGGCAGGAATAACCAACTTTGAGCCCTCTTCAGCCAAGATCAAGATCTAGGCTGAAGAAATTTGGCCGGAATAACCAAACACCTTACTCAAGGTTGGCAGGAATAACCAACTTTGAGCTCTCTTCAGCCAAGATCAGGATCTAGGCTGAAGAGGTTGGTTGAAAAAACCAACACTTACTTCTCCTAAGCCGAGATTAGGATCTGGGCTGCAGGAAGTTTGGCCGGAATAACCAAACACTTTACTCTAAGTTGGCAGGAATAACCAACTTTGAGCTCTCTTCAGCCAAGATCAGGATCTAGGCTGAAAGGTTGGCTGGAAAAACCAACACTTACTTTTCCTAAGCCGAGATTAGGATCTGGGCTGTAGGAAGTTTGGCCGGAATAACCAAACACTTTACTCTAAGTTGGCAGGAATAACCAACTTTGAACTCTCTTCAGCCAAGATCAGGATCTAGGCTGAAGAGGTTGGCTGGAAAAAACAACACTTAGTACTCTTCAGCCAAGATAAGGATCTAGGCTAAAGAGTGGTTGGCTGGAATAACCAACTTTTAGTACTCTTCAGCTGAGATAAAGATCTAGGCTGAAAAGTGGTTAGCTGGAAAAACTAACTTTTAGTACTCTTCAGCTGAGATAAGGATCTAGGCTGAAGAGTGGTGGCTGGAATAACCAACTTTAAGTACTCTTCAGCCGAGATAAGGATCTAGGCTGAAGAGTGGATGGCTGGAATAACCAACTTTAAGTACACTTCAGCCGAGGTAAGCATCCAGGCTGAAGAAATTGGTAGGTATGGCAAAAGAGAATACAAGGTTAAGACCGAGATAGGTATCTCGGCCAGAAAATGTTATACTGCATACAAATTACAGTTGAAAAATAAGTGCAGGTATGGAACAAACCGAATAGAAAGAAAAAGATTTTCATTCAAAATTCAGACCAAAGGTACAAAAGATGGGGCCTCAGCCTGGTTACAAACTTCATTGATAGCAAAAGAAGAAAAAAACAAAATCAGGCAAAAAGGTCTTCCAAGTCGGCGTCCAAATCAACCCGGGCTTCACCCAGTGGTAGCTCAGTTGAGGCAAGCACACGTTGGTTAAGCTCGGTCGAAGGCACCGCGGTAGTCACAACAGTTGAAGATGGAATGGAGACTATTGGAGTGGGAGAGATAGATTGGCAACCGAGCTGGGCGTTGGCTTCAGGAGCAAGATCCTCGTCGTCCTCCCTTTCTTGAAGAAATCTTTGTTGAATAGCGTTGGCATACTTTACTATGTAGCTTGGAATAAAATGGGAAGGATGGCTCTGAAAAACCTCGGTTTCCTGGCCATAACCGAGCTGCGCCACGGCTGCTTTCCACCTACATTTAAAAAATATATCCTTAGCAGCCTCACACTGCTCGATATAGGTGGCTTTTCCCTCCTTGTAACCGCGGTCTTCTGTGTCTTCTATCTTCTTCTCCAGCTTGGTTATTTCGTCGTTCTTTTTTCGCTCAGCCTTAGCCAACTCACGCAGATAGCGGTCCTTTAGCTCGGCCAAAGCCTTTTGTTTGTCCGCCTCCGCCGAGTCGACTAGTCCGGTGAGTCAGGCGACCTCTGATTGTAGCTTGGTCATTTTTTGTTTGGCTTCGTTAAGCTCGACCGTCTTGCTGTCGGTCTCAGCCACGGCCAGCCTTGTGGTCTTGTGCAGTTCCAATACGCGCTTGTGAGCAATGTGGTTTTTTTGCATGGCTTGCAAAGAGGGTAAGAAATTTTGAGTACAAACCGAACAAACAGATGTCCGAAATTGGAAAACAAAGGAAAGAGTACTCACTAGCACCATCGATTTGATAGCCGAGCGAATAACCTTCAGCTCGGTAAGATGGTCATGGTGTTCCATGTCAGGAGGCAAGCATACGCTCTTAGCCAAGTTGAAGGCGAGCGTGTGGTCTTTGTCTACCACCATTGAATCTGTGTCTCTAATAGCTCAGTTCCGGTATGATAATTTCGGGGCCCACTCAGAGGAGCTAGCCCGGTCAGAACGCTCAGGCTGTGGGCTCGGTGGCATGGTTTGGGAAAGCACGATTTCATCCTCGTCAATAAGGCGTGGCTCGGTTGTGGATGTCCGAGCACGCTTGCTTGGCCGAGATGAAGAAGGCTGAGCGGTTGGAAGCGCTACCACGGCCTCTTGTGTCTGGCCGGCTTGTGGTACCTCGGCCTGATTTGTTTCGGTAATGAGGGCTCTTACTGCTATCTTTTTGGCCATTTCTTGTTCTGCAGTCAATGGGGTAAGGTTGATTTGTAGAAGGGTTGGATCAGGTTCAAGAGAAGGTTCCAGAAGAAAATCTGTTACCCTGGTCTTCCTTCTACTACTGTTTCCGTATGTCGGCTCAAAGTTAAGTAGCTCGGCCCAACTTCAATCGCGATATCTTAGTGCGGCGTGGAGTGCGTCTAGGTTGGGATAACTATACTGCGACTTTAGATGGTCCAAATCTGCATAAGGAAAAAAAAAAAAAAAAAAAAGCTAACGGTTAGCACGGTGCCAAACTTATGGACAGAGTAAAGAAAGCAGAAAACTAAGCCGAGGTAATTATACCGGCTACTCCTTTGTTCCAGTTGATGCGGTCTCCTGGTATTTGGGCTTCCTGGTCCTCAAAGTTACCAGAAACCTAGAAAAAATCGTCGTCATTTACATCTTTGTCTGGGGTGTTCTTTATTATTTTTTCTCGGCGGCGTTTTATTCTTAAATAATATACCCAGCCATTTTCATTATGGCCAAGGGAGTATTGGTGGAATAGCTCGACTAAGCCGAGGTTCAGGCCAAGGCGGCGATTTAGTTCGGCGATGCCGTTTATTATTCTGTACGAATTTGTGGAGAACTGGGTAGGGCAAAGTCTTGTTTATCTGAGGAATTCACAAAGAAGAGGTTGGACGGGGAATCGAAGTCGGGCTTCTATAATGGATATGACGTTGAAAGGGACAAAGCCCGGTTTTCCCCAAGGAATGGTGTTTAGTTCGGCTAAACTAAGGTGGACATCATTAGGGATGTTGTAGTCCTTGCGGAACTCGGCTATAGCCCCTGGGGAGTTTACTAAAAATCTATATTTACCCATGTGGATTTAAATTAGGTATAAATTAGCTCGGTGTTGAGAAGGAGTGGAGTATCTCGGTTGAAGCGTTCAAAGGAGTGCCTGGGTAACCTAAGTCAGTCTGCAAAGTGAAAAGGAAAAGTGTTAAGCACAGATCGTTGGACCGTGTTAAGTACAAAGGCAAAAATAAGTATAAGCCTAGCTCGGCTATGAGGAATACTATCTGTTTTTAGTTCGGTTGGTGCAAAGGACTTTAGCTCGGCTAAATGAAACTAAAGGTTTGGCACGTAATTTTAGTTCGGTCATTTGAAGAAATTATCTAGTTTGGCATGAAGTTTCAGTTCAGTTATTGAAGAAGTTATCTAGTTTGGCTGGGTGCATACCTAAAGAGTTCCCTAGTCCGGTTGTACTTAAGCCTGGTGTTGCCCAAATAGGTTTTTAGCTCGGTCACACCACGATTCTAGATTCAAACTTCATGTTTTTTGAATCCAGAGGGTGTGTTCTTAAACATGAACCTATGGTTTGGGGGTCTGGTTTTAGACTGAATGGAAAGAAAGAGGTTTGAGCCATGTACCAGTTCAAAGATCTTGGAAACGAAGATGGAAATGACACTAGTAGAAAACACGAGCTTTGCAGATGCAGTGTTGAAGAAAAATGGAGGCTCAGAAAGTAGAGAGAGAAGATAATGAATAGTGATATGTTTTGTTCGAAGAATAGGGTTCTGTTTTGTGTAAAGAGAGTGAAAAAGGCGGGACTGTTCAAATTTTGCAAAGTACGAAGGCGGCGTAACAGCTGTATTTGGCCAATAAAAGCTAGCCACGTGTACATGGAATAAAAAGCGATTCAGTTACAGCGACTGAAAAGACGTTTTGATCGGACAGATTAGTAGCCCGGTGCCAATTTAGCTCGGTTGAAAGGCTAAAAGTTTTAGCTCGGCTGGTAATAGGTAATCCCGATCATGCTGCGCAAATGGAATTAAGGGGCAATTGAGAAGGACGTTTTTTTATGCACTAGGGCCGAGCTAGGCCAAGGCACGGTAATGGGCTGTTCTGTGGGCCGCGGTAAAAAGGGCCGACTGAAAGGACCTTGCAGTTAGCTCGGTCCAATTGTGGTTGCGGTTACCACGGTTGGTATGGTGATATTTAGCTCGGTCATGGTATTTAGAACTGAGGTATTTGGGCTTCTTATGGTGGACCTTACTCTCGTTAGCTCGGTCAAAGCTTACTGCGGTTAGCTCGGTCTCAACGGACCAAACCGAGGTACAAGCAATGAAGGGAAGAACCAAGCCAATTAGAGCTCGGTTATTTCTGCCGCTTTAGCATGGCCATGGTAGCTCGGTCATTTTGTCATACTACCGAGGTAAAACCATCTCACTTGGTTTAAGCAGTGAGGGGGGTGTTGAAGGATAAGCATTATCTTTCAGGAGTGTGATTCCTAAAAGGACTCTACATGGAGGAATAAGAGTCCTACTAGAATTGTGCCACACAGAACCTATAAAAAGCTCATAACAGAACCTATGGAAGAGGTAACATAACTTTGATTCCTGAATACACAGAACTTTTGTCTATTTGTCTATTTTGCTGGCTTAGGCATCGGAGAGGTATCCGGCACACACCCGCCGGCTAGCTCACGTTTGTATTTTTAGGGAATAAAGCGATGACGTTTGGAGGAGCGCAGACTTGATCAATAGGATCATACGAGAAGATTAATTCGTACTCGTACATTACCTATCCAAATATTTAATTTTAACCTTGTAGAAATTACTGATTCAAACAGGTTCAATTTATATATCCTAACTATATATGTTCACAATAACACAATTCAATTGTCACTTGGCACATAATAACACATAAATACACAATCAATACAAATCACATAATTTACTTACTTAATTTAGGAGATGATCATCACACTAATGTGTCCATTTAATGAAATCATATTATTTCTTTACTATTTACTTATTTTTAACACCATATAATTATTAGACATCATATTATTAGTTGAACACATTATTAATATAAAATTTTAAAAGCACATGATAATTACTCCTATGATTTCCCATCCCCTAACAAAGAAAAATTGTGAACACTGCCCCAGTACCAGTAACAACACTTTTGAGACACCACCAGTCATGTGCCAGTATTGCCGAATATCTTCACTAGGATCCCAATTACTTTTGACGGGAAATTGTTTATCAGTGGGTGTGTGAATTATCATTTAATTTGTTAAAATCGTATTAATTTATATTAATTTGTATTATTTTAATTGTTAATCACAGTTTAAATTTTATAATTTATAATCGATCAATTGAACTGTTTCGTTCCGCTATTGTTAATATATATATATTTTTTGATTTCTAATAAAATATTAATGTAAAAATAACTGTGAGAAATATTTGAGATATAAAATTTATTATAAATTAGTGGTTATATATATAAAACATATTATGTAAAATTACTTTGTGTTATATATTTAAAAAATATTATATAAATCAGTGTTATATATTATGTAAGGGTTAGTTTGGCATAAACTAAATAATACAAAAAGTCAAAAAATCACTATCTTATTTAAGTCACATTATCTTATTTAAATCACATCACCTCTCTAACACATCACATTAAACCCAACCCAAACCCAAACCCAACCCATATAAGCCAATAAGTCAAAAAGTGCACTTTTTTAGAACATCTCAAACTAACCCTAAATATATGATAATTAGTTAGAATATTTTTCAATTCGTCAATCTATCAAAAATCGCTCAAATCACAATTTATCAATCTGCTAATCTATCATTTAATTTGTAATTTTACTCTCAAATTATCCAAACCGCATCGCACCACACACACTCCTATAAGTGGGATAAAAAAAAATTACCAAAACATGAAGGTATAAATTGTTATGTGATAGGATATCAATAAGGCAAAGTTTGACATTTACTATATAATCCATCTTTTTATCTTTTTATCTTTTTTTCATCACATCACCTCTCTATTTTTTTGTACATTTTTTCATAAAAAGACAAAAAGTACACTTTTTTAACACACCCCAAACCAACCCTAAAAAAAAAAATATTTCAAAACTCTAAAGCATGCACTAAAGATGTGGGGTTGGGTAAGATCCACCTTAATGTGATGTTTTAACTTGATTTCTTTTTTTAAAGGAATCTGCCAGCGCAGCAAAACCCTTTTTAATACTTCTAGAATTCTAGATCATTGCTGAAATAAAAATTTATGAAGGTACAAGTCCACTTATATCTCCTCCATATTTGCAGTTTTTTTTTTTTTTTAAAACAATTTCCCCCTACTTTCAGAGGCATCTTAAAAAAAAGGCTTAAGAATTGACGTGGGATGACGTGATCGAGTGGAGTTCTCGTTTGGCGATTTAATTTTTTAATTTAAAAGTAATAAAATTATTAACCCAGGTGGGTGGCCTTATGGTAAGTACATGGGGATTAAACTTTCAAGTTATGAGTTTAAATCCCTCTTGAGCCAATCTCCTAGGCGTAGCACAGTTGGTTAGAAGGTTGGACCTCAAGTTGTATAACCAACACTTGGTGTGGGTTCAATGCTCCCCCGCTGTGCGAGTCGTCCTGACTTAAGCGGAACTTGTCTTGGGAGGTCGGGGTCTTGGGAGGTCAGGGTAAGTTATCAGGTTATAGTCTCCTTACTCGGAACGGCTAATAGGACACCTTGGTGCCGCTGTGCCAGTCGTCCTAACTTAAGCGGAGCTTGTCTTGGGAGGTCGGGGTCTTGGGAGGTCGGGACAAGTTCCCAAGTTATAGTCTCCTTACTCGGAACGGCTAATAGGACACCTTGGTGCCGCTGTGCGAGTCGTCTTGACTTAAGCGGAGTTTGTCTTGGGAGATCGGGGTCTTGGGAGGTCGGGGCAAGTTCCCAGGTTATAGTCTCCTTACTCGAAACGGCTAATAGGACATCTTGGTGATCTCTACAAATGGGCGCTGCCTTGGACCTGCGGGAGAGTAGGGGGGATTTTCCTATAAAAAAAAAAAAATTATTAAAAAATTAAAAAATCAATAACTTATACTAAAAAATTAAATATTCTTTTTTCTCTTTATTTTTTACATATTTTTTCATAAAAATTCAAAAAATTATCACAAATATATTATTAATTTTTTTGATTTCATATTTTAGTCAAAAGGTTTGGGTTGGTTGGAGCTATTTTAGTTACAAAAAGACAAAATAAACTAAAAAGTTAATAAGACAAAATGTCATATTCAAACCATAATCATTTTATTTTTTCTCTCATAAAAGTCAAAAAAATCCATCACAAACGAGACTTTTTAGCCCCAGGCTAAAAAAGTCAAAAATTCAATCCACATCCCAAATAAAGCCTTCATTTGGAGAAATTCTATTTCCACACACTACCTTATCTTAATGTGCATAATTTCTCAATGCACATCCTTATTAATTTAATTATTACTTATTTTTCTCAATCCACAAATTAAATGTTTCAGTTACACCCTTCACTAATATGGTACACACACCACCCTTCTCGTACACACTTGTTGAAAATTGTAGACACTGCTATAGTTCCAGACAAACTTTAACAGCCAAAGTGAAGGGAAGACTATTGAAGACCTCCATCCCTCCATTGAAGATCCCATTGACGACACCCACAAGTAACAATCCTTTCCAGCAGTGTTTGTTGGCGGCAAGTTCTTGGGTGGGATTGAAACCGTCATGGCCTGTCACATCAACGAAACCCTAGTCTCTCTCCTCAAAGACGCCGGAGCTCTCTGGCTCTAACAGCGGCAATCAAACCCATCACCACCAATCCATTGCCGGAATATGCCTTGAAATTACATTATATACATATATATATCTAAAAATAGATAGGGTGGGTTCGTACAGAGGGGACAGAGAGAGATAGAGATTTGACAGAAGTGTATTTTGTGAGAGAGAGAGAGAGAGAGAGAGAGAGAGAGAGTAAAGGTGTTTGGTTGCAAGGAGAATTGTTAAGCATAAGAGAAAGATGGAATAATCTCTCTGATATAACTGATATATGTAGTTAGAAAAATGGTTTTTTTAAACTATAAATTGTACTTCAATGAATCTATTTTCATATTTTTAGTATTGTTTTTAGCATTGTAACACAAAAATGAAAGCAAGTTCTATATAGTTAATGATAATTTCAAATGTTTATATAGATGGGTATAGAGTGAGTAATAAGTAAAGTAAGAAATAATGAAATAAGTGATAAACAATGGAAAAATTAGAGTTTAATTTTTTTTACTCAAAAGATATACATTGAGATTTTTTTTAAAAAAAAAAAAAGATGTGTATAGAGAATATTTTGATATTATATTATGCATGTTGGTGGACGTCTATTATGATTATTTTATTTTAGGATATAATTATCATTAAAATAATATTTCATTAAATGTATGCATTGAGATAAGTTGGTGTGTGGAAATAGAATTTCCCCTTCGTTTGGGATGTGGGTTGGCTTTTTGACTATTTTAGCCTGGGCCAAAAAGCCTCATTTTGGATAGACTTTTTGACTTTTTTTACTTTTATGAAAGAAAAAATAAAATAATTATAATTTAGATGTGACATTTTATTTTATTAAATTTTTAATCTATTTTATCTTTTTGTAACTAAAATAATCTAAACTTCATATGCCAAATATAACCTAAAATAATATATTCCCAATCGAGGCCAAGTGAGCCTATTTGGTGATCCACACAAGCATTTGGATACCCATTTGATTTGATTTTAAAAAAAATAATTTTAGATGAGTTTTTTATTGTATTATATTTTAATTAATTTTTTTATTTATATTAAGATTAGATGTATTTAGGCATATTTTGGTAATTAAAAAAAAATTAACTTATTAGCTATTGACTTATTTGGATTATGTCATTTTTTTTATTTTTTATATATATATTTTTTAAAAAATCTAACAAGTCCAAAAAATTCACTTCCCAAAATAGGTTTTAAATAATAAAAAATTGATTTATGAAAATTTTTATTTGTTTTTAATAATTTTTTATATTTAAGTCTTTTTTAAAAACTTTTTAAATGCAACTAAATTAAGTATATTTAAAAATAAAAAATATTTTAGGGACAATTAAAAAAAATTCAAATTTTGAGCCTTATAACAAAATAAACATTAAAATTTTAATTTTATCAATTTAAATCATAAACTTTTGATATGTTTTCAATCTAAATCATTCATCTATTTTTGTTAAGTAAAACTGACAAAAAAAGGATATTTTAATCATTAAATTCAATGACGACAAAAAAAAATCATTAAACTCAATGTAAGTATAAACAAAATGCCTAAAATATATTCTTTCATGAGTTTAATAACTAAACTATACATTATTCCATCGATTTTACTAAGTAAAATAGACAAATGATTTACATTAAAAACAAATCCAAAGTATAAGGTTTAAATTGACAAAATTAAAAATTAAAAATTTATTTTGTTAAATGACTCAAACGTGTTATCTTTTTTCTTTTTTCTTTTTTTGTAATTTACCTGATATTTTATTAAGATATAAAAAAATATTAAAAACAAACCAAACACATTTAAAAATAGTTTTTTTGAAAATTAATATTTTGTTTGGTTTTGAATTTTCAAAACAGGTTTTGAGTTTTTTTTTTTTTTTTTTTTTTTTATGTTTCGTTATTTTTAGTAAACCTTTTTTATACTTTAATAATTTTTTTTTTTTAATTTTTAAAATGCTCCTAATCTAAATTTACTTAAAAATTAAAATATTTATAAAAAAATATAAAATCAATGAATTTTATACTTTTTAAATGTATATAAATTAGAAAATTTATTTGGAAATTCTATCCCAGAAAAGTATGTACTAGAAAGTCTCAAATTTTCTTATAGACAGTTAAGTTTCATTGAATTTGGAAATGTACACCATGACATCCATTTATTGTGTTTTATAGCGATCCCGGTCCTTCTCTTATATTGTTTACTGTATTCCAGACTCGGTTCCGTGATTGTGTTGTTGTCATATTCTCATTCTCATCCTTTACCCTTGTATTTGAGTCTTGGGTTATGTTGGGTATGTCTGAAACAAGTTGGTTGTGTTTGGAAACCAAAAGTTGATGCCCAGATTTTGGCTTTCATGCTCAAGCGGGGATTTTGACGCTCGAGCGGGACCTTTGTTGTTGCTTCTCTGCTCGAGTGGGAGTTTTGACGCTCGAGCGTGAATATTCATCTCCCAGTATTTTCTCTGCAGGTCATAGGACGCTCGAGCGGGAGTTTTGACGCTCGAGCGGGAACCTTCGATTTTGTTCCTCCGCTCGAGCGGTGAGTCTGGCGCTCGAGCGGGGACCATGGTCTGTAAAACTTCTGGAAGTGTGCAATCGACGCTCGAGCGGCGCTTTTCACGCTCGAGCGTGAGTCTATGTCTGACGCTCGAGCGGGGAATTCCACACTCGAGCGGGGCGATTTTTATATCAATCAGTGAAATCACTTTTTGGATCACTTTTTGACTTTCTTTCTCTCTCTTACTTTTTCAAAGCCTCTATTGGAGAGCACCTCACTCTAAACTTCATCTTCTCTCTAAGAAATCATCTACCTCTAGTGATCTCCTACCTTTGAGCCTTTGTAAAAAGTGTAGAGCTTGGTGTGGGCTTCCTATCCATCCGAAAATCTTGGGTTTTGGAGCATTTCGAAATTCTTCATCTTCTCCATTTGGTCTCATCTTTTGAGGTAGGGACATCCTACTCCATTATATGGGTTTTGACATAAATATTAATCATTTTGATTAGTTGATGTTGTTGGGTAATTATGGGAAAGTTAGGGTTTGTTTAATGGTTATATAAAATGGGGATTTTCAAATGTTTAATTCCATGTGTATGAGAGGCCTTGGGAAAATGAAATTATTTTTGTCAAATTGATGAAGTTGAACCTTAGGGTCAATATTGAGAAAGGGGGAAAATGCCCTAATTGTGTTGATTAATTAGTTTGAATGATTAATTTGGGGAAAAATGAAATTGAGTTGGGGAAAATGAAATTGGGAAATTGTGGGAGTTAATGATATAGTTGGATAATTTAATCACTCACCTATGTAAATGTCGATATTTTATCTGTTGATAGATCTATTATCTGTTTAGAGATAACTGCTTTGGGCTATCGGTGGAGGATAGTCTTGATTGTTGTAGTCACTGTATGTTGATTAGGGAAAACTGAAACAAATCGAACGTGTTATGCCATTGAATATGACGGTTGTAATAATACAGCAAATATGTGTATTGATTGATCATTATATGTGATGAAGCGCTTAAATACATTATATATGTATATTTGTTAGGGAGGAGATAGGGGATGTACTCCAGTGTGTTGGAGGAGATATGGGATGTACTCCACACACATATGTGTTCATATACTTTAACACATTATTTATGTATTTTTGTTTGGGAGGAGATAGGGGATGTACTCCATATGTGTTCATATACTTTAACACATTATTTATGTATCTTTGTTTGGGAGGAGATAGAGGATGTACTCCATATGTGTTCATATACTTTAACACATTATTTATGTATCTCTGTTTGGGAGAAGATAGGAGATGTACTCCATATGTGTTCATTTACTTTAACACATTATTTATGTATCCTTGTTTGGGAAGAGGTTGGGGATGGGCTCCATAGATAATTAAGCGGGCCGAAGTGTCCGGGGTGAGAGTTCCGAAACCTTATGAATTGAGATGCATGAATAAAGTTGTCAAGTGGAGTATTAGTTACATGAGTTGTAGTCTTATGTTGAATTAAGGATAACGGATGTATTAGTAGGTTGAGCGCTGTCGCACCTAAATTGTTTGGTTAGATAATAAACCATATTTAGAAATTGAATTGGCTAACTAAGAGAAGTGGGTGGTAGCATGGCTGTAATTGTTGTCAGATTATGAGAAGGACGTTAATTGGTGTACATGTGTTATTCATTTGTCGAATGTTAATGTTTTAGTTATTTCTCATATGGGGTTTAGTATATCTCTATTGTGCTTTGGCTCACCCTACTTAGGACACCATTTTCAGGTACAGGAGGCGTGTTAAGTTCCAGATCTTTGCTTCGGGGGTTTTCGGAGTTGAAGACTCTGCTTCGTCATTTGTTTTATCGATCACATGTAAATACAAGCCGAGGGCTTTACTTGTAATAGAGTTAGAACTCTTCTTTTGTGTAACCAAGTAACAACTTGGAAAGGTGTAAGCCCGCAGGGCATTTTATTTTGTTTGTAAACATTTGTAATTTATATGAAAGACCCACTTTGTAATATTAACTCTGATGTAAGTTTGGAAATGTGATCTATTTACCATATATATAGAACTGTTGGATGTTGGGTTTACTTATTATTTTGAGGGCGTTTCATGTTTAGTTTCCAAATGTGGATATATTTCATTTGGGAGATTTTAATATGAAATCGTCTACATCATTTTAATGTGTATACTATTATCTTATTAAATTTTTTGTCATATATATCATTTTTAAAATGTTATAATGAGACCCAATATGACAATTATAAATTTTTAATTTGAAATATTAAATTCATATACACATTTTACGTTTTTAAATGTAGGTATATTTCAATTGAAAATTTTTGCTGTGAAATGAGATTTTTTGGATTATAAAAAATTCTATAGGACTAAGTGAATCATAAATTGGGAGAATAAGATTTATTATATAGGTTTCATTTGACAACATGAATGGGATTAATTTAGCCCATTAAAAGATACAATAGATTAAAAGGTTAATAATATAAAATATTACATTCAAAGTATAATCATTTCACTTTTTTTTTTTCCCTCCACAAAACTACAAAAAATCTAAATCTAAATTTATCCCAAATGAATTTTTTTTTTACTTTAGTCAGGCTAAAATAATTAAAAAGTCAACTAAAAAATTTTCTTCCAAACGAAGATACAATAACACCATGTATATAAGAACTACTTAGCTGCTTGAGATTCTTCTCTATTTATTTATTTATTTTTAAGATTTTGTCCTTTTATATTGAATAATTTACTATTGGTAGCCTATATATTGAGTGAATTTTTTTTCGTAATTATGCAAATATTCTTGATCAATTACGAAACAAGTTTTTTCGTAATTACGCAAACATTCTTGGTCAATAATGAAACAGATTTTTCGTAATTACGTAAACATTCTTAGTTAATTATGAAACATAAATCTTTTATTTTTTAACAAATTACAAATACACGATAAGATTTGTTTAAAATATGAATCAATTCTATAATACTAGAAATTATAACTATTGTTTGTTATAAATTTTAATTTAACATAATACTCAGGAAAAAAAAAAAAACTATTCTCCTATGTAATAATAAATAATCGAAATTGTTTATTGAAAAATATTTTTCATATCATTAAAAACTATTAATTGACTTAATGATTTATTCATTAACAAAATAATTAACTAAAAATATTTTTCATATCATTAAAAATTGTTAATTACTTAATGATTTACTTATTAATAAGGGCAAATTACACAAATAGTCCCTATAGTTTAGGACTTGTGTCACTTTGGTCCCTGATTTTTCAATTGTGACAAATTTGACCCTTGTCACGACCCAAACCCGGCCCTATGGGTTTAGCACCGTAACTGGCCAGTAATCCGAGATTACCGAAGGCCTGCTGAACAGTAATACAGTAAAACAGAGTACAGGGCCTGGCGGAAGCCATTACAGTAAATAACTAGTGTCCATTGAGCTGTGAAAATCTGTATGCCAAAAACATTTTTCATGCATTCATTCAGTTCAAACAGTACAGTCTATATACAATCATATACAACATTCAGGACGGGAATCAAATCCCTCGATAACAGTACAGTAAACAGTAGACGGTCTATACAGTAGGGGACACAAAAACACCCCAAGCCATAGCATGGCAACACGGAACCTCGCGGTGAGGCACATAGGCTGGCTTGACAAAACTGGGGGGACTAACCCACGCTCCTAGCTCCGGTCTGGCTGCTGAGAACCTACATATATATATAAACAGTGAGCTAAAGCCCAGTGAATAACATAATGTATAAAGAGGTTAAGAATGTAATGTCCTTACAGTAATGGAAACAGTTCATTAAACAGTATTTCAGTCTTTCAGTATGTCAGTCAATCAATCATATGTGGTACATCCATTAGCCTATAAACAGTAGGTCCAAAAGGACCGGGCCTCAACGGACCCAACAGTAGTGATGGCCATCAGTCAGTAAACAGTATGGTTCCACAAGGGAACCGACAGAGCTCTGTAACAGTAACAGTCAATGCTAAGGATGCCACAATACAGTTCACAATACAGGACATACATTCACTCAATAAACAATATCAGTTCAATAAACAATCCAGTTCAGTATTCAAAAGATAACCATTTTGAACATATCTTTACACAATCTGTTACTCACAGAGATTGGGCTACAGTATGCTAGAGCGCGTCCCCGAGTGCCAACCCTAAACAGTAAACAAATCGAACACACTCTAAGTTTAACAGTTGGGGAAGTACAATAATTAACTTCCTATTATGCCTCGGTGTGTTCTACATCTAAATCCTCATTAAGATGTCTTAAACTAGGCCTAAGAATGCCTAGGATGGAATGAGGATGCAAAGATGTATACAGAAAACATTTTCAGAATTTTCAGAAAAAGGGAGCCACGCTCGAGCGTACACATCCCCGCTCGAGCGTACAGGCAAAAACGTTCCCCGCTCGAGCGTGAGCCCTTCCGCTCGAGCGATCTGCAAAATATACTGGATGCTCGCAAAACACGCTCGAGCGTAAATATTTCCGCTCGAGCGGACAGCACAAAATTTGCAAAACTGCTGGGAACTTGATTTCTGCGCTCGAGCTCGCAACCCTCCGCTCGAGCGTACACCAGAAATCTGGAAAACCCAGAATTGTGCTCTGAATTTGAAACTCAAGTTTGGAACACAAAAATCGATCCTCTTGGGCCCTTTTCCTGGAAAACTCATGAAAACACATAGTATTACTAGGTTCAAAGCTCAATTTGTAAAATCAAAGCCCAAGGGAAGTTTAATCAAGCTCATTTCCAAACCAATTTTCAAGAACATGCATGAACAACATTCAAATATGACATGCATGAGTTTCAAACCAATTTCAAGCTTCAAATCTTGCTCTCAAGAGCTCAATAGTTGGAAAACAAAGTGAAAACATGGACTAAAGCTTAGACATGAACATGCATGTACAATCAACCATGAATTCAACTCCAAAACACACCAAAATGGCCATGCATGCAGCAATTCTAGCATGAACCAACCTCTTAGCACTCTAACTCAACAAATTGACATGAATGATACAAGAGACAACATCAACTCAACATTTGAAAGGTTATATCCTTACCTAAGTCTTACTTCAAGATAAACAAGCTCAATTGTGACAATTATGCATCAATTCTTCAAATTCCAAGCAATCTCCAAGTAAATTTAACAAAATGAGTTCAATCTCTCTTAACTCTCCCTCTCCCTCACTTAGGTCGGCTGTGATACAAGAATGAGGCTGATCAAGATGTTGGCCTAAGTGTGATAAGGTCAATATAATTAATAAACAAATGTCCACTAACCATGGCAATATGGTAAATAAGCCTAAGTTCGTAATTAACTCAATTTTAATCTAGTTTAATCATTCCTATTCACCTTTCAGATAATTAAACCATTAAATCACAATTATTCTACTGATTCCAAAACACTAAACGGTTCCTAATTCGGCCGCCGATAAGGCCTTCAATCAATAGTTCAAACATATGAATTCAAACAGATATTCAATCAATCAAACAGATACAATATGCAATTCGATAGATAACTTATTCAATTTCAGTTCCGATTTCAATCAGTTCATTCAGTACTTCAGTTAATCCAATTATCAATCATTATCAGTTCGGTTTAACAGAAATCAGTACGTAATTCAGTGGGTTATCGATAATCAGTACGAGGGTTGTTACAACCCTGAATTTTGAATCTTGTTCCAAATAGGGACAATTGAATATATAATTAGATTTTTCAAGGGTAAAATTGTCAATTTGATAAAATATAAACTAATTTGACAAAAATAAATGTCAAACAAATATTTTTGAATTTTTAAAAATTATTTCTACCTACTAAAAATAAAATTATGTAAAATTGATAAATCTTTTAGACATTTATTTATTTATTTTACCAAATTAATTTTTATTATGTGTTTGGATGATAATCATGTAAAATTAATTTAAAAAAATTAATCATGTAATTTTTATTAATTTAACATAATTTTATCATTGGTAGATAAAAATAATTTTAAAAAAATTAAAAATATTTTTTTGACATTTATTTTTATCAAATTAGTTTATATTTTATCAAATTGACGATTTTACCCTTGAAAAATCTAATAATATTTTCAATTGTCCTTATTTGAAACAAGATTCAAAATTCAGGGTCAAATGTGTCACAATTGAAAAGTCAGGGACCAAAGTGACACAAGTTCCAAACTATAGGGACTATTAGTTTAATTAACCCTATTAATAAAATTGGTCATTTGCTATGTGAGTATGATTTATGTATTAATAAAATTAGCCATATATATATATATTGAGAGAGTAATTTGTATAGCCAAATTGGGCCGAGTTAGGTTGGAGTGGTGGTCAAAGATGTTTGACTGGACTAGTAAATACCCAAATTTTGGACCTAGCTACGAGGCCTAGCTATGGGACCTAGCTACGAGACCTAGCTACGGGGCCTAACTATGGACCTAGCTACGGGAACTAGCATGAGACCTAGCTACGGGAACTAGCTACGAGACCTAACTACGGGACCTAGCTACGGGACTTAACTGCGGGACGTAGCTATGGGACCTAGCTACGAGACCTAACTATAGGGCCTAGATATAGGACCTAGCTACGAGGCCTAGTTACGGGACCTAGCTATGGGACCTAGCTATAGGACCTGGCTACTTCCTAGTGGTGGTCAAAGATGTTTGACCGAACTAGTAAATGTCTATATTTCTGGATCTAACTACTTTTCTAGTGGCAGTCAACGCTATGGCCGAGCTACCAAGCAATGTAGTCAAACAGAAAGGAGAGCCAAGCTAGGAGGAGTACCGAGCTAGGAGGAGAGTCATGCAATGCCAGCTTTTACGACGCTGCGTGTTGCATAGCTAAGCTATTGGCAGACAGAGCAAAGGTAGTCCGGTTGCACGACAGAAAACCGAGCAAAGACTTGTGCCGTCTCACTTAACTTGTAGTGAGGAGGGTGTTAAAGGATAAGTATTATTTTTTGGGAATGTGATTCCTAGGAGGACACTACATTGGAGAGTTAGAGTCCTATATTAGGATTGTGCTATACGGAATTTATAAAAACTCAAATCAAACTCTAATCTCAGGCATTGCAATTTTTATTCTCAAATACACAGAGTTTTTTTTGTCTATTGTCTACTTGCTGATTTAGACATCGGAGGGGTTTCTAGTACACATCCACCGGCTAGCTCACGTTTGTGTTTTCAGACAATTCGAAGACGACGTTTGAAGGAGGGCTAACTTGTCAACAGGATTATATGAGACAGTTTATTTCGTGCTCGTACATATATGCTTGAGGTTCGGTTTTTTTTTTTTCCTTTAATTTTATCCTTTATTTTAAATAATTTATTAATGGTGGCCTATATATTAAGTGAATTTTTTTTTTTCATAATTATACAAAAATTATTAATCAAAAATAGATTTTTTTCATAACTAGTATATATATATTTTTAGATAAGAATACCGCTATAAATCAAGATAATTTGTTTAAAATAGTAAATAATTTAATAAAAAAAAATATAGGTAGTGTTTGGTAGAGTTTTAGAATTATGATTTGATAATAGAATTGTATTTTGAGTTTGTGAGTTTTGAAATTATGATTTGAGTGTGGAAAATTTGTTTGGTTATAAGTTTTGAAAATAGTTTTAAATTAAGTTTGAATTGAGTGATGTGACAGATGATATTTGATACAAAAACTTATAATTCATAACCAAACACACAATCCAAAATTCTATTCCAAGCTTACAAAAAAAATTTAAAAAAAATTCACAAATATTTTTTTTGTAATATAAAAAAAAAAAAAAAAACACTGTTCCGATTAACTGGCCGGACGACCGGTGGGACGACCGGTTAGTCCAAATTTTCTTGCCTTGAAAAGAGTTTTCAAAAGTCAATATAAAATTAATTTTTAAAAATACTAAACATACACCACACTTAAAAATAAATGTGAAATTATATTTTGAAAGCTCTCATAAATTAAAATCTTTTTTAAAAGTTCTTAAACCAAACCTTTGTGAAGTTCACGGACGGTCCTAAACTCCTCGGACCTGGGCTAAACGCCCACCGAATTGACCAGAGTGGGACCCACCTTAACTCTAGTTAGCCAAGGAACCGGTTCTCCTATTGTTGGTCCCACTTTCACAATGGGCCCACGTAATTATGTGTGGTGTCATCATCTCAGCATTAATTGGATTATTATAGAAGGGAACAACTTCTCCAGTGCAGAAACTTGAACGGTATTGTTGAGTCGTAAGCTCCGTTTGGCATATACATTTGGGTTAAAATTTTTTATATAATATAAAATTAGTTATTTTAATAAAATAAAATAAAATATCACATCTAATTTATAATTATTTTATTTTATTTCATAAGAGTAAAAAAAAATTAAAAAGTCAATTCCAAACGATACTTTTAGCTTCAGACTAAAATAGCTAAAAAGTCATAAAACCAATCCACATCCCAAATGAATTCTTAGTGAGCTTGACAGTAGTTGATATCGATGATTCAAATTGTTTAATGTGTAAAGTTGGTTGAATATATTATTTTTATAAAAATTTACATTAATGAATAGCCATAATTATTTAATCAAATTACATTTGTATTAGTGATTTATTTTGAAAATTATAATTTTCATTAAAATAAATGCAAACTGATAAACTGATTATTAATATATCATTAATTTAATTTTTTACAAGAATGATGTATTCGACTAACTTTACAAAATACTGTCCAATCTGATTCCAGACTGAAGATAAGTTGTTCTCATTATACAAATTTTAACTAATACTCATAATATTTTATAATAGTGCTATTTACCTTTACATTTTTTTCTTAAGACCCTACGCATATTTTATTTTATTTTTTTTAATTTTAATTTTGTCTAAACATAAATTTTTTATTTTTATCTCTATCCCTAACTTTCTAACTATAATTTTTCAAGCCCTAACCTTAATCTCACAAACCATCTCCATCATGCCAACAACAACAACTGCCTCCTATTTCGGGCGGCAACCTCCACTACTATCACCAACATCACCTCTAGCCACTAACACTTTCACTTTTACTCACCAACCACTAGCAACCCTACCACCCACATTGTCACGACCTAAACCTGCCCTTATGCTTAACAGGTTAGTAATCTGTGATTACCAAAGGCCTGCTTAACAATAAAACAATAATTACGACAAATAGGGGTTAGCGGAAGTTAATCAATAATAAAATATATCGTCCAATGAGCTGTGAGGACCTAAATGAAAACAAACATTCATATACATAATTACATATTCACAACACTTAAGCCCACAATACATCTATATACAATAGCAAAACACAATTTAGGGAATTAAAACCCTTAGTAAAGATAGGAGTAACAAAAGTCATAAAAACACTACATCCAAAATAACAATTACAAAAGGGTGAATTCAAGACACTCATGCCATGACACGTTTTACTTTGGAATCTCGCGGTGAGGCACAATGGTTGGCTTGACAAAAACAGGGTTCAGGTCGACGCCACTAGCTTTGATCCGATGCTCGATCACCTACATATATATAGTAAACAGTGAGGTAGAACCCAGTGAATAACAGCTGTGTAAAGAGGTTAAGAATGATGTCCTTATAGTATTTGAAACAATCGATTATTAATAGAACATTTTCAGTCAATATCTTTTTGTCAATCAATCGTTCAATTCAATCAATCATATTCGTACAGGTCATACGTGGTACATCCAGTAGCAACAATACAATAGGTCTTAAAGACCGAACAATCAATTGATAGCCATCAAACAATAGGCAATAGTTCCAAGAATTGGAACCAACAGAGATCTCTGTAACAATAGCGATATCAATAACAATAACAATAGCAATATGCTATGGATGCCACGAATACAATTCAAAAGAGGATCATTATTCAATCAATAAAAAGTAACAATTCAGAAACAAGATAATTTATCATTCAAAAAATAAATACAATTGAACATATCTTTACAACAATGTTACTCACAGTGGGCTCCTCGATATACGTGCTTAGATGCACTACAATTGCGGCGTCCAACCTAAACAAACAATTCAAGCACAAACACTCAATACACAGTTCAATCAATCAATCAATTGGTTGCTTACTTATTTGATTCCTATTTGTTTTTCACTCATTCGGTTCTACATTTTCGCTTTTGCGGTTCGTTTAAATACATGAAATGCCAATGCACATGAAAAACACTTTAAAACTATGCAAATGGAGGCCAGAAAGGTAGAAAAATGGAGCAAAAACAAAACCAGGATCAACCTGATTTCCGCACGTGCGGGGGATCTGGTCGCTCGTGCGGAACTCGAAAAACCAATCTGAAAATTGCCTTCACGATTGGAACTCAAACTTTTCAAAGTTTAACTTCAACTCTAAGTATTTCAACTCCAAAGATTCTTAAAATAACTTTGAACTTGTAGAATTCTACAATCATATACAAATTATAGCTCTTAAAACAAAATCCGTTTCCAATTTAAGGAGTCAAAATACTTAAGTTTATATTAAAATCATAAACATGTATTTGAGAGTACCAAGCTAAATTTTCTAGAAATATTCTTTGAAATCATGTAAACCATGCAAGAAATCATGAATTCCCAACTTCAAACAAAAATCATGATTTCAAAACAAAACCCAAATTTTCAGTTAAAAGAGCACAAACTTTAATTAAAGTATGAAATCATAGAACATATATTGTTTGAGTTCCAAATTCATCTTTCATGGAAAATTCTTTAAGCCATGCAAGAAAACTTAAAAATACGGACATGAATTTCTAACTTCAAACGCAATCACAACTTCAAAAACAAATCCAATTTGCCAATTGAAAGCTCAAAACTTCAATCAAATTGCAAAAACATAAAATATATAGTTAGAAGCTTCAACTTAAAAATCCATGAGGAAATTCTTTTGAAATCCTTAGGAGCCATAGAAATCATGTAGGAAAATAAGTGTTTAAACAAGAATTTCATGAAATGAAACCATGCATATCAAAATATTGACTACATTCTTCAATTCTACCATGTATGTACATAATATGAGCTCAATCCTTACAATTTCTTCCTTATCTTGTTCATTCATATATTCTACTTCATTTTACTTCATAAAAACACCAATTAAGCTTGATTCCTTCTTAATTAAACTCAAATTCCATAAATTCATGAGTGTAACACCTCAATTTCAAGAAATTAAAAGAGAATTCTTACCTTAGAGGGTTGATTCGTGAATACCAAGCCTAATTTCCCTTAATTCTTTTCTTTCTCCGCTTCTCCTTCTTAAATATCCTCCCTGGAAGTCTCTCTCTCTCTCTCTCTCTCTCTCTCTCTCTCTACGTATGGCTCAACGATGCCCACTACCTCTCATATTTCTTATTAAATGGGTGAGTAGAAAAACAAGTCCTATTCTATATACTTAATTAAATTTTTTGCTAATTAATTACTTGAATTAAATTATAACAAATTCACTGTAATTAAATTAATTCTAAACATATTATGATCTCAATTACACTAAATTTAATTCCACTAATGTAAATTAGGCTCTACTTATCTATCTCTAAACTCAATACAAGTAATGAGAGCCAAACATGACTTTTACGAATCAGATAAAATCAATTTTTAATTAAACTTCCCAGATGATCTAAAAATTCCAATTAACATATCCATGTACTCCATTCCGGGTTCTAAACCCACTTTGGCCGTCAATTTCAGTGTCAAAGTCGTACTCTCACAAGATAATTTCCCAATTTGGACAAATATACACAAATTAAATCATATAATCTGCGATTAACACATGGGTAATCTAGATAATTATGATTTGTATTCTTGGGTGTTACACACACCACTCTTAGAATCTCATTCTCTTTCTCTTTCTCTATATCTATCTATCTATCTCTTGCTGGATCGCAATCGTGATCATGGAAGATCAGTGATGGTGGCAAATATACCCTCCCTGCACGATTGTAGTGCTTGCGATCTTCGCAGATTTCGTTTGCTAGTTCAGGATTGAACCACCACCGTTTGTTTGGTGGTTTACAATTGAACTACCATTGTTTGTTCAGTGGTTTACATATGAACTTCCACCATTTGTTCGGTACTGGTTTTTCCGAACCAAGCGAGACGATTTCAAATGAAGAAAAATTAAAAACAAGCATGTGTGAGAGGGCTCTAGGATAGTTGTATGGGTGGCAACGATGACAAATGACTGAGATAAGTGGAATGAGAGATTTGGGTGAACGAAATGAGGTGGAGGATTGTCGATGGAAGAAAGAGAAGGAAGATGGAGCTAGGGAGGTGGGCCGTTGAAAAAGAAAAGTTGCTGGTAAGAGATGGAAGGTTGAAGGAGGGTCTCTACTGGAGGAGAAAGGTTGTAGGAGGTAGGGATGACAACGGGTCGGGCTGGGGATCACACTTTCCGCCCCTGATCCCCGACGGTGAAAATTCTCCCGTCCCCGGCCCCAGCCCTAATCCCTGACGGGAAACCAATCACCGTCCCTGTCCCCTAACGAGGATCAGGTTTCCCGTACCAAAAATAAATAAATAAATATATAAATAAACAAACAGTAGCAACAATAACAACAACAGATCAAGATCAACAAATCAACAGCAACAGACCAATTGCAAATAATATAATCGAATCTAACAATAACAACAACAACACATAATTAGAGAATTGATTAACAAATAAGGGCGTTCAAAAAATGATTTTCAAATTAGGGTTTTATTTTTCAAATTAGAGCTTCAAATTATATTTAAACTAGGACTATGAAGTTAGGGTTTTAAAAGATTTCAAAATTACCTTAGATAAGATCAACGGTACGATTGTCATTATTAAAGACGGAGAAAGGTGAGAACGTGGCCTTTTGGGAGAGGCAAATCTAGATTGAGAGTGCGTGAGACATCTGAGATAGGGTGAGACACTTAGATGAGATCAAATTATGGTTTTGTGAGAGAGAAAAAATCGAGATTACGATTGAGAGAGACACTGATAGACTTTGGATCAATGGTGCGATCGTCGTCATCGGAGATTGAGCAAGGTGCGACCGTCGTCTTTTTAGAGAGGTGAAACTGAAGACAAAGATGAAATTGAGATTAGGGTGAGAGTGATAGAGAGAGAGGCTGAAGGCGGTGGCGGTGGCGGTGGCGGTGGCGGTAGCGGAAGAGGAGGAAGATAAGGACAATGGAAGGAGGGAGATTGGCAGTAATAGGAGGGTTTTAGAGAGAGAGAGAGAGAGGAAGAGAGAGGAACTGAGAAAGAGATGAGAGACAGTCGTCTGTTTGAGGCTTGTGTTGTGTGTGAGTGTGAGGTTATATATGGAGGCGTATAATAGTAATTTCACTTCGGGGGGAAACGAGGATAGGAACGGAGCCAAGGACGGGCCGGGGCTGGGAAATGTATCACTATCCCCAACCCGAAAATTGTCAGAGATTCATTTTTGAATACCATCCCTAACTTGTCGGGGGTATTTTTTGAGGAAAAACTGTTATAATCGGGGTCGGGGGGGGTTGGGTCCCCGTCGGGTTGGGTTTAAATTGCTATCTCTAGTAGAAGGGTTACTAGTGAGGGAAAGGGGTTGCCGAAAGTGGGAGGAGATTACTGGTTGAAAAGTGTTGGGATGAGAGTTTAACGGGGATATTTAGGATTATAGAAGTGGTCCAAAGAAAAACAAGCAATTGAGCAATTTTGGTGATGAGGGTTCAAAGAAGTGGGGGGTCCTAAGAAGAAAAGTAGGAGTATTTGAGCAATTTTAGTATTTTATGGTATTATTATATACTTTCTATATTTCCTCAAATATCCTTGAAAGTAATAAAGTTTTACCATGAAAATTCTTCAATTTTTTATTTTAAAAAAAAATGATTACAATAATAATTAGGAGCTCGAAGTCATGGTTATGTTTTTAATTTTTATTTTTTGCACCAAAATATTTATAAGTTTGAAAACACCGAAGAGTATTTATTCATGTGAAATATTTTGAGGTAAATTAAAAATTTTAATATAATCATGTGCATACATAATAATATATGATTATGTCATTAGTTCGTCTTTAACATGTCTCTTATTAATAATTGGACGCATAATCATGCAATATTTCTCAAAACACCATATAAACTTCTTAGTGGAGCCCCATATCACATAATGGACCACACTTATAAGAGCATCTCCAAGGAAATAACTAAAAGAGACTTGTTAGGCATTTTAGCCAATATGACTCCAATTTTGGGCCTCCAATGGGTTGGCCATTGCACTGTCTACTTTACCATCAGATTTTTTCACTGGCTATTAGGGGTGTTCACGGATATTCCGATCCGCCCAAACCGACCGAACTGAATCGATCCGCCACATTTTGGACAAATGCATGATGACGAGCAGATGGTTACAGATTGATTTTTTCCAATCCATCTAGTTTTGGGCGGATGACGGATTTGACGTTCATTTGGCCACAACCAAACTGCCAAACCACGAGCACCCCTAGTAATTTGTAAGGATTTGTGTTTTTAATTGGTTTAGATATTATGTTTGTGTTTTCAATTGAAAAAGAATTTAGATATTCTGTTGTGTTTTTAATTTGTTTTCAATTCAGAAATCCTTTTATTAAATGGTAAGTGTTGATATTTGGTATTTTTGTATGGAAAATATAAGGCTTAATTTTGTCTTTTTTTTAAAAAAAAAATAATCAAATTAAATAGTTTTTGAATAAAAAAAAGTAATGAAATAGTTTTAATAATGCATGATTTTTTTATATGTATTTATTATTGATATTTGACAATTTACTTGATAATTTTTTGGTTATGTTGAATTGGATTGTTATCTAAAAAAAATGTTGACAAATTGTTGTATTATGTTCAAAATTTATAAAAGTTTGAACCGCCAAACTAATTTGCATCCATCTACCAATCCGCCGATTCGCTTAATCTGCATCTGCTAATCAGGCGGACGGATGCGGATTGATTTTTTTCAATCTACCAATCTGACGGACGGATGGCGGATTGGAGGTTCCTCGGCAGCAACCGAACCGCGAACACCCCTACTGGCTACAATTAAAGAGCCCTAGAGGCTTTGCAAACAAATACATTTAATTCTTTCCTACCAAATCACCTTTAGTTTTCTACATCTCTCTCTATCAACTCTTTCTCAAGGTATGGTACTTCCTCCCTTCTACCCCTCTCTCTCTCTCTCATAGTTTGTTGTATCTATTATGTTTCGTCTCACTTCTCAACTTTGTCCGTCCCTACCACCCCACCTCCCCTAATCTGTGAGAAACCCTTTATTGAACAAACCTCCTTGTTTCCTATTTCCCCGTCCTTGCAACTCCATCACTTATGTAATTGAACCTTCTATTTCTCTTTTGATTTGAATTTCTGACCATTGTTTGATTCGATTTGTGTATATGTCTTGAATTTTTGTATATTTATATGTATTGATTTGGGATTTTGTATATGTATGTATATGTATTGGGTTTATATATACAGAGTGAGATTTTGTATATGTATCTATCTTTCATATTTATATTATCTTATTTGAATTTTTATTCTATTCAATATGTACATATATGTAGGTGTTTGTACATATATTGTCATTATAGGTTTGTTTAGTTGAAATTCTGCCAAACATATAGATCTTTTGCATTGACTTGTAGCAATTTTTTATATGTTCTTTCAATTCTGTTTAATGAATTACTGAACTGTATCTTTCTGTTATGGTTTGCTAATTGAGTTGTCTCTTGGATGCCTGTTATTAGATTCTAATTTATTTATGCTGAATTAAATACAAATTATTCATTTTGATGGAAGTACTTTGATTTGGAAGTTGTTGATGTGATGCCCCAAAAATCAGGAACATCAGAGAATATATTAACAATAAATATAAGGTTTATCACAGATTACAAAATAGGAAACGTTACTAATGAGTCCTTTGGTTAATAACCAAATAAGATCCCAGGAAAGTCGGAGGAGTTAATATAGCCTCCCTTCAAAGTCCAACCACCTTAGATAGCAAAGCTACCCTTTTGACAGATCTTAACAAGATATTAACACAAGGTCTACATGAGTCGACGAGAAAATAAGGAATATGTAATATAAAAGATATGTATAGATATATAATACTTACAAATTCATGTCTTAAATACAACATGGGATCTATCATTTACTATCTCAAAACACGTTTACAAACTAGTTTATAATCCTCCTAGCCGTACGTTCTCAAAGGCTTTAGCTTTGTCTTCGACTGGTCTAATAGTCTTCAATACTTGACATGAAATGCCATGAGCTTTGAATGCCCAGTAAACGCACACACGCCCTTTTTTTTTCCCTAATCTAATGCACCATCACAATTATAACAAGCAAGTAATGAAGCGTGATAATCATTCAATAATACAGGATTACAAGATTAGATGTTAGTAATCTATAAATCCCCCAAAGAGACTTCGTCCTCCCAACCACAAGAATCGGATGTGGATTATTCGGTATGCCCCATCTTTTTTTGTTTTGTTGCAGAACTTACCTTGGATGCCTACCAACAGTTATCTACCGCGTAGCGTCAACTGCAGGGCCTCAAAAAAGACGGTAATAACGGGCCTTGCCCAAATCCCTCCTCACACCAAATACCTAGGGTCCGAATACAACTACTTCGTTCAAGGGTTCCGAAAACCACTTGCGCAAGACTTTACTTTCAAGGGGAGCATGTCCCACTAATCAATTCAATTTGAACATAACTTTATCTCATAACAGTACTTATGTGATCGAAAACCCATTAGCCACCCATTAAGTTTTCCGTTGAGATTAACGTTTTAAGTTGGTTAGTACAAGCAAGTAACAAAGAAATAAATTTGCATAGATGTAAGTATCATCGAAGGACTAAAATAAAAGGTATATAACCATGACATATGTAATATCATACCAAGATATGATCATATATTAATAAGCATATTCATGAACACTAGAGCATAAAACACCAATGAAAAATAAAATTTTCAGATTCAGTACCTCTTAAAGATTAAAATCAAAAGGGCTATTTAAGATTTTTCCCAAACATGGCCTCCCTATGGTTAGTAGAGAATTTTATCTAGTTTTCAGAACAGGTTTTGGAAATGGAATAGCCTTTCTAGATTTTTAGTTATTTAAGAAACACTCCAACACTGTCCAGATTCGTCGACTGTTATGAAAATAGGATTTTCTTTCAAACTGCTCACTCTTTTTCAATGAAACAAATTTTCCCTGAAAGATAACTCTTTAAGGGAGTTTTTAACATAAAACTAAGGTCTAGAAGATTTTTTTACATTTTTCTAGAATTTTCGAAAGTTGTTTGTAAAACAGGTTTTTCCTGTGCAATACTCAAAATAAGAAGATTGGTGAGAAAAAAGGCCAACTAAAGGAAAATTTCCACTTATTTTGTGATGAAAACATACTAAATAATTTATCAATAACTCAGATTTTTAGAGTGATGGCATGCCTTTAGAAATAATGTGAGATATGGGAAGAAAAAGGTAGTTTTGCATCTATTAAGAGGAAATACGAGTGGAAGAAGGATTAAACCAATTCATTAACTTTGAACACATGAAAACCATTACAACACATCTAAAAATATGATTTTAAACGTCTAATAACATGTATTTGAAAAAGGAAGATAAAAGAGAGAGTAGTATTGTGGCTTACTTGATTGCCTACAATTTTTTTTCTTTTTCCTTTCCTCTACCACCAAAGCTCTCTTCCTCTCTTTTCCTCTCAGCTGAATGAAGTGTTTGTATGTGTGTTCTTGTATGTAAAATGCTAAGGGTGAGGTTTCTTTTATAGGAAAATTGTTGCAAAAGGTTTAAAGTGCCCATTGGTTGGAATTGGATTGGATATTTTAGATTTTCTTGGAATCTAATGGAATGGTGAATGATTAGAGGCCTTAATATAGGGTTTGGTTAGGAGTGGACTTAGGGTAGAGGCACGGTTCCATGATTTGGGGGTACTTGCCAACACTTTTCCTTGATTTCATGGATATGGTTTGAAAAGTTGTATAATTTTCTATTCCCGAGGGTGGCTGGCCATGTGGGCTGATTTGAGAGAATTAATTTATTTTTTTTCTTGTGTACAATTGTTGGAAATGCAAACTATAGTGTATAATATAGGTTTAAAGGTACAAGTGTATATATATATATATATATTAGTATTAGTTTGGGGTCAATTAGTGATTTAATAAAAATGTGAGGGCTTTGGGTTTAATTCATGTATTGAAACATTTATTTAAGTGCAATATTTAATTTATTTAGGATTTGGAACTTCAATTCGGTTAAAGTTTTTTTTTATTTCGAATTAAACGGCGAGTCGTAATGAAAACTGAAAGCCTAGGGTTTTTGATCGGCAAATATAGTTAGAGAATTAATTTAATTATTATTAGGGCTTTGGAATGATCTCTAAGTTCCTGGGTTTAATCAAGATTTGCGAGTTTTCAATTGGCGCGCATTTTCGGCTCTACAACTAAAATTGAAAATAAATAAGGGAATGGGGGTGTTTATTGAAATAGTTCATAAGTAAGGGTGTAAATAAAATTACAAAGGTCAGGAGCCTCATAGTTAAATAATTAATATTAGCGTGTAAAAACGCTTACTAAACTATCGGGGTCGATTTGGTTTTGTACGGGTTTATTCGCGATGCTTCTTCGATTCTAGGGTTAAACGAAGAACTAAGGGCTTTATAACTCAAAATTTAGAGACGTAATAGGGTTTACAAAAGTTAGAGGTCTCATAGTTGAATAAAATAAAAATTATGTAAGTTGCTGTGATAGTTGTATGTACCTGACATATACTTTTATTAGTTGGTTATAACTCTTATTCATCTTTTATTCCCCCGCTATCTCTTGTTCAATCGCAAGCATCAATTTCTTCACATACAATTGTTTTGTAGATGCAACTCAAGTTTGATTTTTATTTTTATTTTAAATTTTTTTATTGATTGTGATTTCTCCAGCCTTGTTGATATTGTCGTTAATGTCCCCAATAATCATATCAATTCACCAAATTTTGATTTGGTTGTCTTAAATGGAAATTCTAATGAATTGCTATTGAATCTGATATGTTTACCTTATTATCTATAGATGGATCATTAACAAAATGCTTATTACACCAACTTGATGAATGATGGGACTGACTATGAATTTGTGGATGAACCTCTTGACTATAGGGATCAATCTTTCCCAATCTCCCCTCAAATAGAGACCACCAAGAAATCACAACGAGGTGGGAACTTCACTACAGAAGAAGACAGTATGATCACATCGAATTGGCTTAACATTAGTTTAGATCCGGTGCAAGAAAATAAACAAAAATCAAAAGCTAATTGGCTTAGAGTGTAGGAGTACTTCCGCCAATTCAAAACATTTTCATCCAGTGATAGTCAAACTTCTTTGATGAATCCTTGGTCAGCGATTCAACTTGCCACGAATAAGTTTTGTGAGTGCTTTATCCAAATCCAAAGGTTGAATCAAAGTGGTTTGACTGAGAAAGATAAGATATTAATGCCTTTGTGATTTTTATACATTATCATCAAAGTTGTTTGATCACAGGATAATTACTGTTTTTTTATTATTTATTTTTCAGATTCGTGATGCAAAGAAATTGTACAAAGAATTGCACAAATCATCATTTCCATTTGAACATTGTTGGCATGAGTTAAGAGATCAACTAAAATGGCGAGAGAAATATAGCATGAAAAAACAAAAACCAAAAAAAGTGGCTACACCTAGCATTTATTCTCCTTGTATACCAGATTCAATCAATTTAGGGGACAATGATGCATTGCATAATGACTATGCAGACTTGGAAAGACCACCAGGTAGGAATGCTGAAAAGGATCATTTGAATAAAAGAAAGAGTAAAGATCGTGGAAATGTATGAAAGGTCCTATCTTCAAGAGTAAGAAAAGATTGATAATGAGAAAGAAATGATTGTTAATGAGAAAGAGAAGACGCGAATGGAACAATTGAAGGAGGAAGAGAGAATAATGTCATTGGATATGAGTGCGATGCCTCCATTGCAAGCTGAATATATTCATTGCCGCCAAATGGAAATTTTCCAAAAGAAGATTTAGTTGTTGTTGGAACTATATTTTTTACATATTTTATTGTTGGATTGATTCTTCAAGTATTACTACATTTTTTTATTTTCTTTATGTTAGAACTAGATACTTTATGTTAAAACTATGTTGGAACGAATTTTTGAATGCTTGAACTAGTAGTAATTTGATTACTAGGTTGAATTCTTGTTGAATGCTTCCTGAGATGCTCCGTAAATGTAAATGATTCTTGAATGTTTCCTGTATGTTGGGCAGATTTACTAGTTACAGGGCTTATTTGGTTGACATTATGATTCATTTTATTCTATTTTGTTTTGGCTTCAATCATAAGCAATATGGAAATTTAGAAAGCTTGGTACAAAACATAGTTAATTTGCAATCAAAATTTCATAATTACTCAAAGATTTTATTTGAAATTTATTTATTTACTAAACATTGGTCATATATTAGAATTATTAAACTAGTTTCTTTTATTTTAGAGCTCATTTTATAATTCGCAGGCTCAATATTTTAAAAACAGATTCAAAGCACACAAACTTGTCTACATATCAGTTTTTATACACAATCTTTAATAATATATTTATTAAATATGCTAAAAAATGTTAAATATTTTTTTTGAAACATGTTAAAAAAATATTATCACAAATGCCGCATTGACAATCATGTCAACACTTAGTGCGAATGTGACATTCCATAAAAAATGTAGTAATGTATAATATTTATTGTTTTGAAAATTGGTTAAGTTAGTTAAAATGAATAGTTAAAATAAAGAGTATGGTTGGAGTGCACACTAGCTAAAGTAATTAGATAAAATACAAAGTATATATATATTTTTATACTTTAACTAGTGAAAAATAGAAAGCGTGGTTGGAGTTGCTCTAAGAGGCCACTACCTAGGGATTATGGGTAGGGGTGTAGCTAACTTGATGGCAGTTGTAACAACTTGAAAATTTAAGTTGTCCCTTAAATTTTATATTCGTATTATTTAATTATAAATAAGAAAAATCTTAAATATTCCGTAAGAGTAAAATAAAATATTGAATATTATGTGTGTATGAGATAAAGTGTAATTAAATTAGGGATTATATATTATTGGAAAAAAAAGGATATATAATTAGTTTAAGATTTGGACCAAAATAGAATTGAACCTAAACTAAACAATTGAGATAAGCATGAATTAATGGCATATTAATGGGACTGAGACATGTGGGCAGCCGTATGGCTTGGTGCCCACAGTCCTCTTCCTATATAAAGGAGAGGGAAGTTGCTCGGGATGGAAAAAAAAAAGGAAAGCAAAAGAAACTGAGAAAAGGGGAAGAAAATACTAGAAGTCAAGAAGGTCTTTGATAGTGGAAAGAAAGAGTGATGTATTAATTTTAAGGTGAGTTATATTATACCTTGAGTCACCATCATATATTTTACGTATATTTTGAGTTAGCATAATTTATTTTACTCAATTTGTGTTTTATAAATTATATTAGCATTTTTAATTTATGAACCTTATTTTATATAATAAGGAAGACCCACGGATATAACTGTTTATTAAAATGTGTTTTGAGTAATTATTTTATAAGTACTACTACGGAGATCCCATGCCTTGGGGGACTTAAATAATCATTGGCCCTCTGATTAGTCACTTTATGACCCTCTGTCTGTCATGAATCCACTGACTCTCTAATTTTTAGTATGAAGCAAAGTGCTGTACGGAGCTAAGTGTTACACTATGGTGGGAGCCACCTCTAGAGTTCGTACGAGCCACCTCTTGAGTCTATATATCTGTTTTGTTCTGTACCGTGGTTATGATTTCTGGTATGGAGCAAAGTGCTATACAGAGCTAAGTACTACACTATTGTGGGAGCCACCTCTTGAGTCAATACATCTGTTCTGTACGGTGGTTATGATTATTTTGTTTATATGATCTATGTATTATATGTTTATTATTCAAAATGATTTCCGTATTATATATTATGTATTTTAATATCAAGCTTTGTTTAGCTAATAATTATCCATGGTGATTTTATGCCCTTATACTGTTAGTATAATATTTCTCACTTTGTTATGTGTTTATAGTTGTTTACCACTTTCAGGTGACATGTCAGGACCAGCGCATGGGGTAGGCACAAAATACTTTGTAGACACAGTTCAGTTCTGACAATTTAATTAAATAGAAGCTCCAATGATTATTTTGATACCCTCACTTAAATGTTTTTTTCCGTTGGCGTTTAGTAATTTGTTTAAGAATTGGCCGGAGGTAACTTCAGTTACTGGCCATCATGATACTTAACTCTTGAGTACGGGGAGCGGGTCGTGGCAGCAGTGGTGTCAATTGACACCACTAAACTTCAAAATTTTGTTAAAGAGTATATGTAAATTCCATATAAAAATTTTGAGTATTAACAAATTGAACCCAATTGATCTAGAAATAAAATACTAAGTTTTGAAAGTTTACAAATTGACCCCAGTGGAGTTAAAAACAAAAATCAAACCTTATGCTGCATTTTTAATCTTCTATAAATAAATTCATAATTTTGTTCATGTTAGAGACTTTTTCCATAGCATTTTTTTTAAACCACTCAAGTTGAGTTCATATAATCTTGCAACTACTCCATTTATGGCCAATAAGTGTCACAATACAATCTAGTTTGTTCTTCTTTGTACCCCTTATTTGTTGATTTGTTTGCCTATTTATTTGAGATTTGTCCAACATCACTTTTCTAAACTATCCAAGTTTGATTCAACCACATCTTCTCTAAATCACCCAAGTTCGAATTATATAATTTAAAGGCTACTCTACACATAACCAATTGATTTTATATTGGATGTCTCAAGTAATTCTGACAGTTACTTATGTTGTGTTTATCCTCGAATAATTCTAACAATTTGTTCTCCCTCGAGTCTCGACGATATAGTTCTCTAACGACCATTGTAGTGTTTATTCTTATAAAATATTTTTTTTTTGGTTGAAATATTAAGATTTTTTTAATTTAGTAATTCGAATTATTTTTTTCAATGTAATCGAAAATATATATGTGATTTACAAGTATCATGTGAATGTTATTAATAAGTTTTGTAGAACTAAAAATACAAAATAATAATATTAATGATGACTTGTTAAATGACACCCCTAATTGAAATTCCTAGTTACACCACTGATTATGAGTTTAATTTTTTCATCAATGTGTCGCCCTATTTTACTTTGAAATTTTTGTTGTGCTTTGTTGTATGCTTGTACTTATTTGTTATATTTTATTATAAGTTTAAATGTTTAATTTAGGCTTATTTTGAAAATAAAGTTGTCAATTTTTTTGATTTTTAATTTTTTTTTAAATCACATTATTTTTTTATATTAAAAAAATCAAAAAATTAATTTTTAACTTACTTTTTAAAATAAGCCGTAATGTAATTTATCACTTACCAATTGACTTTATAGAAACATGTGTAGGGAGAGTTGACATGGAGTCAAACCCTAACTTGTGAGTGGGAGGAGTGTTTTGGAAAGTTAATAAAAAGTTAGGTTCTGTTTGGTTGTGAATTTAAATTATGACTCCACACCTTAATTCAAGTATGGTGTTTGGTTAGTATTTTCAAACGATGATTCCAAAACTCTGCACAGAACACCTGCGGTTTTCTATTTTGACAGACGGGTTTTTCTTTTTTTTTTTGAAAATTTTGCCTGACGGGACGTCCGGCCGGTCATCCGGCCGGTTGATCGGAATCGTGATTTTTTTTTTTTTTTTTGCAATTGATTTATATAATCGAAAAAAATATTTTCTGAAATTTTTAAATTTTTTTATGTACTTTAAAATAATTTTGAGTTGTATGTTTAGCTATGAGTTGTAAATTTTTGTATCACATATCAAATGTCACATCAACAATTCCCCCACTCAAATCAAAACTCTTTACCAAACAAATTTTCTACACTCAAATCATAATTTCATAACACACAAACTCAAAACACAATTCATACTCTCAAATCACATTTACAAAATTTTACCAAACGCTACCTTAGTTTTTTAGATTTTTTAATTTATTTTGTCTTTTTATGAGTAAAAACTGTGAGAAGTAATGTGACCTAAAATGGGTAAAAAGTTAAAAGTTGACTTTTTATTTTCTTCCAAAAGACCTTGTGAACCACTAGGACAACTCAAAATTGCTCTAGCCTCCAATGTCAATCTTTTTTATTTTTTTAGGGTGATGTTTAGTTACAATCTTAAACAAGAGTTTATACAAAGTATATAACATTTATTTTATTTAAATTTTAAGAAAATAATAATGCCATATATTTAAAGATTGATATCACATACCTCTAGCAAATAATATTAAAAAGACCAAAGTAACCCTATAAAGGAGAATTATATCACAGTAACATTTTTGTACAATGCTATACCGTAACCGTCTCCTCAATTTATTTTTTTTCCCCTCATCAATGAAGAATACATTGTAATTATTATACTATCTTATAAAAACTCATTCAAATTCTAACTCAGTTCCATAAGAGAATAAAAAAATTAAAAAATAGGAGTGTGCATCCCTTCAAAATGCATATCTATGTTCACTGTGTTTGGTTTCAATTTTTTGAATTTAATTTGTTAGAAATTGAGTTCTTTATTTTTTATATATATATATATATTTTGTTTTTAGTAAATATTTTTAAAATTTTAAGTAATTTTTTTACTTTTTTAGATGTACCTTACTTAAATGTATCTAAAAATTAAAATATTTACAAAAAAATATTTTAAAAAATAATAAATACACAAGAATATGAAAAATATACTGAATTTTCTTTTTCTTTTTTTGTATTTTTGATATTTAGTGAATTATTTAAAGATTTTTTTATAAATATTATACTTTTTAAGTGTATTTATGTTAAGTGTATCTAAAAATTAAAAAAAAAATCTTAAAATATTAAAAAAATTCAATAAAAATAAAAATAAAAAATAAATTTTTTTAATTTTTAAAAAAATGGATACTGAATTAAGAAACCAGACGAGCTATTGTTTCTTGGATCTATTTTCTTGGCATTCACAAAAGGTTGGTTCATTTATCATTTACTTCTCAGTTTAATAAATGAAAAACAACAGAAAAAGTATTCCAAAATTTCCATTTTAATATGCTACTTTTTTCTTTCTTAAAGGCATTTGATAATGAAAGCACGAAACAACTTTGCATGGAGTTCTCAAAAGTAATGCATCATGCATGTCAACCTTTTTTCCTTTATTTTTTATTTTTTAAATTACTTTTTTAGCCATATGCGGAACTAATGCATATGCCAAATGGTGTTTTACGATGTTTTCAATTTTTTCCCAACTTTTGAAAGTAAAAATGATATTTGACCATCAAGGGGCATCCTACTTAGTAAGGGAGTATACTCATTTCCTTACTGACCATGGTTCGAATTTCTTACTATTCAAGTGGAAGTCCGACGGTTTAGGTGGATCAGCTAGCTTCCTCCAGTTTGGCTTGTAAGGGTGGATTCTAAGGGTCCTGCCTTGGGAGTGTTCTGGGTATCAAAAAAAAAAAAAAAAAAAAAAAAAGATATTTGAAATGATATATCTAAAAAAAAGACTCAATTTTAATAGCTATGAGCCTATGCCATTTTCCTCTCTCTTCCTAACATGTACGAACTTGAGAGGTTCCTGTGCACCATGCGTAATAGTGATTGTTGCACGGCCAATAGAGTCTTTTTCAGGCTTTATTCTAATGATTTGAACCGTTTAATTTTTAGAAGACATTGAGTAAAACATACTTGTAAAAATTTAAGTTAATTGGATATCGATATCCCTTTCATCAAATCATGTTTGTATTCAGATTTATACTCAAAATTAAATTTACCGTTCACTTTTTTTTTAGTACAAATATGTCTGGATGAAAGGGATACTGATATTTGATTAATTTAAATTTTTGCAAATATATTCTTGTGACAACCTGTTCCATATTATACTATTAAGTCATAATTACACTTGTGATTATATGTTTTATGTGATCTTGGATGTTAATCATGTGATTATGTATATTTTTGAATTCATATCTGTTTATCATGGGGAAATCTATTCAGTATTCTGTAACAAACTGAAATTGAGGGCCGTAGAGGCTACATAAACCAAAATTGACTGTATCATTGTGATTAGCATAATTTTTAGAGCTAACAGTGAAATTTAATTAAAAACTGATTCGGATCAAAATAATTAGATTAAATTGCAATTGATTAATATATGAAGGATTGATTAGTTTTAATCAAGTTTGATTAGCTTAAGCTAATTACCTTATATAAATAGGATGAGATAGTGCTTAACCTCATATATTTGGGTTCTTCTTTAACAATTTGGCTGAGATTAAGTTATATAGAGAGCAAAGAGTGAATTCTAGGAAAAGTGAATTCTAGAGAGAGAGAGGGAGCTCATCCTTGAAGATTTTGCTCAAGAAATTGAAAGATTGCGAAGACTAGCTCAAGTTCTAGCTAGAATTGGGAGAATTGAAGGCTCTAGGTGAGTAATTGAACCTTAGATTGTGAATTGAAATCTTATAGCTTGTGATGAATTCAAGAAGAATTTGTACTCTAGTGTAAGATATGAGCTTAGCATGAATAATTTAGTGTTAAATCATACATGCATGCAAGAAATTGTGAAATCTCATGCTTTTGAGCATGACTTATGATGTTTAAGTTTGTATTCAAAGACATATTGTACATGCATGGATGATCAACAAAGCTTTGGAGCTCAATTGCATGAATTTGATGTCTTGAAAAAGAATTTGAAACAAAATGAGTCTTACATGATGAATTCATAATGTTTTGAGCATCAATCTTGTAAATTGGCTCTTGTAGTCATATTAGTGGTTGTTTGGTTGAAATTGTAGAACATAACATGCAAGTTGTACCTTTTAAAAACATGTTTTGAAGCTCAAACAACATTTTGGAAATTCCAGAATTCGAGTAGTTCGCTCGAGCGATAGAATTGTCGCTCGAGCGCACATTTCAAGCTCCCAGTACTTTTACAAACATTTTGCCGTTGGCTTGAGCAACCAAGTGTGCGCTCGAGCGAACCCACTTTTGTTCAACACTTGGCTTGAGAGACCATCGAGCGTGAAAATCGAGCATCCAATACTTTTGCAGTCTTTACTGACGGCTCGAGCGAACCTTTTGCATATTGTTGAACCGCTCGAGCGACAGACCAAGTGTGCGCTCGAGTGAAGTACCCTGTTTCAAGAAACCTTGAAAAGTTGTTTTATGTATCAATTTTCATTCTTAGGCATACATTGAGCATCCTAAATAAACTAAAGAGTTAGAAAGACGCCTAAGAAAGATAAACGAATTAAAGAATGGATTGAATGGTATTGTGATCTAATTTCTATATGTGTCATGAATTGTATAGGAGCATCCATGAGGTCAAATCAACACTCCGAATACTGTGAGTTATATCTTAGTAAAGATATTTTCATGTATGTTATTTTCTAAATGTGGTAAGTTTTCTGAACTCATGAATTTGTATTATGAACAAGTATTCTACCTGTTTGATTTTTAAATCGTGAATATGAAATGGGCCCAGTGCCGTTTGTATATGTGACAAGGACACAGAATGGGCCTAAGGCCGTTTGGAATGTTTGACAACATAAATCTAAGGTTATCTTATATATGAATTGGATCAAAGGTCGTTTTGAATATGAATACGAATGTGAACATGATTATGACTACAAATGTGCTTATGAATTGATTGGACCACATGTCATTTTGAATATGAACATGAATACGAATGTGAACATGATCATGACTGTAAACGTGCGCATGAATATGAATTTGGAAATGATGGACCTAAAGTCGTTTTGTACATGTGATGTGAGGACCAGATAGTCATTTATGTATATGGATCCATTAAATGTGAACATGATCTTGAATTTGAATATGCGCATGAACAAGAATATGAAATGGTTGGACCCAAGGTCATTTTGCCCCTTTGATATGCCTTGAGCATATGGAATGGACCTGAGGTTGTTGTGTTTTGATAATGATCAATATTTGTTACTCATGAGTATGATTTACCTATTTAAGAGTCTCATTCATATAACATCTTTACTATGGTATTATTTACTGGGCGTTAGCTCACTTTTTATTTATATGTATGTAAGTCAGCAGCGGAAAGTCCAGTCTCAGCCCTAGTGATCTTGTGAGAGAACCAAGTTTTGTGGAGTCAACCCGGGATGCCTCATGCAAAGGGCTTTGTTTTTAATATTTTGTTTTATCCTTGGGTTGCTTTTGTTGGTCACGTATGACCGGTTATGTATATAAGTTTTTGGCTTCGAAGACTATGGTATGAATGTTCCTAAACACATATGATATTGTTTTGTATGAATGCGTGAGTTATTATTAATATGAGTGAAATATTTTTGTTCCATGCCATCTATGCATAAACTCATTGGAAAATAATGTACATTTTACTTCCGCTTTTATCCCCTTATTATTATTAATCATGATTTAATTTTTATTTAAAGTCGTAGGTAATCTCATGATTACTGGCCGGTTATGATCCTAATATATAAGGACAGGTTTGGGGTCATGACAATTTTACTTGATATCTTTTTAAAAATGAACGATTTAGATTATCGAAATGAAATTAAAAAAAAATTCCATTAGCCATATAACAGTGGCTGCTGCGTCTCCATATCCCGTTTTTATTCAAATTTTGTTGTTTCCTTTTGGGACCTTCTATCATTGATCATATATTAGAAACTCAAAAAAATAAAAAATAATAATGATATAAAATCATTGACCTTATATATAGAATGACCATGATGACATATAATCTAGAAATCCTCTAGTTCAAACTAAATTTTTACACAATCTCTCACCTCAACTAAAGTTTAAGTTTTATTTTAATCCTCGTTTGGCAAAAAGTAATGCATCAAAAGTATTCTAAAATTTATTTAAATAATAATGTATCTGAAAATCAATTAGAGTTATTTAGCCTTCATTTTGGATATGAGTTGGCTTTTTGACTTTTTGATTATTTTAACTTGGGATTAAAAAGTCTCGTTTGAGATAGACTTTTTGACTTTTTTGACTTTTGTGAGAGAAAAAATAAAATGATCATAGTTTGTATGTGATATTTTGTTCTATTTGGCTAAAATAACCAAATTTACCCTATATGGCTATTTTAACCCAAATGGGCATGCCAAACATAGCCTACGGCATTTAGAAAAAGTATTCCAAAAATTATTTAAATAATATATTTTATTTTATTTTTTGAAATCAATTCTTACATGTGTAAAACTAAAGAGGAAATTTCATTTTAGTGTAGGTTTTTTTAAAAAAAGAAGAGCATTTGCTATTTAAAATGGGTTTAAAAAGTGGGATTAGACCATCTCCAACGGTTCACCAAACCTGGTATCAAATTTGAAATTTGGTGAAAAAGTTACTGTTTGGAGCTCCAACGGTTTCACCAAATCGGTATCAAATTGAGAATTCACCAAAACATTCACCAAAGTGAGAACACGCCCAGATTTCAGCAAATTACTGTTTGTTACCGTTGGGGGAGAGGAATCGGTCGACCAGCCAGTTGACCGGCCGGTTGACCAACTGGTCGACCACTAAAAAGTTCAAACAGTTCAAGTTCATAGGTTCAAACAATTCAAAAAAAAAAAAAAATTTTTTTTGCCTTACCGGTCGATCAACCGGTCGACCACTAAAGGGTTCAAACAGTTCAAAGAAAAGGTTCAAACAATTCCAAAAAAAAAAATTATTTTTTGCCCTTACCGGTCGACCGGAACCGGTCGACCAGCCGGTCGACCAACCGGTTGTCCCCGCGCAGATTTGATGAAAGTTCACCGTTAGAGCCAGTGGTATCAAATTGAGAAAATCGTCCTGTTTTTCCTCAGATTTAATGAAAAAAAAAGTTCACCATTAGAGATGCTCTTAGATATCATTTTTTTAAAAAAAATTTATAGATAGATGGTAAATTTTATGCATATTAATAATTAAATTCATAAATTTTATTGTGAATGTGTAATAAATTTATGATAATACCACTGATTGGTAATTTTTCCAAAATTAAAATCCTCATCAATATCCATAACTAATATAATACTATGTTAAATTTTCTATATAATGTCGAGGTTCAAGAGATGTTCCAATCCCATAAGCTTGGACAACCTAGTTTTGATTTTATAAATGTATATAATCTAGAATAAAAACTATAGATATTAATTTGTATATCAATTAATATACTAATGAATGATATGATATAATTTAAAAATTTTAAATTTTTGTAATTTGTACAATAAGTGAGATCTATAATTTTAAAGTAATAATGTCATAACATATGTTATATACTAATTGATATGCCAATTAATACATGTAACACCATTGTATAATCTATTTTTCGGGACAATATAATAAGAAACTTTGATCACGGAACAGAAAGTAATCCACGATTTCAAGGGAATATAATATAGAAACTTTGATTACCCAAGATAAAGTAATAGATAGTACAACGTTTTATGCATCTTTCTTTTTTCTTTTTTGGTATTTTATTCTGTTGAATGAGGGAACACTAAAAACTACCAATTGGTCACAAATCACAATATCCAAAGTTTATAGTTTAACTTTGCCGTATTATGTGTTTAGAGTGCGATGGGTTCGAATCCCTATTTATGTGTCAGTTCGTGACTTATTATTTACATAACACTACTTAAAGGTGATCTCAGGTTTTAATCTAACCTAGAGATCACTCTTGTGGTTAGATTTTTTTAAATTTTATTAAGTTTCTTATAATAAAGCTACTTATTTAGAAATTTGTCAAGTAGTTTATTTAGAATGTTAAATTGTGATGTATTGTAAAATTTATGTACAGAATGAATTTGTATTACACAATGATATTTCTCAATAAAATTTTAAATTTTGTATTTAATACATAGTATTACCGCCAATCTAAAATTGAAATGGAAATGAGATTACCCAAATCAAATCTACAAAATTGACCCTTCTCCGGGAGTGATTATTGAAAATTCTAAAAGCCATAGGTAAGATGGTGTCTTCTTTAATTAAATATGATTTACTTACAGCTTGTCACATTTATATTAATATTTAAGAGTATTGCTAGAAATATTAATTAGTGTAACAATTAATACATTAACTAAGACACAAGACATGCATATGGGTTCCACCATTTGACATGGTCTTACCTAATATTGTATCTAGTTGGTGTATTAGTTAGGACATTAGTTAGTATTTATAGCATTACTCATTACTTAAATGACATGAAAGTGTCAATTTGTGATTGATAAGAAATGTCACATTAGAATATCATATTATTTTGTGTAATTTCTATTTATAATTTATGAAATAAAAATAACTTAATTAAATTGAAAAAATTGATTACTGAAAGAGTGAAAGAGCAATAAATTTTAGCTTTTATTTTATAATTATTAACTTTTAACTTACTTAAAACTGCACCGAGCGAGTGGGTCATGCAATTCTTGGGAATATCTAAAATATTTTTTTTGGCTTTTCAAAATTGAAAAAATTGTAAATCAGTATATGTTTTTAAAAATAATCTCAAATCAATAATAAAATTTATAAATTTTAATAATTACAATTATAAATTTTGTCATAAATTTATAAATATTTTATAAAATTATCATTGATTTATAATATTTTTAAAATTTTTTGCAAGAAATACAATGGTGTCGACATCATGTCAACTAAACCTAAAGTCTAGTTGGAGTAAGTGGAATTACTTTAAACTCTTTTTCATGATGTAATAGTTTGAGGCATGCATTCACAAAACTCAATAACTTTATGCTTTTGGGGGAACATTAAACAAATTTACATAGAAAGAGACCACCACCCCATCCTTTATGAGTAATTGGATTGTGGGGTCTCTTTTTAGGGTTTCCTTCTCTAATGGGTTTTGCATAATTGGGTGTTGATAGATTGGTGTAGTGGTTCCTTCTAAAGAAAAAAATATTCAATATTTTAAAAATAAATTTATGTAATGTTTCAGATTAATAATTATTTGATTAAATTATGAAATTCATTACTTTTTATTAAACTTTTAAGAGATAATAAACAAAATGTCAATCAATAAATAAATTCTTCATTCATTGTACTCTTTCTATGTGTTGAACTCATTTTGATTTAAGAAGATGCCAAGCCTCATATATGGTTTGATCTATCTCTCTCAAAACCTCATTTGATCCAATAATCTCTCTCCTCTCCTTATACTCTAGTTTGATCAAGTTACGGAGTTCCTTTAATAGAATCTATTAAGCCATATATCTATTTCCAATCACTCACTTTTACAAGATACATAGCTATTAGCTTCCAACAAAATAGAATCACTACAAAAAAAAAAATTAAGGTTGTAGAGATCAAAATTTAGAGATAAAATTATTTTTTGAGGACTAAGTAATTTTGTTGCGAACAATATCGTTATCATATTTTTAGCAACAAAAATTGGACATTAGTGATGAATTATTATTCTTTTCAGACCAAATTTTTTATCTAAAAAAATAAACCATTTTGAGACTAAATTATTTTGTCCCTAAAACTCTATTTATTAATGACATTTTCAAAATCTTATCACTAAAAGTCTTATTTTTGACTTTTTGGAACGACCTTTTAGCGACTATTTTCATAACGATAGACATTGGTTCCTAAATGTCTTTTACAATAAATTTTTACTTTTGTAGATCAAATTATTTGATTTTTAAAACTCTTATATGTTACAGTATAAAAAAAAAAAAAAAAAAAAAAAAAAAAAAAAAAAAAAGGGGGGGGGGGGGGGGGGGGGGGGGGGGGGGAAGGTAGGTGGCATAGTTTCCATTTGTTCTAAATGCCACATGGAAAAAAGCAATTTGGAACAATTTGTTTGGGACCTCCTCTCCTCTCATGTCCCCTTCCATAGGCCTAGCCATCGGATTAGCCATGAGGGTCCTTTCACTTGTCAAGCGTGTTGGACTTATTGGGCCAAGAAATTATTGTCATCTATTAATTTAATTGATCGTTTCTATAGTGAAAAAACATTGATTATTTATTGTCTATTAGAGAATTTTATTTAATTGTTTATATTTTGTAGTTCTTAGGCTTGCGTGTTTGTAATTTTGAACATTTTTACGTAATTAATTGTTTAATTTGATGTAATTCTATTAATATATGTAAGTATTTTTCTAACGAGTAACAAAAAAAGGAAAAAAAAAGAAAAAAGAATTGCAATATTACAAACTCACCTGGACTAGTTCAATTAGTAGCTTATGTTGTATTGATATAATTGTTGTCGAAGTTGGACTTAAGAATAAATATTGTTGGAGTTTTTTACATAACATATTGTTCAATTTGACATAATTTTTTTTTATATTTATAAATATTCGATTAACCAAAAAAAAAAAAAAAATGCAATATCACATGTTGATATGTCCATTGCTAAATGGTCAATTGATTATTTTGCCATATAGGATTGGTTTCATTAAGAGCTAAAAATTAATAAACCCTTTTTACTTGCGCAAGGGAGTTGAATTGTTAGTATAATAATATTTTAATGAGTCCCCTTATATATATATATATATATATTGATTTGATGATGTTCTTATATATATATTTTTAAAAATAAAAACAAATTATGAAGAAAATTATAATAATTTATTAAAACAAATCAATAACAAGTGAATACAAAAAATTGTAAAATTTGTTAGTAAAATATTTTTCTTTCATTAAATGAATTAAACCAGTGAGACAAAGCAAATCTAATGTCTCTTCAATTGGGCCACTTAGATTTCTTTTGGGAAGTAGGTTGATTTTTTAGTTTTTTTTGATTATTTTTGTTTGGTGTTAAAAATCTTCTTAAGGTTGGATTTTTTGACTTTTTTTAAATTTTTTTTTATTTTTTACGATAGAAAAAATAAAATGATTATAATTATAATTTGAATATAATATTTTATCTTATTTTATCTTTTTGTGATTATTTTAGTTCCAATCTCATTTTAATCCTGCCAAATGAGCAATAAAGATGTCACATGACAAGATCAAGGTGGCACAATTCCAAGTTCAGTGACCACAATTTTGTCCCGCCCCTATAGATGTTTCACCATCCCTAGACTTGTGACTCATGCAAGAAAAATGGACCAAACCAAAGCTTTGTGCTTTTAAAGATTCCAACTCTCAAAATGAGTGTTTTTATTTTTATTTTTATTTTTAAAAGCTTAATACTTCTAGAGGAAAAAGTAAGAAGAATGATACTAAAATCTCCAAAAGAAAATAAGAAAAATTTATGAAAAAAAAATGTGAACAGGGACATAAAGGTGAACTTGAACCAATCTTTTTAGAAAACATATTAAGAGCACTTTTGTCTGGAGGGATAGGAGTATGGGATAGGACTCATAGTCTGATGAATGCAATAGTTTATTGTTTGGTTCAAAAATTTTGTATCGGACTGTGGGATAACTCTTTCCTGAGAGTGTGAGATAGAAGGCTCAGGATAAGCTCAGGATTGGGATTATTTTGAACTTATTGAAATAAAATTAAAATCTCAACTATAATAAAATAAAAAATAAAAAAATAAAATATAAAATAAAATTTATATAATTTTAGTAACTTAAAAATAAAATTAAAAGTTCAATTTATTTAAAAGTTCAAATTAAATAAAATTAAAAAATCTCAACTAAAAATTAAAATAGATTTATATAATTTTTATTGATGTTCTGTTTATTTAATTTTTTTAAAAGTTCTAGTAAAAAAATTAAATAAAATAGGATACGCATCGGATTTAATAGAATAGTCCAATCCAAATATTTAATCTCAAGACTAAACAAACATAGGAGTCAATAAAATAGTTCAATCCAGATATCTAATCCTATGACTAAACAAATATAATATACAAATTTAGTCCAACCAAATAGTTTAGGGACAATATATCTCAGAACTAACAATTCGATGGATTATAATTCTCCTTTATCCAGTTCGTTCAGACAAACCAATATCCTTTGAAATTACCCAACGCTCTTCGGAGTCGCATATTGTGCGGAGTCACAATGAAAGGTGTCATATTTTTTAATATATTATTTTTGTTTTTATTTTTATTTTTAATGAGATGGAAGAGATGGAGAATAAAAAGATAGACAAATAGAAAACGATGAGGGAGGAATGAAATTCATCTCACACTATTAAGATTGGATTAGAGGTGTTGAAATCCATCCTTGATGACGTTTCCAAGTATTTTTCATGGGAAATGCTATAGAGCTCTAAATTTAGAGTCCTAATTTGAGCTCTAGTGATGTGTCAAAGTTTTAAAAAAAAAAAAAAAAAAAAAAAAGCAAAGCAAGGCACAAACATCACATCAGAGTAGGACTCACCTTCCATAGAGCTATTAGAGCTCCTATATTAGAGCTCTAAAGCATTTTTGATTTTTCATTGCTCTTGATGACGTTTTGCACCTCCTCCTTGGGACGCGACGTGGGACTAGGGGTGCCCATGTCCCACTGTTCCTTCTAACTTCTTTAGTTTTGTTTGATATTTTTAGGGTTTGAAAAAAAAAAACAATTGGTTTATAAAGCCGGGCTAAGTTAAAATTTTGTATCCTTTAAAATTTTAAACTGGGCTTGGAATAAAAAGTTTTAACCCATTAGTTTAATGGTAAAATTTTAGCTTAATAATCTTAAGGTTATGAGTTCAAGTTATAAGACAATCACTTTATACATTATGGCAAAAATTAAGTGTGTATCTAATCTTTCTTCTCCTAAATACACATTAATACGTACTAATTGAGTGTTATTTTTATATTATTTAGTTATAGAATAAATTAGAAACATAATAAAAAATAAGAAATATATATACTTCTTTGTAGGGCTCAAATTATAATATTTATTTTACAATTTAATTTTATTAATGTTTAGAATTCAAATAGTTATAGAGTTTAAATAATTTAATAGCCCTTCGAGATTAAAAAATTAAAAATAATAGTTTATATTTATTCGGTTAGGCAGGTGGGTTTAAGATTAAGAAATTTTTTTAAGGACTACACTATAAGATGATTAGGTTAAGTTCAATGTTGGGTAACTCAGATTTAAAATGACACATATTTTTATTATACAGTACAAACCCTGTTGAAACTTGACAGGATACGATGTTTGTCCACCTCTAGGGGAGACCCATCAATTTCTTTGGAGAGGGGGGCACAATATTGTGTTTGAAAAATATTTTAGACCTCTAAATTAAGAGTTTTAGAAGAGCTCTAATTTGTCTTTTTCTCCATTGTGATTTGTTCTTTTCTTTATTTAATTTTTTTTTTTTTGATTTTATTCCCTGCCAGCTGTGTAGAGCTCAATTTAGAGCTCTACACCTAGTGGTCTGAATCACAGCCGTATTGTGTTTTTTTTATTTTTATTTTTTTTAAATATTTGGTTATTTTTAAATATACATCCAAAACTTCTATCCACACCCACTTCCTCATAAAAGGATCTAATGGTGGGTGTGATGAGAATTTTTATTTCTATTTTTTCTATTTATTTAGCAGGACCATTAATCTTTTTGTTAGCCCATGTAACAAATTAGCATTCACTCATTGCCCTTACCTAATCTTCTTCTTCTTCTTTTTTTTTTTTTTTTTTTTTTTTTTTTAAAATCTTGTATGGTATTTTGGGTCAGCTTACGCACACTAGATTAAGTCACTGAAATGGATAAACTACCAATAGGTCCTAATAGTTAGACTTAATTCCCATCAAGTCCTATTGAAAATAAGTCTTGGTAAAATTGTCGCTAAAAATAATTTTTTTGTGACAATTTTTTATATATGTCGCTAAAAATTGACAATTAGTGACTTTTTTTTGTCATGATTTTTATAAATTGTCGCTAAAACTTACAATTAGTGTTTTTTTTTTATGACAAATTTTTCCCATAGATCCTATTAGATAATAAGTCCACTTATTAAGACCTACACGTAAATACCCCTTTCGAAATAGGGTTTATGCTTGCAATCCGTGATCCTAAGGTATGCGTTTGCTGGCTAAGGGATTCGAATTTGAGACCTAGGAAGGAGCAAATCTCTAGACCCCAATCATCACCTACTAAGCCAACCACCCTGTGATTACCCTTGCCTAATCTCAACTAGTAATAACAAGAAGAGTGTTACAAAGAATATTAACCTATTTTATACAAAGCACGAGTGTGAACGTTGTCACACTTTTTCTCTTCCAAAAATACTTTTCATATCCAACCGCATCCAATATGTCTTTTACACTAATATGTTTTACTCATTTCTCACACGGTCTCTCAATCATTAAATTATCAAAGCATTTAAATATAAATTGCAAATGCATTAGTTTTAGAGAAATGTTAATCATAAAATTCTTTTAATGGATGCTAGTTATGATTTGTGTATACATAAAATGTATGAAGTATATATAGAAATCTATTTAATGTATAAAATATGAGAGGGGGATTTGCACCGAACAATAGGGACGAGCTATGGTAGTGCAGGTATGGTGTTGGGCCTTATGAGGGCCAGGCCCTGTGTTTGACCGAATTGAACCAACTCAGCTCCCCGGCCCATTACGTTGGGCGGAGCAGATCGTATACCAGAATGCGGAGACATGTAGGTGGTCAACCGAACTATGATTCGGCCTGATATTTAGTTAGATCCGTAGTGATGCGTTGGGCTGAGCTGTGGACAGTCTAGATTGAATTTGGGCTGAGATGTTTTGTAAGGAAGCAGGGCGAGACCGAGATGTCTAACTGCACGCCTCACGACCGGTCAGTTCAGATGGACTACTGTATCATGGTTCGACCATCCTAGTTATTGTGGTGTTTCTCCCCAAGTGATAGGTCGGTCGTGATAGCCTGGTTGTGCGAGCCACTTGGACCAATGATATAAAGAAGGGGAAATCCACTCCCGGTATGCATTAATACTATTTGGCGGTTTGACAAACACTATTTGGAGGTTTTGGTCTCTACACGTGTAAGGAGGGTAGAGGGGAGCACAGCCGCTTGTCTAATAAAGGACAGCAGAGATAGTGCGCCTACAATCTCTGAGGCTGCATGGCCAACCTAGAGAAGGAGGAATGAGGGAATGTTAGAGGTAAGTAACCTGAAGGAATTCATAGCTCTCTCTCTCTCTCTCGAAAGTGCTCTATTTCCATTTTTCTTTTTCTTTTTCTTCTCCAAGTGTGCTGACTTGATCGTCGGAGGGTTTATCCGGTAGCACACCGCCGAGCAGCTCACCATCTTTCTATTTTCAGGTCAAGCGACGTTACATGAAGCTTGGGTTCAATGAGTACGGAGAACGGATGATATTTCACCCCCGTACAATTAGCACTGTCTGTAGGAAAACTTTGATAGACAAACCTTGCTCTTCAAGCTTTTTTGACCGTTTCCATGGCTAACAACGATGAAACTCCGTTGTCCATTGTCGATGGTATCACACCAAAGTCTGTCCGACGGAGAGATGGCCCTCTTGCTATTCTGACTATGGCGGGCCTGGAGACCTCTTCCAGAGGTGTGTGAGACAAACGCACAAGGAGCACTGATCACTCAAAGAGTCTAGAGGGTCACCGATAACAAGGAGAGTCACATGCTCAGCGCTTGAAGCACAAACTCAGAGACCAGGACACCCTTATTCGCAAGATGACGGCTGAAATGGAGGCGCTAAGGCACTAGATTAAGGGGAAGGGTGTTGCTGGAGAGGGTAACCACAGTGAGCACACCCGCCCCTTCACTCTGGTAGTCGTCGCCAAAATAGGACGCCCTCTCTCTCTCTCTATCACCAAAAGCTATGGGGTTAGGGACTTCGACCCACAGGTGGAGAGATCTTACACTCGCGACAGCAGCTACCGTCCCTCATGTCCATCGACAATGTCAAGATACTCTTACTCTGCCCGTTCGGGGGGCCTGAGGGATGTGTTGGAGGAGTGAGCCCACCGTAGAGAGACCCAGAGGTTGCCGAGTTGCAAAGGCTGAGTCCTCAAATCCGTTGTAGTGAGGAAGTGGCGATGCCAGCGCCTAGAGCGATGGCTCTAGCGCCAGAGGACAGAGAGCTGGCGAGACTTATCGCTACTCCACTGTCCCCAGAAATCGAGAGCACGCCATTCCCTGTGGGATTCCACCAACCTAAGTTCATGTTATACGACGACAAGACGGATCCGTACATGCACGTGAGTCATTACAAGCAAGTAATGGCCAGCCACCGGCACAATGACGCCTTGATGTGTCTTATATTCCTAGCAAGTTTGGAAAAACTAGGCCTGAAGTGGTTCGAAAGGCTACCGAAGGGAAGCATCGAAGGATGGCAACAACTAGCAGAGGCCTTCGTCACCAGATTCAAAACCAACACTCGAACACCGAAGGAGATTAACCATCTCCTGAGCGTCAAGATGGAATTTGGAGGCTCTTTGAAGGTATACAATGCCCAGTACTGGGAAACCTACAATGAGATCCTCGATTGCCCCACCAATTTGGCGATCACCCAATACAATTGGGGTCTCCCAGTCGGACATAGGCTGCGAGATTCGCTTACGATGCACCAGCCCACCACCATGGAATCCTTGATGCAGCGGATCAACGAACATATCTGAGTAGAGGATGATGCCGTCACCGCAACCGAGAAGGCAAATCCGGTTGCGGCGGACAGAAGAGTGGCAGGAAAGGTTCACTCGGTGAGGCAGGAGGACAACCGCCCGAATGACCGAGCTAGAGACTAATATTGCGGTTCAAACCGCAATGATAAAAACAAAAGTCGCAGAAACGACCGAGCTAACGCTTCTCGTGATGAGGAGGAAGATACCAAGAGAAAGTTAAAAGCACGAACGAGCATCACCACTGTCTTTAAAATCCCTATTTACCGTATCCTAAGTGAAATTCGAGGTGAACCTTACGTTCGTTGGCTGGCCAAGTTGGGAAACACGCAGAGGGGCTTTTAACTCTAGGTATCATTGCACCTTCCATGAAGAAAGGGGGCACCGAACGGAGGACTGTGTGCCGCTCAAGCAACATTTAGAGGAGCTGGTGGTGGTTAGGCATCTGGACCAGTACATAGACGAGGGTATGAGAGCCACTCCCTAGGGACAGGCTGAGCTAAACGGCCTTGCTGTCCTGGATACAGCACCTTAAGGTGTAATCAATGTCATTCATGGCATCATCAAACCGGTACGGGTTTGCAAGCTGAGGGGGATGATCAAGAAAGACGAGCACATGAGATAAGTGCTCTCCGTTCAGCCCGCCGTGAAAAAATGAAGGACTGAGGTAAGAGACATCCTGACCTTTTTAAGCAAGGACTTAGAAAGAATCCAAGTGCCTCATAATGATACCTTAGTGGTCACCTTCCGTATTAAAGACTTCGACATCAAAAGAATTCTGATTGACTAGGGGAGTTCGGTCGAGATCATGTATTATGACGCGTTCAAACATATGAAGTTGGAGGACAAAGACTTGGCTCCAACAACGTCTCCTTTGGTTGGCTTCAACTCTCAACCGGAATGGCCGATCGAAAAGATCATTTTGCCGGTCAAAGCAAGATCGGTCAGGAAGCAAGTGGAATTTTGGGTGCTTAAGGTACCATCAACCTACAATTTAATCATGGGCAGGGGCTGGTTGCACGCCATGCAGGCAGTAGCGTAAACCTACCATCAGGTCCTGCGCTTTTTAGTGCGGCTGGACAAGTAGAAGAGGTTTGGGGAGACCAAGTAATGACAAAACAGTGCTTAGTCGCAGTAAATGGCAGCCGAGCCACCAAAGGCTTCGTTCAAATGATAGAGGGATCAGAAGGGAAAGAAGTCCTGGAAGATGTGGGAAGAAAGGTCGAGGAGAAATCGGTTGAAGATTTGGTGGAAGTGCGCGTCGACGAGAATGATCCAAATAAGTTCTTTCTTTTGGGATCATCTTTATCCAGCGCCGAGCAACTCGATTATGTCAACTTTTTAGTTTCCAACATGGAGGCCTTTGTATGGACGCCTTACGATATGCCCGGCGTCGACCCTAGCTTCATTTGCCACCAGTTGAATGTTTTTCCGAATGCACGACCGATCATCCAGAGGACGCGGCACTCGGCCTTACACCATGCCAAGATAGTCGTGGAAGAGGTCAAGAACTTGCTGGAAGTGGGGGCCATAGAAGAGGTGCAGTACCCTAGATGGATCTCTAACACGGTGGTATTGCCGAAGAAGAACGGTAAATGGCGGGTGTGCGTCGATTATAAGACAGTCAACCATGCGTGCCTAAATGACAGCTTCCCCCTCCCTAGAATCGACCAGCTGGTGGATCTAACCGCTGGCCATTAGAGGTTTAGCTTCCTGAATGCATATCGTGGCTACCACCAGATAGCCATGTACGAACCAGACCGAGAAATCACTTCATTCACCACTCCAAGAGGCCTGTACTGCTACAAGGTCATGCCGTTCAAACTGAAAAATGCCGGAACAACTTTTCAAAGGATGGTACCCAAAATGTTTGCCCCCCTTCTTGGCTGCACTATGGAGGCTTATATCGATGATATGGTGGTAAAGAGCAAGGAAAAGTCCCAACACCTTGCTGACCTAGCAGAGATGTTCGCCATACTTGAATATCACAAGCTGCGTTTGAATGCCTCCAAGTGCGCCTTTGGAGTTCGCACCGGGAAATTTCTAGGTTTTTTGGTCACGAATTGAGGAATTGAAGTTGACCCCTCCCAGATCAAGGCGATACAAGAACTGAAGCGTCCAAACTCCACGAAGGACGTGCAACATCTCGCCGGAATGGCAGTCGCGCTGAATCGATTTATCAGCTGGTCTTCAGATCGTTGCAGGCCCTTCTTTAAAACTTTAAAGGCCAAGTTCTTTTGGGATGAAGAATGCAACCGTGCATTGGCGGATCTAAAAATGTGCCTTTCCTCGGCCCCAATCCTGGTCACACCGAAGCCAAGCGAAGAGTTGTATTTCTACTTGGCAGTTTCTCAACACGCGGTGAGTTCCGTCCTTATCCGCGCTGAGGGGATCCAGCACCTCCCCATCTTCTACATAAACAAGATGCTGCTCTCGGCTGAATCAAGATATCTACCGCTAGAAAAATTGGCTTTGGCCCTCATGATGGCTTCCCGAAAGCTGGTGCACTATTTTCATGCTTACACAATAGTCGTGCTAACCGAATTTTCACTCAAGGTGTTCTTTGAAAAGGCAGATTTTACCGGTAGAGTTTTGAAGTGGGCTGTGTAATTGGGGTAATACGATATCAACACACTACGATTAAAGCTCAAGCTTTTGCCGACTTCGTGGTAGAATTTGCCCCTGGAACACACCCTGTTTAGCCTGTCAATTTGGCTAGCACGGATTTGGCATAGCCCACAGCTTAGATAGCAGAAATAAGTGGTGGACAACAAGTAGCAGAAGGGCAAGAGAAAGTCGAGCAAGAAATAGAAAAGTTGGCCAGCTTGCCAAAATACAAGCTCGACAGAGACATAGAAAGAGACTGGTATGAGCCGACCAGTACCTTGGAGTTGAAGAACTCTCAAAGTCCCTTCGACTGCTGGAAGTTATTCATTGGCGAGATGTGGAAGCTTTTGGTCGATGGGGCCTCCAACAGACATGGCACCGGGCTAGGGATCGTACTGACATCTCCGGATGGGTTGACCATCGAGCATGTGATCACACTCGGTTTCCCAGCATCCAACAATGAGGCGGAATACGAAGCCCTCCTCGCCGGATTGAAGAGTGCATTGAGAATGAAAGCATCAAAACTTATGGTATTCAGTGACTCCAAACTGGTGGTCAATTAGGTCTCCAGGGAATATGAGGCCAGGGATGAAAGGATGTCCAAGTACCAAGTGCTGGTACGCGCAGAAATCAAAAAGTTTGCCGCAATAAGAATGAAACAAATTAACCACGAAGAAAATAATGCAGCTGACGAACTGGCCGGCCTAGCATCCATGCAAACAAATTTTCTCAATCCTTTGATGATAGAATTTTTACCCTGATCAAGCATTGAGGAACCAGAGGTGCCCGAAGTATTCTGCGCTGACTTGGAACCGCCCTGGATGGATCCCATCATCGCCTTCCTAAAAGATGGAATTCTACTCATTGAAAAGAAGAAAGCCAACAAGATCAGGGCCAAATCAGAGCGGTTTTGGCTCTCTTCATCTGGCGCCTTGTAGAAGAAGTCTTTCATTGGGCCGTACCTGAAGTGCGTCCACCTCAGCAAGGTAGAAGCTTTCCTCTTCGAGATTCATGAAGGCATCTGTGGGAGTCATATTGGGGACAGGTCTTTGGTTTATCGAGCAATTTTCCAGGGTTATTGGTGGCCATGCATGAAGGCGGACGCACAAAAATATGTTCGTAGGTATGAAAAATACCAAAAATTTGCTCACCAAATCCACCAACCGCCCAGAGAGTTGCTCCCCCTTACAAGTTCTTGGCCATTTGCGTTTTGGTGGTTAGATATTGTGGGATCGCTTTCAACAGCTCCGGGCAACCGTAAGTTTTTCATCGCCGCTACCGACTACTTCACTAAGTGGGTAGAGGCCGAGCCGTTGGCAACCATCAAGGAAAAAGATATAAAAAAGTTCATTTGGCAGAATGTCATTACTCGCTTCGGTATCCCAAAGGCCCTCATTTCGGATAATGGCACTCAGTTTGATGGGAAGCTCTTTCACGGATTTTGCGAAGAGTTAAAGATTGAGTTTTATAACTCCACACCGGCCTACTCTCAGTCAAATAGTCAAGCAGAAGCTTCAAACAAGACCATCCTAGACGGGCTGAAGAAGCGATTGGAGAAGGTCAAAGGGAAGTGGGCTGAAGAACTCCCCAATGTACTCTGGGCATATCGCACTACACCAAGGCGCTCAATCGGGGAAACTCCGTTTGTCTTAGCTTATGGCATGGAGGCGGTCATACCATTGGAAATCGGCATGCCAACCATCCGATCTGAAAGTTTTCAACCAAACTTAAACAATGAAGTTATGGCCTTGGAACTTGACCTAGATGAAGAAAGAAGGGAACATGCTCTAATCCACATAGCAACTTACCAAAGAGCTCTCCAGAAAATACAACAAGACCGTGCATCCTAGACTGTTCAAGATCGGAGACTAGGTCTTGAGGAAGGTAATGGGCAACACAGTGATCCCCGACGAAGGCAAATTAGGAGCAAATTGAGAGGGGCCATACAAGACAACTAGCCTTGCAGGCAAAGGGGTATACCACCTAGAAGACTTAGATGGTAAAGCTATCCCCAGACCGTGGAATGTAGCCAATCTCAAGATATTTTACTTTTGAAATGTAATCTTTTCTATTCCTTTGCTTTTTGTAACTTGGCCTTTTGGCATTGGGTGTAAATCAGTGATGTGTAATGGAAGATAGCCTCACATTTTTCTTATACTATGCGTTTCTGTACAAAGATATAACAAGGATATTGAGCTACTATGAATGCTAGGGGCAAGTAGTCAACAACGGCTTGACTTTAGCCGTGCAAACAGTTGGTGTTTTGCCCAGCTTGTGTTAGGGCCGAGCTGACATTGCTCACCTGTGCCAACAGTTGGCGTTGTGCCCAACTTGTTTCAAGGCCGAGCTGACATCGCTCGCTCGTGCAAACAATTGTGTTAGGGCCAAGCTGACATTGCTCGCCCGTGCCAACAGTTGGCGTTGTGTCCAACTTGTGTTAGGGCCGAGCTGACATCGCTCGCCCATGCAAACAGTTGGTGTTGTGCCCAACTTGTGCTAGGGCCGAGCTGACATTGCTCGCCTGTGCAAACAGTTGGCGTTGTGCCCAACTTATGCTAGGGTCGAGCTGACATTACTCGCTCGTGCTAACAGTTGTTTTGCCCAATTTGTACTTGAGGCGAGCCAATTTTGCTCGGATTTTGAGGCTGATTTGACTTATTATCAACCAAGTTCGTTTTTGCTCGTCGAATGAAGAACAAATTTCGCTCATGATCACCCGAGCTGTTTCTTGCTCACCAATGTAGAGTTGATTTTGCTCGCTCACCGAGCTGACATTGTTAGCCTTAATAGAGTTGGTGTTATGTTCAACAAATGTTTTAAATAAGGTGAGTTTGCTCGTTAGGCTGAGACGATTTTATCTCGGACAAACTGAAGAAAATGGCAATCACACAAGGCAAACAAAAAATTCGCATAACATGGCAAGCAGAAAGTTAAACTTTTCATTCATCGTAAAGTGTGATTACAAAAGTGGGGCGTAGCCCAATCGCATTAAAACAAAAAAAGGAAAGAAACAAAGGGATCAATCCAGGTCAACAGGGTCCGCTTGGTCGGCTGCCCCCATCTTGGCATTTCCCACTTAAGCACCGACCACCGCGTCCACTTCTTACTCGAGCTCCTCACACTCTTGGGCCCCTTCCTCAAAAACCTCAGATGGAGGATTTTGCTTGGCCGGTTGCACAGTGGAAGCTTCTGCTGCAGCTGCCAGCTTTGCCTTTTCAATTAGTTTCTTCTGCACGGCGCTGGCGTAAGCTTGCATGTGGATCGGGATGAAGGCGGCATGGGGGTTTTGGAACACGTCGGAGTCTTAACTAAGGCCAAGTTTTTCCACGACCGCTTTCCAACCGCACTGGAAAAAAATGTTCTTGGACCCCTGCACCTGTCGTTTGTAAACTTTTTCACCCTCCGCATAGCCACGGTCTTCAGCATCGTCGACATGCTTGTCCAGCTCGGCTTTGTGGGCATCGCGGAGTTTACGTAACTCGGCGATTTATCGGGCCTTGGTCACTTGGAGCGCGTTTTGCTTATTTTCATTTGCCCTGGTTAGTTGCTCTGTAAGTCTATTGCGTTCGGCCACCGCCTCCTCTTGTGCGGCCTTCAATTTCGCCAGCTCGACGGTCTTGGCCTTGTTATCGACAATGGCCTCCAGCAGACTCTGCTGTACGGCGATCATTCGCTCATGGGCCATATAGTTCTTCTGTGCAGCCTACAAACAAAAGAGAAATGTCAGCACGTCAAAACCGAGCAACAAGTTAACGACAAGGGAGCTTGGTCACTTACCAGCACGATTGACTTTGCTGCCAAGTGGATGACTTTTAGGTTAGACAGCTCTTCGTGCTTCTTCATGTCGGTAGAGAGGAACAATCCCTTGGTTATGTAAAAGCCGAGTGAGTAGTCCTTGTCAGCATAAACCGAGTCGGCGGTAGTAACTGCCCGGCCTTTGTATGTCATCTTGGGTGACTAGACTGGAGGGAAACTGGAGCGGGCGGATGGCTTGGTGATTGGTTGTTCAGTCTAGTCCCCCAAGTCGGCAGATGGATTCTCGGTGGAATCCTCATCCACCAAATGTTGTTCGGCTTGACCTCTTCTCGGCCTCTTCTTCGACCAACCGGCAGCTTGTTCACTAGCGAGAGCCAGCATTGCCCCTTTGTCTTGTAGGGCCGGGTGGAAGATGGTGCCCTAGCTACCTCTAGCGGCTGAGAGTCGCTCGGCTCGCCAGTGATCATTGACTTGATTGCCCAGATTTTGGCCATCTCTTGCTCGGCGGTCAAATGAACTAGTTTGGTCGGACGAAGGTTTGGATATGGTTCTGGAGAAAGTGCTCGAAGAAAGTCGATCGCCCTGCTCCTGCGCGACGCCATGTAACGGTTGCTCAATTCAAAGCCGAGCAGCTTGTGGGACTCCCGCTCCTCGGCCGGATGCCGCAATGCGATCCTTATGGCTTCTTGGTTCGCGTGGGAGTAATCTTCCGCCAAGAGTTTGTAGTCTGCAATAGGAAGGCAAGTGTTAGATCGGCAGAAACAAGAACAGTAACAAAAAAAAAAAAAATGCCGAAATGCTCACTAGCACTCCCAAAATATTTTCTTATGTACTAGCCCGGTACGGGCGCTTCGGTGTTCTCATAATTACCAGACACCCACAGGAAATCATCATTGTTGGTCTCCTTGTCCGGGTTTCCTTCGATAAGTTTTGCTTGGCCTTTCTTGACCTTGAGATACAAGCAAAACCCTCTTTTATTTTTGCTAAGTGTGTACTGATGGAATATCTCGGCGAGGTCGAGATTCAGACTGAGTATCCTATTCAGCGCAGCCACGCCATTTATTATTTTGTATGTGTTGTTGGGGACTTGGGTCGGGTACAGTCTAGTCTGCCTCAAAAATTCGCAGACCAGGGGTTGGACCGGGAAGCGCAGGCTGCTTTCCACAATGGATACCACCGTGAAGGGGCATTTGTCCAGTTCGCCCCAGAGAGTGTCTCCTTTCTTGGCCAGCTCCAAGTGGACGTTGTCTGGAATATTGTACTATCTACGAAACTTAGCCAGCGCCCCAGGCAAATTAACCATAAACCGGTACTTCCCCATATATCCCGGTTTTATTTAGTTGGGTAATTTTGGTTGTATCTCGGTCAAAATTTGGTGATTGTTTGCTCGGACTTTGAGCCTCATAGATAGTAATGCTGAGAGGGCCCGGTCGGTCCTAGTTTGTTCTGCATTATTAAGAAAGAAGTCCAAGTATTAGCGCGACATAATTTGCACGGCTCTTATGAAGAAGTTTCTAGCTCGGTAAAGGATCCTGGGGCGTTTGACCGGTTCGATCTACCTATCTCGGTTCAACTATACGCTGGTTCGATCTTATTAGCTCGGTTCAAGCTCCCTTACAACTTACAGCTTGGTCTCGGCCTTAAAGGAGGACCACAAACTAGTTTTTTGCTTGGCTGAATCTTATTTTTGGATCTAAAAGTAGGATTTTGCTCAGTCTTATCCAAGGTTTATGCTATTTATCCTAAATGTCTTTTACACTCATATGTTTTACTTATTTCTTACACGGTCTCTCAATCATTAAATTATCAAAGCATTTAAATATAAATTACAAATGCATTAGTTTTAGAGAAATGTTAATCATAAATTCTTTTAATGGATGCTAGTTAAGATTGGTGTATACATAAAATATATGAAGTATATATAGAAATCTATTTAGGCCTGGTTTGGGAACTTTAAAAAAAGTAAAAAAGTCAAAAAGTTTTCAAAAAAGTTAAAAAGTTATCACTATTTACAAAAAAAAATATAAAAAAAATTAATATACATAATATTAAAATACAAATCAACTTCACGCTACTCTAGGTACTGACGTGAAAGTAAAGGCAATGAAAGGGAAAAAAAATTTACATGTGTATATTCACTAAGTTTGATGGTAAAGTTGGGCCCGCGGGGGCACACCATGAGTCCCATTTTGATAATCCGAACCGTGCAATATATAGAACTCTTCTTGTACTATATACTTGTAAAAAATCACGTCTATCGGATATCGCTAACTACATGATTAAATCAGTTTTGTATAAAAAATGGATGGTGTTATAGTTAACAGTTGACAAAAAAAATTAACACGATCAGATAGCTATCGATATCCAATCAACGTGATTTTTTACAAGCATATAGTACTCGACGAGTTCTACACATTGAACGGTTCCGATTAGAAAAAGAAACCCGTGGTGGGCCCCCACGGGCCGGACAACACTGTCCAATTAAAGCCTGAAAAAGAGGCAATCTTTTCCCATCTCCTACTCAGCCGACTGCACTGCCCAACCTGTACGGCCTACTTCACTAACTTCTCCTACACACTTATTTATATAATTTTTTTAATACACATTTTTTTCATAAAAAGTCAAAAGGTTAACTCAAACATCCATATTTTTTTGCTCAACTTTTCAGTCTAAAAAGATAAAAAATGCATTTATTTAGGACACCCCAAACAACTCTTTAATATATAAAATATATATTAAAATTTTATTTTTTTAATATTATTTGAACTTTAACTAATATTGATTAGACAAACTTCAAGTGATCTTGTCTGTCCTTACTACTATGTAGTAACCTGGTCTAAAACAGAATTATCATAAATTTTGAAAAATTATCTCAAAATTTATTCAAAATGAACTGTATGATGTAAATTTCAAGTCGGTGGAAGGCCATGGATATAATGATTATGATCCATAAATATTTTCTTTAAATACTTTTCTGATTTTTTTCTTTTTTTTAAATGTATAGTATTGTGGGGTCCATAAAAATGGTATGGGTGCCAAACAAATAACTGTAGTAAAAATGCCTGCAAAAATAGCAAACACAGTTATATATGTTGGAACACAAACCCATATACCCATGTTGGGTCCTTTTCTGGGCCAAAAATTTACTCAATCCAATGAAATAGTCCAATTTTTTATTTACTTTTTATTTATTTTTTATTTTGTGAAGAAATTACATTTTAGTTGGATAATGAAAAAATAATCTCATTTTTATTACATTTTAATTGGACAACAACCATTGATTTAGTAGTTGTGTAGTACTTTTTGTGATAAGAGATTGCTGGTTCAAAACTTGTAAAGAAAAATTTGTATTATGTGATTGTTAGACTTGTGAATGTACAATTGTCCCTGTTGATGTAATTAAGCTCATATTTGTAATTAAAAAAAAATTTGGACAGTGAGAAAATAATCTCCTTTTTATAGTTGTGCAAATCTCTTGTATGTGGTGTAAATCTTGTGTGTCAAATTTGCGCAAAAAATATTACACCCGTAATACAATTATTTTAAAACTATTTACTTATTTGTAATTTCCCCACATTTATCAGAATGGCTTAGAGAACCAAAAATGATAATAAATTACGCTTTGTTTCCCTTAAATTTTCTTGTTCTCTCATTTTAACTTTTTGGCTATTTTAACAAAAAAAAAAAAAAAAAAAACACTCCCCAAACAATCCCTTAAATGGGAGAGATAGCAAGTAAGCAATTTTACCCCCTTCTAGCTTTTAAATTTTATAGAGAAGTTAATTTTAGTAACACAAAATCTGTAACAAGTCGGATATCACTTGCCATATATAACCAAAAAAAAAAAAACAGTATCAAATTGAAGTAGAGATTGTCACAAATTGAACACTAGTAGTGTGTTTATTTTGAAGGATTAGGGTATAATATTGGACTATTAGTCCCACCGGACCAATAGTCCATTGTTTATTTCATTTTTTTTGCTCCGGACTAATAGTCCTCCGAGACTATTAGTCCTATATTTGTGGGACTATCCTATCCCATAGGGGGTGAGATTGTTTCCATGGGATTGGTATCCCATGAGATTAGGCTCTGAAATGTCCATTTTACCCCATGCTATTACTTAGCAAATAATTAGAAAAGGGTAAAATAGTATTTTGAACGTTTATAAATTATTTTTTTAGTGTTGTTAATTTAAAATTATATATTAAATAAAAAATTAAAATTATAAATTACAAATTAAATTTAATTAAAAATAATAAATTATAAATTATGGCCTTATAAATTAAATTTTTTTAGTGTTGTTAAAAAATTAAATTTACATATTAAATTAAATTATTTTTTTAGTGTTGTTAATTTAAAATTATATATTAAATAAAAAATATAAATTTATTTAAAAATAATAAATTATAAATTATGGCCTTATAAATTAAATTTTTTTAGTGTTGTTGAAAATTTAATTTATATATTAAATAAAATTATTTTTTATTGTTGTTAATTTAAAATTATATATTAAATAAAAAATATAAATTATAAATTATAAATTTAATTTAATTGAAAATAATAAATTAAAAATTATGGTCTTATAAATTAAATTTTTTTAGTGTTGTTAAATTATAAATTATAAATTATAGATTACAAATTTAAAATTATATATTAAATAAAAATTATAAATTACAAGGGTACGTAAACTAGTCTTTTGAACATTTATCCTTATCCAGTCCGTCTAACCAGACATTGGATTCACTAAAAATAGTCCAATCTAGACGTCTAATCCCATGACTAAACAAACATAGGATACAAATTCAATCTAACCAAATAGTTCGAGAACAATGTATTCTGGGACTAACAGTCCGATGGATTACAATCCCCTCTTATTCAGTTCGTCTAAACAAACACACCCTAGGTGGATTGGGTTGGATTATTGAGGGGTGAAAAAGCAAGCTAGTTTAACAGTAAAGAACCAACCTTTTATATAAAATTGGATAAATTACAAATATATTGGGATTTTGAAATTATAAATATTCCATTGTCAGAATTTGTCTTCTTATCGAGTTAACAAAAAAAATAAAATTCTTAACTACCTTTTTATACAACAATAAAATTATCATAATTGTTAATTGAAATATATTTTTGATATTATTAAAAATTGTTAATTCAGTTAATGGTTAATTAATGAAAATATTATTTGTTTTATGATTAGAAATTTAAAAGTGAAGAACATAGTTGTCAAAATTATTTTAAGCGAATCTCAAAAAGTTTATTTATAATTTATTTTATAAAGAAGGTACCAAAATAGAAACTTAAATCAAACTCAACCCCCAATCCAAGTTATTGATCTGATTCTCAGGTCAATATTACCATCTCTTTCTGTTTTAGAAATCAAGTTTATGAATATGCATATCATTAACTTTCTTCCTATATGTATATGCATATATACAGATTTGACATGCCATATACTTGCCAAGTTGCCAGATTATGAAGCACTGAGGTTGTAATTTACTTACTAAGGGAGAAATTTGAACTGTTTGTTAATAATTTAAAGGAAGATGGCTAAAATAGAAAGCATTAGTGAAGCATATTGACAAGAACTTTAGCCACGACAGGTAAGCTTATATTATATAATCAAGAGAAATTTGAACATAACAGAATTTATTCTACGAAAGATGCATTTATTTATAGTATTAAGGAGACAAGTAGGAGACTTCCACATGACTTTTAAAATCTTATCACATTTACATGTATCCAAACATAAAGTCTTGTCCAGACATCTTCCAAAAATCGAAAATAGGCATATCTCCATGACTTAATGAACAATATAGAAATAGAGATGCCCCAAAAACCAACCACAAACCCAAAAGCCATAGACAGATAAAACCAATCCACTTTAGATCCAAAACCTTCATTTACTCCTTCATTTCTCACATTAGGTGTTTCGCCATCAACACTGCAATTGTTTGCAAGTGGAAGTCCACAAAGCTTGTTGCCGATAAAGCTAGAAGGATTGAAGCTTTGGAGTTGGGTGCTCAATGGAATTTTACCTGACAAGTTATTATAAGACAAATTCAAGTAGCTCAAAAAACTCAAACCTGACATGCTTGGAGGAATTTCTGCAGAAAGTTGATTGTTGGATAAATCAAGAGATTCCAACGACTCCATGTCACCTATATTCTTTGGGATTTCACCAATCAAATGATTTCCAGACAAATTCAGTGAAAACAATCCCAATAGACTTGTTAGATCCTTAGGGATGTTGCCAGATATATTGTTGTTTGAAAGGTCTATGCTACTCACGAGAGTAAGAATCTTGTCATATCGATAGTTATTTCCTTTTGTCACCAAATCTGCATTCTCCACGAAACCCATGGGACATCCATTACCATCTCTACTACATACAAGTCCATAAAGAACATCCGCACTGGAGTTTGGCTTCATTGCAATGGAAGTGATATTGTTGAAGCACCATGGTATTGTTCCGGACAAATTGTTGTTTGCAAGATCCAAGATTGTAAGAGAGGAGATATGACAAAGTTCTGGAGGTATCAAGCCATCTAACTTATTTGATCGAAGAGTGAGAACAATCAATTGCGAAAGCCTTTCTCCCATCCACGTCGGTATGCTTCTAACAAATTCATTCTTACTCAGGTCAACCACTACTAAATTTGTGCAGTTTTGAAGCGATGAAGAAATTTCCCCAGAGAGATGGTTGTTTCGTAGGTGTAACGATTGCAGATTGTGTAAATTCCCCATCGAGCTTGGGATGTTCCCAGTCAGATTATTGTTTCCTATATCTATGACTTTTATTGATACGCAACCCATCCAGCAATCAGGAATTTCTCCCGATAAAAAGTTTTCACTTAGAAGAAGAAGTGTCATATACTTATATTCATTTTTCCTATCACATAGCAAGTGGGACATCTCCCCAGAAAATGAATTTTTTGAAAGATCAAGCTCAATCAAGTTTGAAGAAATACGGGGTAATGTACCATTCAAATTGTTGGAGCTTAAGTAAACCTTTCCGGCATTGCTAGGAATATATGAAATCTCACCATGGAGTTGGTTGTAGGAGAGATTTAGATGGTAGGCAGAGGAAGTTAAGTGCCAAAACCAAGTTGGAATCCCATCTGATATTCCAGTACAAGACAAGTTAATGATCTCAAGTCCTTTTTGTGATCGGAGCCATATGGGAAACTTTGGACCCAAATGCCATGAGACAAGTACTATTTCTAAAAGTTGAAAGGGAGGGATCCAGTCAGGACTTACATTTAAAGTCAACCGATTTCCGTAAGCATGAAATCCCCTCAGGTTTGCAAGATTGGTGAAGTGAACTTCTGATACAGTGCCTTCTAACAAATTATCAGACACATGGAGTTGTATTAACTTTGAAAGGTGTCCAAGAGTCTCTGGGATGGGACCAGAAAGCAAATTACCAGCAAGTGAAAGATAGGACAAATTTTTAAATTGCCCAATTTGATCAGGAATGTGACCGGAAAGTTGATTTGCTTCCAGGAACATATACGCCAAAGCATGTATCGCAGTGCATTTAGATGAGCTAGTGAATAATTCTCCGCTAAATTTGTTATCTGAGAGATCAATATATTTCAAGTTGCAAAGATTTCCCAACGATGTCGGTAGCCTTCTCTCAAGTCCATTATATGATAGGTCGAGATTGCGTAGAGAAGCTAGGTTTCTGATGGAATTCGGTAGCCTTCCCTCAAGTTTGTTAAATGAAAGGTCGAGCCAGATGGCAGAAGTCAGGTTCCCAATCTTGTTTGATATTCCACCTTCAAAATTGTTGACGCCTAAGTTGAGCAACTCAAGATGACTAAAGCTATACAACCAACTGGGTATGGTAGAATTGAGAGAATTTGAAGATAGATCAAGATAACACAGATTGGTCATGTTGAGGACAACTGGAGGAAATGAACCTTGAAATCCACTTTGTGTAAGGCTAAGATAGACGAGGCTGTTTGTAGTAGTAAACAACGAATTTGGTAAAGAAGAATTGAGATTCTCATTATAAGAAACATCAAGGGTTTTGAGAGAAGTCAGGTTCCAAGAACCTTCAGGCATTTGGCCTATAAAATTACAAAAGCTTAGGTCAAGAGAAACGAGGCCATGAAGGCTAAAGAAGATCCACCCAGGTATTAGAGAGCCAAAGTGGTTCCCGGAAAGGTCTAGGACCGCAAGAGATGTAAAATTAATAGGACTGAGAAGAGGAGGAAAGTGATCAAGTTCACATCTACGAAAGCGTAACTCTACCAAGAAAGGGAGGTTGTTAATTACCTGTAGCCAGTTGGGTGCCTTGGTAAGAATCACACCACTTAGGTCAAGATGTTCCAAGTGGGAAAGACCAGCAAGCCACTGTAAGTTATCGACGTCCATCATACCATAAGCATCAGTTTTGAGGTTTAGAGAACGTAATCTCGACATATTTCCAAGCTGATGGGGAATTGTTCCCATAAATCCTGCATTAGACAAGTCTACATATTGTAGTTGTGTCATAGAAGCAATGACCGGTGGGAATGGTATACCTTTGAAATCATTTCCACTCAGATCCAGGTACCTGACGTGCTTCAATTTTTGCAAACAAGGATTTATTTTACCACTCAAACTCAAACTCAACCCAAACATGTCAGCATAAGAACTTCCAAGTTTGAGTTCAATGACATGCCCAGTAAAGTTGTGGCAAACAACTCCTTGCCACCTACAGCAATCATCTCCTCCAACTTTCCACGAAGAGAGTCCGTTTGTAGGATCTTCTAGATCTTTCTTGAAGTTCAAAAGAGCTCGTTTCGCGCCCTTCCTGCACATCACTGCATCATAGTTTCCATTGCAGAAACTAAAATCAATGGCTGCTATGGTGAGAAACCCAATCAGGAAAAGAATTCCAACACTTGTTTGCATTGATCTATTCATAGTGAATGAATGGAATGATTGCTGTAAGTGGGAAGGAACAGTTGGCAAGTGTTTGTCTGCTTATAAGAAGAACATAGCAAATATGGCAATATATATATATGTATTTAGCTCACGGATGATCCACACGCGGGATTATTTAATGCAGTTTCTTTCGTACACGTTTGAATACTTTGAATTGTAAGGTAAAAATCAAACCAAAGCGAAAGTAATATATAATAGTAAAAAATAAATAAAATTCAAAAAAACAACAACAGTAGATCTTTTTGAAATTAGGAAGGTTTGCATAATAGATTACTAAAAATGAATTGATACAAGTTGTGTAGCGTTATTAGTAACTCAAAACACCATTAGTGTATAAAAAAGTATGACCCATTAGGTTTCATTGGCTCATTACATAGTCTATATTGATAATGTGAACTATTTAATGTGTAGGGTTTATTGTGTGTTTTATTCTTACAAAAAATCATATTGATCTAATATTTAATTCTTTGATTAGATCAAATTTGGGTCAGCAGTATTTATTATTTTAAAAATAAATTATTGACACAAATGTGATTTAATCAAATAACTATTACTATCTAATCAATATAATTTTTTACAAAAATAAAATACTCAACAAATCATATACATTGAACGATCTCGGTGACCCAACAACATGCTTTAGATGGATACCCAACCGGAGACAAAACTTTTCCAAAAAGTACATACAAGATTATAAAACTCACTTTTAAAATGTATTTGTTTGTTTTATAACAATTTAATAACTACAGGGTAAACATAGTGGTCTATATAATAGCAAAAATGCTCTCTCCCCAATTTTCTCCTCCCAAATCTCTCTAATGATGTGGCAAAATCGTTGAGGGAGAGTTTTGGGTGGGGGAGAGGGACCTGGGGTGGTTGCATTGCTCAGATAATAGTATATATATATATTATATTATGGGTCATAAATATCATAATTAAATTACTTTAAGGTATATTTAAGCAAAACAGGATAAGTTATTTATTCATATTTATTCATTATTCACCAAAAAAAAAAAAAAAAATCTTTATTCATAATCAAAATAACAATTACAATAAATCATAACTTAATATTATTTTACTGTGCCACTGATTTTCACTTTCCCTAAGATTTTTCCATTGTTGAACTATCTCGTGCAAAAATTAAAATTATAACTCTTTAGTTTGAAAAGTGGATTTTTTAGTGACTTTTTAGCTAAAATAGGAGGCAATAAGTGTTTGTGAATATTTTTTGGTTTATTTTATTTTATTATAAAAAAATAGTATAAAACCCGTGCTATGCATGAGATTAAATAAAGGCTAATAATTTATTTAAAATTAAATAATAATTATAACTTTCAAGAGTTTATAAAAAAGTTGTTTCAAGATGGTGAGTTAGGCAATTTTTGTACGATCCCGCCCCTCTATTTCTCTTTATTTAATATTTTAGTAAAAAAGTTGAATTTGAAATAAAAATAAAATTTTAGAGGGAGAAAGAGATATAATTTTGGCTGTGGTGAAAAATTGATGGGTTTGGTTATGGTGTGCAACTTACACCTTACACCTTACACCTTACACTTACACCTTTTGTGAAAAATTAAACCTTACACTTACACCTTTTTTGAGATTGCACACCATATGCAACCCACTTACACCTTACACCTTACACCTTACACTTACACCTTACACTTACACCTTATACTTATACTTACACCTTACACTTACACTTTTTATGTAAGTGGCACATGGTGTGCAATTGCACACTTAAGAAAACTCCAAAATTGATATTGAGTTTTAATAGATTTTAGTCGTGGTGTGAATTTGACATGGTGGTAGTAGTAGTGGTGAATTTTGGTGCAAGGTAGGTTCAATTTTTAGTTAAGATAAGTGAGATGTGGCCTAAAATTTAGTGTTTTTTTTATTTTATTTTTTCATATTTCATTAAATTTCATTTTTTTAAAAAAGTTTTTAGTATTTAGATGAAAAATATTAATGACATTATTAGTAAAATTTGGTTTATAAACTAAAAGTACACTAATAAAATGGGATAAATAAAAGTCGAGTTTAAAAGAAAAAAAAAACTAGATTTTCATAATTTTTTAATCAGTAGCAATATAGAATTAGTCCTAATAAAAAAATTTCAATCAAATCTAACTCATTGATGGCACCTAAAGATATTAAACACCATTATTAAAATATAAAATAACTAATGTTAAAATGATCATATTCATATATTATATTTGATTATCATATGATATGATATATCATCACTATAGTAGTTACAAGCATGAGTGGTGAGTCTCATTTGATCCACATAATTATAATAAATAAGATGATAAAATTAATATATAGGGGTGTTTGGGAACCTAGCTTTAAGGCTAAAATAGTCTCAAAAACAATTTTAGCCTAAAAGCTCCTAAACCAAAAGTTAAAAAAAGAAAAAAAAGAAAAAAAAAAAAAAATAGGCCGACAGTAGGCTGTCACTGTGACAGTGCATAGCCTACCACTGTCACAGTGATAGGTAGGTAAATTACAATTTTACCTCTTTAGATTAATTTTGGAAAATGTGAGGTTAGGGATAAATTTGTCATTTTAACTTCCAACATTATTTCAACACATTTTTCAATACACCAACTCAAATAAAAATCTATCATTTTTTCCTAAACACAAAATAGTCGCTTCCCAAACACCCACTTTTTTATCAATTTTTAATATAAATATGATCATTGTAATATTATTCATATATAATTTGTCAATTTTTTTTTTATTGTGACGTCTCGGGTATATAACCCGCTTTATTCTTCTCTTAATCATGTTTAATTCCTCGTTTTCGGAATTTGGAAACCAATCCAAGGTCATGTTGACCGCATGAGTTTGTCACACTTCGTAATTTCTTGTGTGGTTTTAAACTTGTCCAGGGAATCTAAATTTCCATGTTTTGGGTGCAGAGGAGGGATCATAGTGGAGGAAAACATCTAGGCAAGCTTAGGACCTCTTCGGTTGGCAAAACTGCATATGCGGGGAGGGTAGCTGTACGTGCAAATGGGGTGTCGCACGTATGGGGGTGAGTGTCGCACATGCGGGAAGGAAGCAGGGGCAATGGTTGCTTTCTGAAATAATTACAGGTGTGGAAGGCACGTGCGGGGAAGGTTCTGCACGTGCTGGAATGGGGGCGGCATGTGTGGTGAGGGGCAGTGATTTTGAGAGTTGAATTCTGAAATAACCACAGGTGTGAAGGACACGTGTGAGTAGGGTGCCGCATGTGTGGGAATGGGAATCGAACGTGCATTTCCATACATGCGGCGAAAGGTGAGCACGTGCAGGAACAACTGGTTGTCTGAAATTTTTTCTTTTTCTTTTTTTTTTTGACTGAGTACCTTTTCGTTATATCATCTCTCTCTCTCTAATTCATTTCCTTACACCTCTCTCTACAAAAACACTAAACCACCACCATAAATTCTTAATCTCCTCAAATCTATTGAAGATTTGACCCAAGTTCCTTCGTCAAATTTGGAGAGCTCATCAAGGGCTATGTCTTGTGCGATAGAGTTTGGGTTTTGACACCGTTAATTTTGGGGGTTTATTTTCTTCTCTTCTCCATAACTTTATCCTTATTTTGAAGCAAATTTCTTATATCTTGGGTTGTGATTTTGAAATCAAGAGCTCTTGGTGATTTAAAAGTGAGTTCTCTAATATTTCTTCAAGTTTTTGAGAATGTGAGCTATGTGATGATTATGGGTGTTATTTGAGAAAAACCCCTGCAAATAATATGAGAAACCTAATTTTTGTGAAACCCTAGAAAGTGGGAAAATTAGGAAAAACTATTGAGACATTATAAATTCTTGCTTGGTATGATATTATTGTGGATATGAAGGAGAATTGCTATGCTCACATTTAATGTTGTAATTCCATGGAAATGGGAAAAGATTGATTTTTTAAAAGTAGGGTACATAGCATATTACCTTGAGTATTTTGAAAGCATGAGTTCATGAAATGCAATATTGTTATTTATCTCTTGGAATACATGTGTTAAAATGTTGAGAAGAAATATGAAAAACTTGATCACAATGGAAGATTGTGGGATGTAATTGAGAAATTGATAATTGTAATATGTTGATATAATCTTACATTATCATCCCATTTCATTCTCATTGTCATTGCTTTCAAACTAGCATTTGAGAATATTTTCTTGAGAAAGAAATTGTTTTGCGAGACAAACATTGTTGTTGAACTGTTTTGGGATAAATACTGTGGTAAGTCCAGTTAGAGGGTATAGTTTGATAATTAAGTTGGCTTGAGGTCCTTAGTAAAAGCCCAAAAACTCGTGCGGTAGGTTTCAAATTTCCTTCCGATTAAGAGCTGGTAAAGTAGCAATTAGTAGTGCTTGATATACCTACTTGCAAATACTAGCCTAGGGATTACCTGAATCATATTTACCACCCCTTGAAATTATAATGAAGCGATTGGTTTTGATTGTATTTCCAAATGACCATTGAGCATGACCTTTTCAAATGAGAAAGACATTGATTCTGTGCATAGCATGACATTTCATCCATTTCACAAGGCTATATAAAACGTTTATACTTTGTTAAGAATTCTTTATTGGACTTATGGCTCACCCCTAGTAGATTTGTTGCAGGAAAAGACGTGGTGATTCCACCGAAGTCACTACAAGAATTTTCACGTTTGGCGACTAAATTTTTAGTCGCCAAAAGTCAATTTTTAGTCGCCGAAGGGCTTTAGCGACTAAATTTTTTGGTCGCAAAATTAGTAGCCGAAGAGTAGTCGGGAAAGCTAATTGGCGACTAAAATTATTTTAGTCGCCAAATGTATTCATTTGTCGACTAAATATTTAGTCGCCAAAAGGTTGGACTTTAAATTAAATTAGATCATTTTCGGCGACCAAACTTTTAGTCGCCTAAAGTCCCACATTTTTAGCTACTAAAATTTTAGTCGGCAAAGAGTTCTTTTTTGGCTACTAAAAATTTAGTTGCCGAAAGTCTCCATCTTTGGCTACTAAATATTCAGTCGGTAAAGAGTTCCTCTTTTGGCTATTAAATATTTAGTCGCCTAAAGTTTTACATTTTTGGCTACTAAAATTTTAGTCGGCAAAAGTGTGTTTATAATTTAGTTTTTTGTTTTTAGCTACGAAATATTTTAGTCGCCAAATGTTTGATTTTCTTTTGGCTACTAAAGTTTTAATTGCCAAATGTCTTTTTTTTTTTGGCTACAAAACTTTTAGTCGCCAAATGTCTTTTCACAATTTCTTTTTAGCTACTAATTGTTTAGTCGTCAAAAACATGATATTATGTTTTATCGCAAAATTATAATTTCTCCACAACCTATCTATATACAATGCAACCTGTAATATATATAAAAACAAAATGATACATACTATCAATCATTTCACAATCTGCATCTATATACCAAAAATAAATAACATTAAATATCAAAGTCCATACAAATCAACTATTGTCCAAACTAAAATAATAATTCCATACAAAATATATCATACAAAAATCAAAGCCCTCCGTATACAAAAAAATACATTTATTACCAAGTGAAATTTTCATTTGGCATGGTACAAATTACCATCGTAATCTGTACCACAACAAAAGGTGATATATGTACGACATAAGTTTTTTATGGACCATGACAAAACGTCCTATATGTACGCCGACAAATGGTATATATGTACCATGATAGAAGGTGATCTATGTACCACGACAGTCATTATCTGTTGATTGCCAAAAGTTTTCTGTATCAGTAATAATGAACTACACAAAAACTGAGGACGACAAAAGCATTATATTAGTTCTACACAAAAGTGAAAATTCTTCTCCATACACCAATATGGATTATCCACAAGTCCACGCAACCAAACCATCTACAAAGAAAAATAAAAAACGAAACATTAGAATTAGTTACAAAATATCAATTCAATCAGCCATATGGAACTTGTTCTAACATGCATTTAAGGTAGAACAATTGAGAAATGTCTTCTTGGAAATAAAAGAAAGTATATATATATATATATGTATCATGCAATATTTATTCCAACCAACTGCACAAACAATAATAATATGTAATTTCTTCGTCCTATAAATATATAAAGGCAATTATTAGAATATGTAGATATTATTTTAATAAAGTTGTTGCTTTTTTAACTAAGTGTTGCAAGTTTTTCGACTAAGTGTAAGGCGTATCCAGGGGTTGTTATGAATTTTCGAGCCCGGAAAGCCCTTTTTCGAGTAAGTTTAGGGCGTACTCGGCTCTAACTCCCAACCTACGGGTCCGAATTACATTTCGTTAGATCTTACAAGTCCTATTTGTCATGGCGAAGCTATCTGTGTGAGTCACACGGTTGTTCGGGAGCTGTTTTGAATTTTCACCCCCGAAACGCCCTTTTTCGATTAAGTTTAGGGCGTTTTCGGCTGTAACTCCCAACCTACGGGTCCGAATTACGTTCCGTCAGTTCTCACAAGTCCTATTTGTCATGGCGAAGCTATCCGTGTGAGCCACATGGTCGTTCAGGGGCTGTTTTAAATTTTCGCCCCCGAAACACCCTTTTTCGACTAAGTTTAGGACGTATTCGGCTCTAACTCCCAACCTACGGGTCCGAATTATGTTCCGTCAGTTCTCACAAGTCCTATTTGTCATAAGGGAACAATCGTATGACCCACACGGTGGTTCGGGGGCTGTTATGAATTTTCGCCCCCGGAAAGTCCTTTTTCGACTAAGTTTAGGGCGTATTCAGCTCTAACTCCTAACCTACGGGACCGGATTACGTTCCGTCAGTTGTCACAAGTCCTATTTGTCATGGGGAAACTGTCCGTGTGAGCCATACGGTGGTTCGGGAGCTGTTTTGAATTTTTGACCCCGAAACACCCTTTTCCGACTAAGTTTAGGGTGTATTCGGCTTTAACTCCCAACCTACGGGTCCGAATTACGCTCCGTCAGTTCTCACAAGTCCTATTTGTCATGGCGAAGCTATCCATGTAAGCCACACGGCCGTTCGGGGGTTGTTTTGAATTTTCGCCCTTGAAACGCTCTTTTTCGGGTCTAACTCCCTACATATGGGTCCGAATTACGTTCCGTCAGTTCTCACAAGTCCTATTTGTCATAGGGGAACTATCTGTGTGAGCCACACAGTGGTTCAGGGGCTGTTTTCAATTTTCACCCCCGAAACGCCCTTTTTCTACTATGTTTAGGACGTATTCGGCTCTAACTCCCAACCTACGAGTCCGAATTACGTTCCGTCAGTTCTCACAAGTCCTATTTGTCATGCGAAAGCTATTCGTAAGAGTCACATGGTCGTTCGGAGTCTGTTTTGAATTTTTGCCCTCGAAAAACTCTTTTTCGAGTAAGTTGAAGGCGTATTCGGCTCTAACTCCCAACCTAAGGGTCTGGATTACATTCTGTTAGTTGTTACAAGTCCTATTTATCATGGGGGAACTGTCTGTGTAAGCCACACGGTCCTTCGGGAGTTGTTTTGAACTTTTGCCCCCAAAACGCCCTTTTTCGACTAAGTTTAGGGCGTATTCGGCTCTAACTCCTAACCTACGGGTCTAAATCACGTTCCGTCAGTTCTCCCAAGTCCTATTTGTTATGGGGGAACTGTCCATGTGAGCCACACGGTGGTTTAGGGGCTGTTTTGAATTTTCGACCCCGGGAAGTCCTTTTTTGACTAAGTTTAGGGCATATTCGGCTCTAACTCCCAATCTACGAGTTTGAATTACGTTCTGTCAGTTCTCACAAGTCCTATTTGTCATGGCGAAGCTATTCGTACGAGCAAAACATTCATTCGGGAGCTGTTTTGAATTTTCTCTCCCGAAACGTCCTTTTTCGACTAAGTTAGGGCGTATTCGGCTCTAACTCCCTACCTACGGGTCCGAATTACGTTCCATCAGTTCTCACAAGTCCTATTTTTCATTGGGGAACTGTCCGTGTGAGCCACACGGTCGTTCGAGAGCTGTTATGAATTTTTGCCCTCGGAAAGTCTTTTTTCGACTAAGTTTAAGGCGTATTCGGCTTTAACTCCCAACCTACGGGTCCAAATTACGTTCCGTTAGTTCTTACAAGTCCTATTTGTCATGGCGAAGCTATCTGTGCAAGCGAAACGGTCATTCGGGGGCCGTTTTGAATTTTTGCCCCCGAAACGCCCTTTTTCGACTAAGTTTAGGGCATATTCGGCTCTAACTCCCAACCTATGGGTCCGAATTACGTTTCGTCAGTTCTCATAAGTCCTATTTGTCATGGGTGAACTGTCTGTGTGAGCCACACGATCGTTCAAGGGTTGTTTTGAATTTTCACCCTCGAAACGCCCTTTTTCGATTAAGTTTAGGACGTATTCGGCTCTAACTCACAACCTACGGGTCTGAATTACGTTTCGTCAGTTCTCACAAGTCCTATTTGTCATGGCGAAGCTATCTGTGTGAGCCACATGGTCGTTCAGGAGCTGTTTTGAATTTTCGCCCCCGAAACGCCTTTTTTCAAGTAAGTTTAGGGCATATTCGGCTCTATCTCCCAACCTACGGGTCCGAATTACGTTCTGTCAGTTCTCACAAGTCCTATTTTTCATGGTGAAGCTATCTGTGTGAGCCACATGGTCGTTCGGGGGCTGTTTTGAATTTTTGCTCCCGGAAAGTCTTTTTTCAACTAAGTTTAGGGCGTATTTGGCTCTAACTCCTAACCTATGGGTCCGGATTACATTTCGTCAGTTGTCACAAATCCTATTTGTCATGGGGGAATTATTCGTGTAAGCCACACGGTGGTTCGGGGGCTGTTTTCAATTTTCGCCCCCCGAAACGCCCTTTTTCTAATAAGTTTAGGACGTATTCGGCTCTAACTCCCAACCTAGGGGTCCGAATTACGTTCCGTCAGTTCTCACAAGTCCTATTTGTCATGGGGAAGCTATCTGTAAGAGTCACACGGTCGTTCGGAGGCTGTTTTGAATTTTTGCCCTCGAAAAACTTTTTTTCGAGTAAGTTAAAGGCGTATTCGGCTCTAACTCCTAACCTAAGGGTCTGGATTACATTCCGTCAGTTGTCACAAGTTCTATTTGTCATGGGGGAACTGTCTGTGTGAGCCACACGGTCTTTCGGTGGCTGTTTTGAACTTTCGTTCCCGAAACGTCCTTTTTCGACTAAGTTTAGGGTGTATTCGGCTCTAACTCCCAACCTACGGGTCCGGATTACATTTCGTCAGTTGTCACAAGTCCTATTTGTCATGGGGGAACTGTCCGTATGAGCCACTTGGTGGCTCGGGGGCTGTTTTGAATTTTCGCACCCGAAACGTCTTTTTTCAACTAAATTTAGGGCGTATTCGGCTCTAACTCCTAACCTACAGGTCCGAATTACGTTCTGTCAGTTTTCATAAGTCCTATTTGTCGTGGTGAAGCTATCCGTGTGAGCCATACAGTCGTTCGGGGTCTGTTTTGCATTTTCGCCCTCTGAATACCCTTTTTCAATTAAGTTTAAAGCGTTTTCAGCTGTAACTCCCAACCTACACGTGCTAATTACATGTCGTCTATTGTCACAGGTCCTATTTGTCATGAAGAAGCTGGTTGTGACATCTGTATGGTAGTTCAGGGGATGTTTTGCATTTTTTCCCCTTAATGCCCTTTTTTCAGTTAAGTTTTAGGCATTTTCGGCTCTAACTCCCAACCTACACGTGCTAATTACATTCCGTCTATTGTCATAGGTCTTATTTGTCATGGGAAAGCTGGTTGTGATATCCGTACGGTAGTTTGGGGGCTGTTTTGCATTATCGCCCCCTTAACACCCCTTTTTCGGTTAAGTTTAAAGCGTTTTTGGCTCTAACTCCCAACCTAAACGTGCTAATTACATGCCGTCTGTTGTCACAGGTCCTATTTATCATGGGAAAGCTAGTTGTGATATCCGTACAGTGGTTCGGGGGTTGTTTTGCATTTTCGCCCCCTTAATGCCATTTTTCGATAAAGTTTAAAGCGTTTTCGGCTCTACCTTGCAACCTACATGTGCCAATGACATTCCGTCTATTGTTGCAGGTCCTATTTGACGTGAGGAAACTAGTTGTGACTTTTGTATGGTTGTTCGGGGGGCTGTTTTGCATTTTCACTCCCTTAACGCATTTTTTCGATTAAGTTTAAACCGTTTCCAACTCTGACTCCCAACCTACACTTGCTAATGACATTTCGTCTGCTGTCACAGGTTCGATTTGACGTGAGAACATTGGTGGTGATGTCCGTACGGTGATTCGAGGGATGTTTTGCATTTTCGCCCCCTTAACACCCTTTTTCGGTTAAGTTTAAGCCGTTTTCGGCTCTAACTCCCAACCTGCATGTGCTAATGACATTCCGCCTGTTGTCACAAGTCCTATTTGACGTGAGGAAACTGGTTGTGATGTTTTCAGCTCTAACCCCCTTAACGCCTTTTTTTGGTTAAGTTTAATGCTCCTTAGGGATGATCCAAGTTCCATCACATTTTTCCAAACATTTCCAATCTCTACTCAATTTTAGATCCAAACCCAACTTTAGCGGCATAATTTTAAAAATATCACTAATAGATATACTTTTAGGGAAAAAATATTTCATACAAAAAAGATTTACCTTTTCAAACGAAAATTTTGATTTCAAAAGGATAGTGATTTAATATTAAATTTTCAATTTGATCACTAAAAATACAATAATGACAAAAATATGTCATTTTCGTCCTTAACGTATTTTCCCCTCCTCTAAAACCTTAATTTATTGTAGTGTTGGTTGTGAGGTGAATTAAGAATTGGCATTTACACGACAAAAATATGAGAGCAATACTACATGCACTAAAATTTTTACTAAAACACATGTGTCCATTTATCATTTGATGTTTCAAGAATGTCTAAGAAAAATGATATACATATCTACTTTTTAGATCTACTTTTTATGTCTAGTGATGTGTAAATAAGATGATTGATTGATGATTTGTGAATAAATAAGAGAAAAAATTAATTTAGATATTTTAATAAAGTGTTATATCACTATGTTTAAAAAATGAGTCTAACATTAAGTGATGAAAAGCCATGATAACAACACTGCATTCCTAGTGAAAACACCAAAAACATCGATCTGCAACTTCTTCAATTATCAACTTGTAATTGAATGCCAAATGTGTAATTTCTCATATCTTCAAACCTTATATTTTTTTTTCCAGGAGGGAAACATGGATTCTTTGGCCAACTTCACTGGAAATGAAATGCATATATACATTCAAATGTGAAACCATTCTGAGAACAGCTACAGCCAAAGTGATTTTCTTTTTCTTAGGGTTTACCACTTGATCTTTTTAGGATCCAGTCTGAAATAATAAAAAGCTATTGCATGACTAAACAGGACACTTGTTTGTTTATAGAAAGAGCACAAAAATTACCTTCAGCCTCTGCTGAAGAATCAAGATGATCTAATCCTTGGAGTAGGCCCAAAAAGTTACTACCACAGGCTTGCCTAGCATAAGAAAGGGGCAGAACCAAACGGTTAGTGTTATGACCAACCAACATAGCGGCTAATTATTTTACATCATTTTTACATAGGATACTTTGATGGGGGATGGAGAATGGGGTTAATAGACACCTACCAACGGACACTGCACCAAGTAGTGCTTAAGAGTTGCCTCTAGCAGTTGTAATGGGGGATGAGGCAGAAAGAAATAAGAAAGTGATATATCCTAGCTAAGAGGACAAGTAACATGTATATTCCCAAACAGGTCTTAAATTGATTCCATACCAAGGAACGGGTTTGAAGTTTGGAATATTCAGAACATATAAAGCACTATTCATAGCTTCTAAATTATAATCAACAATTCTTGACAATACCCCCACTGAGAGAGAGAGAGAGAGAGAGAGAGAGAGAGAGAGAGAGAGAGAGGTACAACCAAATATTACAACAAATTTCCTTCTTGATGGAAACCAGCAAAGTTGTTTGGGAGAGAAATCAAATATACATTGGTTGTACAAAATTATGAAAGAAATTATTCAAAGGATATAAACAAACAATGCAACCTTGTGAAATGTGAACCCAAAAAAGTTGCAAATACTTTGGTTAGTAGCTATGATACCCATGCACACACATACACACACATGTGCATGCCTTATTACAATGATCTAAGTAAAAATAAATAGTAAAATGACAAGGCAATAAAAACAGAGTAAAAAAATCACCTATAAAAATTACCTCTAGTGATAATTCAAACAAACATTAACTTATCAAAAAAACAACAATTCAGAACAAACAGTGGAGAGCAATGAGAAAACACCAATGTTGATGAATTAATGTGCCAAAGTAGTTGAAATGGTAAAGCAGAAACTTTAGCAAGAATCTTGTACATATTTCATACCTTCAGTTCTTTGCTATTGACCTTAACTAAAATTGACTGCATATCATGCCCATCTAAGACTAGTGGAGAAGTACAACCTGTTCCTCAAGATAAGATCATAAGAAGAATCAATTTTGAAAGCCTATATCAAAGAAACATTCAAGAATGGAACTTGGCAGATAAATGAATGAATGGAGACATTTAGAATTTCCGCACAAAAAGGTGAAAACCAGTTAAAGTAAATCCAATAGTTTTGTGCTGTTAATAATAATAATACCCAGAAATGTTACAGAAACATACACTCCTTCACCAATTCAATTCCAGTTGCAATATTACCTTCGACTCTGGGGTAGATGGTTATTTTGGAACAGACAATTGTTTTCTCCTCACCTAGTGAAAATTTCAATTCAATCTGAATATTTATAATTACAGAGGAAACCGAAATGTCATTATCAAAATTACAAGTATTAATAATACATATTTGAATTCAGATATGAACTTATTTTTTGATAAATAATTCATTGGACATGTCCATTTTGGATTCTTCAACTTGCTTTGGTAAGGGTTCTGTTGCAACTGAACAAATTAGCCTCCTGCTGAATTGCTTGGCCTTCTAAAAAAGGTTGAAATTCTCATGAAAGCTAAATTTGCATTACAAATTGAAAAATCTAGAAACCTCCTAGATGTTGATTTGTGATTATGTATCAATTTTAAGCAAAATATAACAATCCCAATCAAACAATCAAGACAAAGAGACACAACGATTTTTACGTGGAAAAACCACAATTGGACACCTCCAATTGTGATCAAAAAACCACGGGCAACTGCCACAAGACAATCCACTAAGAAGAATTAAAGGAATTACACAAGTATACTCTCAATTACCTAGCGAATCCATAACGCCTAATTGAACCAACCTCTATGTGCCTCTTCCAACCCCATCTTCACCACGGAATTGTCTTTCTGATGAGCCACTCCCGATTCCACCAAAGCTTCAGGCTCTAATTCTTCAGAATCCACAACTGAAGAACAACTCTCTCTTTTGTGTATAACAAACAAACCTTTGATGTACTCTCTTTAAACCATGAGTTGAATACTCAATAAAACATCAAAGAAAAATAACAAAATATCCCCAGATATAAACCTTCAAGAACCAAAAAGAAGATCTGGAGGAATTCAATGAATCACTTAGTTTTGGGAGAAAACCAAGTATTTATAGAGAACCAAAAGTAATCCTAGATTGGGAAGAAAATAACTCCTTGAGAAATCCGGATTCTGAGGCTCGCTCGAGCGAAGCTTTTCTGGCTCGAGCGAGGAGTGTATTTTTCATGATTTCTACTAGTGCCTTGGCTCGAGCGACGGATCCTTGGCTCGAGCGACCAATCACTTCTTTTAGGTTTTTTATATGGACGCAATCCTTCGCTCGAGCGAGCATTTCTTGGCTCGAGCGAGCACTACTTGGCTCGAGCGAGCAATGACGGACATGCAATTTTGAATGCAATTTTGAATGACGGACATGCAATTTTGAATGCAATTTTGAGCGAGCTCGACCCCCGTAATAATCAGCGAAGTGGCAATCTTGAAAGCATTAACATCACAAACTTCTCTGTATGGCTCGATTCGGGTTGGATTCGCATCTAAAAACTTATAGCCTCACTAAAATAAAAAAGTGCGAAAATAAATACAACTGAAAGGAGTTTTGTCAAACGGAGTTGCCAACAATTAAAAACCTAACACAAATCAAAAAAAGAGGCCAAAAAAATCAAGAAAAACCAAGTATATGTAGAAAAACAATAAGAAAACCAACTATCAACAGTCAAACTGAATGTATGCAGTACTTTCTCATTTACAAATAATGATTCACAAAAGATACAATGAGAGGGGGGAAAAATTAGAGCAGCAACAATAACAACAGAAGCAACAATGATTTCCGAACCCTTATGGAAACAAATGAAAACTCAGAATATAACAAAAACATTTCGACCCTAGTAGGCAGGCAGCTATAATATTTCAAACATTTCATTTTCTTTCCTCTGCTTTCTCGAGAATCAATCAGGGAAAAAAATAAAATAAAATAATTGGAACTACACAAATAGTTACTAATAAGTAAGTGGGATTGGGTAATCACATGGCCAGAGGAGATCAAACCCAAGAGACATGTCTTCGGTAGACCTACTTAGAAAAATACAGTGTTTAACTCAGAATGAATGCCTTCTGTTTGATTCAAAGCCAAAACCCTGTTTGGAACCCCTGTCACCTACAATATCAAGGTTCAAATTAAACACCTCCAAAGTATAGAATTATGTCTTAAATTAATTAAATTAACAACCAGAAACATTCAGAAGCATATTTGAAACTGCAATTTAAGTTTGATACAGAGAAGGAACAAAATAGAACGAGATATCCAATCGATACTATTGCCTTTTCCACTCACTTCTCAGTGTCAATTTTATTTACAATATTATAGCATAAAACATGGGAGGTTGGCAGAAAAAGTAGGTACCTACTGCTGAAGTGAAAGGGTGGCTTTGGAACAAATTGCCTGAATTGCTTCCACACTTGGCTGACAAGAATTGTAAAGCATCATCCAATAATACAAATCCTAAATAACCCTTTACAGTTTCATTAGTTCAGATATCAAAATTATTACACACACTCAAAAGGGTCTAAATTTTGACCAAAAAGAAAGCAACCCAGATGCTCAAAAATCCAAATATATGCACAAGAAGTACCAAAAGGCCCTAGATTAGAGAACCCACAATCAATGGATTAGGGCTTTGAAACTAATGAGAGAGAAAGGAAAAAGAGGGGGAAAGGTATCAAACCAGTAAAATCAAACCCATTTACAACATCTAACCCATAAAACTATAGAAATCAAACCACTTAAACCAAACCCATTTAAGAAATCAACACAAAATTAAACTAAATAATCGTATAAAACCCTAGAGCAAGAGTTGACAGTTAGGGAAATAGAGGAAGGGGAGAGAGAGAGAGAGGTGAGACAGAGAGCGCGAGCGAGACAGAAAGCGAAAGAAAGGACCTGTGATTTGAGGCGGTGGCGGTGGAGGTGGCGGTGGTGATGTGCGATGTGCGGTGAGTGACAGTGGTGAGGGACTATGTTAAGATGAGGTGGGGTGAGGTTTGATGGTGACTGATTCTCTATGTGAGAGAGAGAACTTCTGTGTTGTGTTTGTCTTCCCAGAGAAGAGGCGCGAATGTTAAAAATTTATTTCCCTCTAAAATGTTTACACCTTTAGCGACTAAATTGCTTATTTGTCGGCAAATAACCAATGTATAACGACTAAAACTTTTTGTAGCCAAAGCTTAAGTAACAACGACTAAAATATTAGTCGCCTATTATACCACTTTTGGCGACTAAAGGTACTTTGGTCGCCGAAAATTAATATTTGCTGACCAAACATTTAGTCGCCAAAGATTAATAGCAAACATTATGCTATCTTTTTGGCGACTAAATTATTTTAGTAGGCAAAAATTGATATACCACGACTAAAAAATTTTTTAGTAGCCTAAAACATAAACTAATGCCGACTAAAAGAATTTTTAGTTGCCTATTGTGGCATATTTAGCGACTAATTTTTTTTAGTCGCCAATAATTAAGATATAGCTACTAAAACAACTTAGTAGCTAAAAACCATATTCAACGCCGATCAATGTAATTTTTAGTCGCCTATTCTACAACTTTTGGCGACTAAAAAAAGTTTAGTCGCCAAATTTGATCGCCAAAAGTGTTAATTGTTGTAGTGAGTAGAGTAGGCAAATGAATGTTTTTGAGAGTGCAAGGCTCTTTTGTTTTTTTTTATTTTTTTGTTTTTTGTTTTTTTTTGACAAGCCAAGGGTATTACATGTGTGCGTTTGATAGTCATATGTTGTATTCAAGCTTAAGCCTTGGAACATATAGCCCAAAGGGCCTTATTTTTTTGTATTTGTTTCTAGTACATTAACCGTCTCACATGCATGCCGTATAAGAAGTTGAATATGTACTTGCATGTGAACACTTTTATAAATATCTCATATGACATGAACTATAAACATAGAGATTTGATCAGCACAGTGATGATTGGGGATTTAAGATAATTTAATTGAAAGGATTAGTTAGAGTTGTTTTATGTTAATTATTTGAGGGCGTTACATCTATGTTAAGATGTCACAATGGTTCTATAAAATTCACAAATAGTCCATTTCTAATATTCCTTTATTTAAAAATTTATCAAAATAACATCACATACTCTATATAAATTTTTTATAAGTAGTTCTCTTTAGAAAATTGAGAAGTCATTTTTCATATGAATTCCCTCTATGTCAAGTAAAAAGTATTTGAGATGAATTGCATATTGTATAGAGCACATTATTTTCAGGTAGGTTTTGATTAATATAAATGATTGTGATTATCAATTTTTTTACTAATTAATACATCACCTATGGGATGAGATTTTAATCTGGAAATATGGCCCATAAAACTTGACCATATATAGTTTTATCAAACGTAATAAATCTTAATATCTATTTACGTATATTTTAGGTAAAACAATATTTTACTGAAGCGTTAAAAATGTTAACAAATATGTATTTATACATAATTTTTATTTTTACCATAAAATATAGAAAACTGCATTTACCAATTTAAAAAAAATAAAAAAAATAAAAGTAGGTCAAGTCCCCAACATTGTACATATAATGAGGCAATTATTTGGGGATTGGGCATAGCAATGTTATTATAGAGATTTTTTTTTTTTTTTTTTTGATTTGATAGAGATTGACCCGATTTAATTTTTATATCACTTTTAATGTTGTGTGAGTGATTTTCCGATCACACTGCCCGTTTAGTAATTCAGCTGTAGAACACTGGCAGAATAGATGGCACCTTGCTGTCCTGCACAGGAAGAGAAGGCTCCGGCGGTGGTTCTTCCACCCGGGGGCTCTCTGACGATCAAGTCAGTATATCTCTCAAAGATAATTAAGTGCTAAACTCACTACTCAAAGTATAAAATTGCGTACTTTAGACCCACGGGGGTGCCTCTCTTTTATAGTTTACTCAATCCTAGTCCCACTAGAAGCCTGACTTCTATGGACTCCAATTCAGTACTTACTTTGGATTCCTCAAGTGATAAGGATAAACTCCCTAAGAGTGTTATCTTTATCCATCCTGAAGTATTTCTTCATCCTTGGACTCTTGTCCCTTATCCGCTTATCTCGGATTCCGATATCTTCAGAGATAACCTCGGCATCTTCGAGATCACCTCGGCACAACGTCTAGGGCATGTGGCACCTCGGCTGACACGTCGGCGTCACCTTGCCACGTGTTGGAACTGTGAAAATATATCCCCACAACTGCCCCCTAGTTTCTATTACCTCGGCATTCTGAGGTGATGGAACCTATATCGGTACTCCTTTCTGTACATCGGCTCAAGAACTCCTTAGCCGAGATCATTCATTTAAGGCCGACAAGTCTTCCTCAAAGAACAAGAACTTCAAATGAACTCCCTCATGCGTATGAGCTGTCATACATCATTTTTCAACCATTTTTCTCACGTGTTGTACCCTCATTGGCTCGTGCCTGTGACGCGCCTGTAAATCCGTCTGGCGTCTGCAGGCGCCGTCTGACGTATACGTTGTTCAATGAGCATTAATTGCTCTATCTTTGCCGCCGTTTCAAGTTTTTGACAAAACTTGTTTTTTCCCTCTTTTCGCCTCTTCACTTTGCACTTCGATTTCTTTTACTTTTCCTCTCTCCAGCTAAATTACTCTTGAATCCGCCATTGTTCTAGATTTCAAGCTCTGCAACTACCTTAGTTTCTCCTTTCTGGTGAGGCTTTGCCGTTCTGTTACTTCTGTAACCGTCGTCTGATTTCGGCGATCTTCGTGTCGGCTCCATTCCTCCTGGTAAGTTTTTGTTCCTTTCGTTTTCAATCCTGTTGATTTTCTTCATTACCTATTGCCATTGCTATTTTGTTTACGTATTTATCTTGCGAACCACATATCTGAATGCTTTAATTTTGCTTTTGTCCATGTCTTGAACACTTGCACTGTTTCACCACTTTTCTGTCACTGTTCTTGACCCTATATCTCTTGTATTCTTTATACTTTTGAGAACCCTACCTCTGTTCTTGATTCTGAAACTTTATTCTTTGTTTCTTGTTTTCTGTGTTTCCTTTCAGATCTGTGCCCCCAATCTTTGCTTTCATAGATTCAGTTTTGGGATTTGTTTATAGAACCTACCAATTCTTAGGAAAAATTGAAACAACCCTTACTAGTATTTACCTAGGTTTTGCCGAGGTCTTAAAAACCCTTTAAGAACATCCTCTTTCTGAAGTCGAATACCTTTACGCCGACATTATGGGCATGTGGAAACATAGGGTAGATACCCCAACCAAACTTGAATATTTTAGGGAAGAGTTCGAAATTCCTGCCGACGTCCATCTGAGACTGGTTGGGGATGACGACTCTATCATGCCCATAGATGATACGATGCCCTTTCCCATTGTTGCTTTTGCTGAATGTGGACTTCGGCTTCCACTTAATCCCCTTTTTTGTGAAGTTCTCCATTACTATAAGTTGAACCCCATGCAACTTACCATGAACTCTTATCGAGTGATTAATGGTATTATAGCCTTAGCCAAACAGGAAAATGTTAGGATAACTTTAGCTGATATTCAGTACTATTACACCATGTGTGCCCTCAATCTGAAAGAAAAAGGCTTTGTCTATTATCTTAAGCCAAGGTTTACAGAGTTCAAAATTGTAGCAGACCTCCCAGACTCCAACAAGGGGGCTGGAGATGACTACCTCATTACCTCGGGAAATTAGGAGTTTGCCCCAGACGAGGATGCCCATCTCTACCCTCTTCCTCGGTCAGTTGAAGAGGGCAAGGGTAAAAGCCCAGTGTCAATACTTAATTGTTTCTTTTCAAGTCCTCAATACTCTGTCTGTTTCTAATGTCTGTTCTTCTTGCAGATGTTCGTAAGCTACCGAAAAGCTTTCGCCAATCCTACGTCCCCAGCAAGGACTTGAAGAAGCTCTTGGACTTGCCAGTTCAGAAAAGGAAAGTGCCTTTGCTTCTTAACTTCATTCCAACATACAAGTCGATTTTGCCCGACGTCCCTAAAAGGAAGAAGAAAAGCCTCTCTCCACCTTCCGCCACAACCCAAACTGTGTCTGTATCCCGAACAGATCAAGGATCAACATCGGATCCAGCTGATCAGCCATCAACTTCGGCTCCATACCTGATCCCAATACCTGAACGGAAAAGGCGGCGCAGACTAGTCCGAACTGCTGAGATGGGTCGCCCGAAACCTATTGCCGAAGATCTCTTAGCCGACCTCCCTACCGATGTTGACGTTCAACCATCGCAAACCATGCCCCCACCGAAGCCAAAAAGAACCAAGAAAGTTCAGCTAAAGGCTAAAGTAACTCAGGTTGAATCTGAGGATACTTTACCTATCTCCAAACTTGCTGAGAGTGATAAGTCTCAACCTTTTGATGGGAAGAGGTGTGCAGAAACCCAGCCATCAGAATCCACAAAATCAAAGAAGTCGAGGTCATCGTCTGCAACTACCTCGGAGTCCAAAAAACCTGACATCCCTTGGGCCCCCCAAATTACTTTGGAAGACAGGCCAATTATGACCAGTGAAAGCGCCGATGACATTAATGTCGGCGTTGCTCTTAGTACGGCGCTGCTTCTTCCTGGCGATTTGGAGCGAAATGCCGGGTACAGTGAGTACGAGAATTATGCTCTAATGCTACAACACTCAGTTCAAGTAAGTGTTTCTGTTTGGTACTTTTTCTTTTTCTTTCTTTCTGTTTTCATACTTAAAATATTTTCTAATACTTCTGTTTTCTTTCAGGCCATCCAGCACGCCCATTCTTTTTCTATGCAATCGTTTAAGAATCGAGAGAAGTTGACCGAGATGAAGAGGGAGTTTTCTTCCCTTCAGAAGACCAATAAAAGCCTTTAATTAAAAATGAAGAAGCTGGAAGACCAGGCCGAGGCTGCCACTAAGGCCCAATAGATAGCCGAGAAGAAGGCTGATGCTGCTGAAGCCATTAAGAAGGTTGCCGAATCGCAGAAGAGAGAGGCCGAGGAAAAAGCGGCCCAAGCCGAAAAGGAGCTTCAGGAGGCCCTGGCTACTAAAAACGCCGAAATCAAGGCAGCTGACGAAAAGGCTTACGCTCAGGGTATAACCAACGTCACAGAGGAATACAAATTACAAGTCAGGCAGGCATGCAACAGGGGCTTCTCCCTTGGTTGGATGTCCCTGGCAAAAAAGCTTAATATCCCTGATGATTCACCACTGCGCAAAGCCGACGCTATTCCTTTTCCATTCCCTCCACCTCATTCTCCAAAGTCAAGCTGAAAACGAATCTGAGGCCGAATCTGAGGATGAGGATATGGATGATGATGAGGCTTTAGTAAGGAAGCCTAAAGTCGCCAATGAGACCAAGTCTCCTCTTCAGGATGATCAAGTCCTAGACTTGACTCATGAGGAGGAGGATGAGGAGGTTGTCAAGGAGGCTACTGCTGAGCAAGCATCATCTGACGTTCTTTTAACCGATAAAAGTCTTGATCAAACACTTGCCCAAATTGATGCCAAGATCGTGGCAGAAAAGGCAGCCGAGGCATCGACCCAGCAATCATCTGAACCTCAGACTCAACCAACTGCCACTGTTGAGGAACTTAGCTTACATGTTTTTCTTTCGTTTCTTTTGTACTTTGTGAGTTTTTGCGTGGCCGATGTGCCTTCTTCTGAACAGTTACGCTTTGATTGTTCCCCCTGTAATAAAAAACTACAACTGTATTGTCTGCATGCCTCAATTTTTATTTTCTCTTGATTACTTCTGTATGATTCTATACTTAGAATATTTTGCATGTCTTTCATACTTTGCCTTCTTTGTGCAATCTTCTCGGGGTTACATACCTCGGGTATAATAACTATAAGCTTTACTCCGGCAAGATACTGACCTGCAAACTTTTCATAAATTTCGACAAGTGTAAAACACATACTGTTTTAATTTCAACCTATAAACTTTCCTCAAGTTATAACAAGTGCTAAACAATGATCTATTTGTAAATTGCTACAAATTTCAACAAATGTTTAAACAATATACTTAGCTTTTACTTTAACCTGTAAATTGCTGCAAATTTCAACAGATGATCATATGTCGGCTTAACGCCATCTTGTAAATTGCTACAAATTTTAACAAGTGTTAAGCATCTTCTTTGGGTTAACCAACTTGCAAATTTCTACAAGTGTTGGATCAATAACCTCGGCTTTACTTCGACTTGTAAATCGCTACAAATTTCAACAAGCGAAGAGAAACAGTAATATCGGCTTAACTTCAACTTGTAAATTGCTACAAATTTCAACAAGTGAAGATAAGGAATAATCTCGGCTTAACTTCAACTTGTAAATTGCTACAAATTTCAACACGTGAAGATAAGGAATCAGCTTGACTTCAACTTGTAAATTGCTACAAATTTCAACAAGTGAAAATAAGGAATCAACTTAACTTCAACTTGTAAATTGCTATAAATTTCAACAAGTGAAGATAAGGAATAATCTCGGCTTAACTTCAACTTGTAAATTGCTACAAATTTCAACAAGTGAAGATAAGGAATCAGCTTAACTTCAACTTGTAAATTGCTACAAATTTCAACAAGTGAAGATAAGGAATAATCTCGGCTTAACTTCAACTTGTAAATTGTTACAAATTTCAACAAGTGAAGATAAGGAATCAGCTTGACTTCAACTTATAAATTGCTACAAATTTCAACAAGTGAAGATAAGGAGTAATCTCAGCTTAACTTCAACTTGTAAATTGCTACAAATTTCAACAAGTGAAGATAAGGAGTAATCTCGGCTTAACTTCAACTTGTAAATTGCTACAAATTTCAACAAGTGTTAAGCATATTCTTCTTCTCTTTGCCCCCAATGTGAACCTGAGTTCCACTTGGGTTCTCATTATTCAAAAATAATATTGCGCATCTTTCATCAGTGTAGAGCAATTCTGTTATAATTTTATTGATGACGTTGAAAAAATAACAAGGAACATCTAATGATAGAAGAATTTCAGATTACAAGTGTTCCATGGTCTAGGCAATGCTTTGCCCTCATTATCTTCAAGTCGATAGGCTCCGTTGCCTAATACCGAAGTGATTCTGTAGGGTCCTTCCTAGTTTGGGCCAAGCTTGCCCTCTCTGGGATCCTTCTTGTTGCCGACGACTTTTCTCAGGACTAGGTCGCCGACTTGAAAATCCCTTGGATTGACTTTCTTGTTGTAAGCTCTGGCAAGCTGTTGCTGGTATGTTGCGAGCTGAATTGCAGCTTTCTCTCTTCGTTCTTCCAAAAGATCCAGATCTCAGGCTAAGAGTATGTCATTAGTCCCATTCTCAACTCCCTGGGTTCGGATCCCTGGGATGCCGACTTCCAGTGGAATGACTGCTTCTGTGCCATAAGCCATGGCAAAGGGGAATTCTCCTGTTGATCTTCTCGGCGTAGTCCGATATGCCGAAAGCACGTTGGGCAACTCGTCTACCCACTTTCCTTTTGCTGTCTGCAGCCTCTTTTTATTCCATCCAAAATTACTTTGTTGGATGCTTCAGCTTGTCCATTACTTTGGGAAAAACTTGATGTTGAAAAGTAATTCTTGATTTTGAATTTCGCACAAAAGTTCTTGATGAGTTTGCTGTCAAACTGCGTTCCGTTGTCGGCAACTATTGCTCTTGGAATCCCAAATCTGGTGATGATGTTTCTCCATATAAAGTTCTTGACATCCACATCTCGGATTTTGGCAAGAGGTTCTGCCTCTATCCACTTTGTGAAGTAATCTGTTGCTACCAACAAGTATTTTCTCTGCCTAGTTGCCTGGGGAAGTTGGCCAACAAGATCTATGCCCCACTGGGCAAACGGCCAAGGGTTGGATACTGGATTCAGGTCAGCAGCTGGCTGGTGTATCAAAGGTGCAAACCTTTGGCATTGTTCACACTTCTTCACGTATGCTTCTACATCTTTTTGAATGTAGGGCCACCAATACCCCTGGGTAATGGCCCTGTGAGCTAGTGATCTGCCCCCAGCGTGGCTTCCACAAACTCCTTCATGAATTTCATATAAAAAATCTTCAACTTGCAAAGGGTGTACGCACTTTAAGAGGGGTCCAGTGAATGACCTTCTGTAGAGATGTCCGTCTGCTGTTAGGCTGAATCTTGCCGATTTCAACCTGACCTTATGTGCCTCCTTGCGGTCTTCTGGCAGCTTTCCTTCTCTCAGGAATACAACAATTGCATCCATCCAGCTTGGCCCCATGTCTACACACATTGCTTCCTGCTTTGTGTTCTGTGGTTCTATGCTTGGGCCCGACATATAGTCAATCATTATTGTTCTTGTTTTTCCAGTCTGTATTGAACTTGCCAGGTTGGCCAATGCGTCGGCGTGGCTGTTGTCATCTCGACTTACTTGGAGTAGTCGGCAATTCTGAAATAAGGCTGCCAATCTGATGACCTCTTTTGCATATGCCGACATTCTTTCGTCCCTGGCTGCAAATTCCTCTGTTGACTGGTTAACAATAAGTTGTGAATCACAAAAAACTATTACCTCATCTGCTTCTGCTGCTACTGCCAGTTTTAGCCCTGCAATTAATGCTTCGTATTCTGCTTCATTGTTTGAGGCCTTGAACCCCAAACGGATGGACTATTCAATTATTTCTCCATCTGGAGATATCAGTAGTACTCCTGCCCCTGTTCCTTGTCGGTTTGAACTTCCATCAACAAACAGTCTGAAGGAGTCGCCAATGTAAATGCTACAGGGTCTGAGTTTTTCCTTCCTTTGTTCTTTTGCCTTTGGCTGGGCTTCGCCTTGCTTGCTGGGACGATGTTCATCTTGGCTCAACGGAGCCCGATGTTCGTTGGATTCCGGGGTGAACTCGGCCAAAACTTGGCCCTTAATTGCTGTTCTCGGCCTGAACTCCAGGTCGTACTGGCCTAAGGCCACTGCCCATCTTGCTATCCTTCCAGTTAAGTCTCCTTGCTGTAATAAGGGTTTCAAAGGGTGCTCTGTTAGCACTACAATCTTGTGTGCCTGGAAGTAATGGTTCAACTTCTTTGAAGCCATCACTAAGGCTAGCATTAATTTCTCTAGGGGTAGATACCTTGTTTCTGCGTTGGCCAAGGTTTTGCGTACATAGTAAATAGCCTTTTGCTCCCCTTTTTCTTCTCGGACTAACACCGCGCTTACTGCGTGTTCTGAAACTACTAAGTACAAAAACAGCTCTTCCCCAGGTCCAGGTGTTGAGAGGACTGGAGCCATAGTTAGATACTTCTTTAGGTCGGCTAACACGGCCTCACATTCCTCTGTCCAAAGGAAATCTGTGGCTTTCTTTACTAGGTTGAAGAAAGGTTTGCATTTGTCTGAGCTTCGGCTTATGAACCTGTTTAGAGCTGCGGCCCTTCCGGTAAGCATCTGTACCTGTTTTGCCGATGTTGGGCTCTGCAAATCTAGGATGGCCTTGATCTGATCTGGGCTGGCCTCAATGCCCCTTCTTGTCACCAGGTATCCCAAGAACTTACCAGATCCAACTCCAAACGCGCATTTTGATGTGTTGAGTCGGAGCCGATATGTTTTGAGGATTTCAAAGACCTCTTTTAGGTCGGAAAGATGACCCCTAGGTTCCTTGGTCTTCACGACCATGTCATCGATGTAGACTTCTATTGTTTGGCCAATCAAGTGTCTGAACATCTTGGTTACCAACCTTTGGTAAGTTGCTCCTGCGTTTTTCAGCCCAAAAGGCATTACTCTGTAACAGTACAGGCCTTTTGGGGTGATAAACGCTGTCTTTTCTTCATCCGGGGGGTACGTGGCTATCTGGTGGTACCCCCTATAAGCATCTAGGAAGCTCATCCTTCCATGTCCAGATGTGGCGTCTACCAACTGATCGATCTTGGGTAGAAGAAAGCTGTCTTTGGGACAAGCTTTGTTTAGGCTTGTAAAATCTACACAGATCCTCCATTTACCGTTCTTTTTCTTTACTACCACAGTGTTTGATAGCCATGTCGGGTAATCGACTTCTCTGATGGCCCTGGCCTCCAGAAGTCTGTTTACTTCCTCTTCTACTGCTTCAACATGCATCAACATCGGTCTTCTGGCTCGTTGTATTACAGGCTTGGTCGACCTGTCGACGTTTAGTTTGTGGCATGTGACCTTGGCGTCAATGCTAGGCATCTCATAAGGTGTCCAGGCGAACACCTCAATGTTTGTTCTCAAAAAAGCTTCCAGCTCTCTTTCCTCTTCTTCGGCTAAGCCTGAGCCGAAAAGAAAGAAGCGTTCTTCATCGCCCTCCTGGACGAGGATTTTCTTTAGTGCTTCTTCATTTTTCTCGGTCAGCTCCTTGCCGACATCGTCTAGGACCTCCATGTCCTCGTCTTCGATTTCTGCCTTCTCTGGTTCCCGGATGTTGCAGGTTGATTTCATTGCTGCCATGGAGCAAGTTTTTGCCTGCAGTTGATCTCCTATGATTTCTTCAATCCCAAGCTCTGTTGGGAACCGTAATAGTTGATGCAATGTTGAGGGAACTGCCCCCATTGCATGCAACCATGGCCTTCCCAAGATGATGTTGTACGGTGAGGGTGTGTCGATCACAATGAATTCTATCTTGATTTTCTTTGTGCCGGCTTGTACTTCCAAGCTTGTTGCGCCTAGTGGCCATGTCGGCGTTCCATTGAAGCCGACCATCGGGCCATTGGAGCCTTCCATGTCATCTGGGTGAAGGCCCAACTCCTTATAACAGCTAACGTACATGATGTCGCAAGAGTTGTCTTGATCAATCAAGATGCGCTTCACTTGGCACTCCTCAACCTGGAGGGATACTACCAAGGCATCATTATGCGGATGTTGGACCATCTCTAGGTCGGCGTCAGTAAAGGCTATCATTGGTCCTTGGCACTCCTCTGACCGATGTCTCTTTTCCCCGACCTGGTAGACATATTGTAAATGCCTTACCCTCTGGGTCTCTCCTCTGATTTCGTTCTCGTTGACCCTTGAGTGGATCACATTAACCACCCGTGGTCCCCCTGTCTATGGTTGCTGTGCTGGGGGAGGCGGGGCCGCTGGTGCTTGAGGCAATCTTGCCTGTTCTTCTCTTGTCCTGGCTTCATCGACAAGGTCTCGCAGATGGCCTTGCCTCACTAAGTCCTCTAAATGTGCTCTTAGGGCTCTGCAGCCCTGGGTTGGGTGCCTTTCTTCATTGTGGTAAGCACAACGCCTACCAACGTTACTTCCTATGTATTCTCCTAGGGCCTTTGCCGGTGCTCTGAAATAGGGTTGGTTTCGGATTTGATCCAGGACTTTATGGACCGGGATTCGGAACACAGTCGTCACTGCCTGTTTGGCCCTCAATTCCGTTTCTTGTTTGTTGAACCCGTTGTTACCTCGGCCTCGCTTCGGCGAGCCGTTCTTTCTTGTTTTATTTCTTTATTCCCTGATGTATCTTCCTCGGCTCTGGCATACTTCTCTATTCTTGCCATGAGCTCCTCCATGCTTTTCGGCAATGTCTTTGCCAAGGACTTCCGTAATGGACAATCATCTTTCAGGCCGTTCTTGAAAGACACGACTGCCACCTCCTGGTTGCATTCCGGTATTCGGTTGAACACCTCATAGTACCTTTTTGCATAGGCCCTAAGGCCTTCATCCTTGCTGATCTCCAGAGCCATCAATGTATCCACCCTTAATGGCTGCAACTTATTTGTCACGAATCTGGCCACAAACATCTCGGCCAGGCTTTCCTAAGTCTTCACGCTTCCCTTTGGGAGCTTGTTGAACCAATCTGATGCAATCTCCCCGAAGGATGAGGGGAACACTTTGCAGAACAACGGCTCGTTTCCGCTATACAATGCCATTGAATTCAAGTATAATCCAACATGAAAGTTAGGGTCTGACTTACCATCGTATATTTGAAACCTCGGCATACTGAATCTCTTTGGTGCCTGGAACTTGTCCAATTCTACCGAGAATGGTGTCCTTGGCTTGTCGGGTGAGGTTACCTCGGCTTTTCCATTCTGTTGCTTCCTCTTGAGGTAGTTTCTCAAGTCTTCTTTGCTCCGTCCAGGAGCTCGGCTATCTGCTGACTTCAGTTTCTTTGGCATACTGCTCTCGGCCTCGTGGTGGGCCCTTTTCAATCTCTCCCCATGAGTTGTGTCAAAGCATAACGCCTGCCCTTGAATATGCCGATATTTCTTGGGTTCTGCGTCCTTTGTGTGATATGTCTTTTGGGACTCTTCTCTTCTCGGCTCCTCTCGTCCGACTTCCCTGGAAGGCCGGTGAGAGTGCCTCCCACTCCTAGTGTGCTGAGGGGCTCCTGGAATTGTTTTATACCCTTGCTTCTGGGCATTGGTTGCTGGTATTGGTGTGTCATGTAGTGGGTATGGCGGCTGCATGACGTTGTTTTGCATCATGAAGTTGACGACTGATTGTAGGTCTGCCAACTTGTCTGCCATCTCTTTTACCTCTTCATCCCTCCGTAGGCACCTGTCCCTCCATACCTGGAGGTTGTCTTCGTTGTAATATCTGCTCTGATCGGTCTTCTTTGAAGTGTCGCCCTCTTGGCCGACGTCTTTCGCTCCGTGATGAGTTTCTGTATTGCGGTTGTCTCCTTCAATATCGAGGTCAATAGGTCTTTCGCTCCCAGCGGGAGTGCCGTCCCCAATCTTTTCTTTCTGTGCGTTACTGGCCATCTATTCGTCTTTCGTTCCCACAGACGGCGCCAAATTGTGTGAGTGATTTTCCGATCACACTGCCCGTTTAGTAATTCAGCTGTAGAACACTGGCAGAATAGATGGCACCTTACTGTCCTGCACAGGAAGAGAAGGCTCCGGCGGTGGTTTTTCCACCCGGGGGCTCTCCGACGATGAAGTCAGTATATCTCTCAAAGATAATTAAGTGCTAAACTCACTACTCAAAGTATAAAATTGCGTACCTTAGACCCACGGGGGTGCCTCTCTTTTATAATTTACTTAATCCTAGTCCCACTATAAGCCTGACTTCTATGGACTCCAATTCAGTACTTACTTTGGATTCTTCAAGTGATAAGCATAAACTCCCTAAGAGTGTTATCTTTATCTATCCTGAAGTCTTTCTTCATCCTTCGACTCTTGTCCCTTATCCGCTTATCTCGGATTCCGATATCTTCGGAGATAATCTCGGTATCTTCGAGATCACCTCGGCATCTTCGAGATCACCTCAGCACAACGTCCAGGGCACGTGGCACCTCGGTCGACATGTCGACGTCACCTTGCCACGTGTTGGAATTGTGAAAATATATCCCCACAAATGTTTAATTTAATTCTAATATACTCGAATAACCAATGTGTATTTCTGTCAAAAAGATTATAATATAATTTAAATATAAATTTTAAAATGATAATTACTAAATGTTTTGCTATTTGACCAATCACTTTTTTTAGGATAAAGTCATAGGCATTCAATTTAAATTCTTTAATAAAACTTTTTTTTTTTCCTTCGTAAAGGTTCCTAAATAAATCATTATAGTAGATTTAATACGACGCATGTGTGTACAATTATTTTCAAGTAAAAAAAAATAGAAAAGATTGAAAGTGATGTTGTGTGAAAAAATGGATAAATGCTATTGTTAAAAAATAAAAACATAATGAATAAAGAAATTAAATATTGACTAACCTTTTAACACTCTTGGAAAAAGGATATTAAAAGTGATGTGGTGTTTTGTTACATGATAGGGGTAAGCAGACTTCATATCACACCAAAAAAAAAAATTGGGTTTGTGGAACGGAGCTAGGTTTTATTGATTACAGAGATAGTTTGAGAAAAGAGAAGGAAGATAGGTTTTAATATTTTTTTTGAAAATTGGTAGTAGAGATTAGGATAGAGAGATTATAGAATATGTGTTTTTATTTTTTCATTTGAAATCCATAAAGGGAAAATCGGTCTAAGGTCCCTATCCAACTTTTAGTAATGGATTAGGTCCACAATCTGTTCTTTTGTAGTCTAAGGTCCCTCACCCATCCCCTCTCCATCCACGTTGTCTTGAGAAATTCCCACCCTCTCTCTCTCTCCCCCGATCTCGTCACTTCACTGCCGCTTCCTCCATTGTTACACGAACTGTATCTTCTAGCTAGCTCGGAGACCGATCCGACCACCCCTCTCCTCTTCTCACCGTAACCATTACCAGCTTCGACTGCAGCTCCTTCGCCATCCCCAGCTTAGGTGACCTAACCCCTGTCATCCTCGTTGCTCCGTCGTCCTTGCATCACCATCACCACAATCTAGATCTGGAAAACCTATATCTATTCTCCCCATCGCAGGTTGGCATCAACACTGTGCCAACATCACCAAGGAGTCTCAGTGGCTTCATCACACAGTCCATCCAACTACCACCGTTGCTGCCACTAGAACCACCAGAACCACCGTCCACCACTGCTGCCGCCGCCTATGAATCGAGGTCGAAGCTCGAAAAAGTACTTTCAGATATCCAACTACCATTCTTCAAGAGGATGAGGCTGGCCAGTTGGATTGAATTGAAGATCCTTGGCAACCTTGAGCTCGCCGCTGCCTATGGCCAAGCTGGATAACTTGGGAGCAGATAAGGTGTTGGAGACGAAGATCGAGGTGGTTGAAGAATTTCTCTGGATTGAAGTGTCCAGAGAAATTTGAAAGACCAAAAACAGAATTAAACAGAATTTCTCTGGATTGTTTTAGGTTGTTTTTTTTTTTTTTTTTTTTTGTGATACAGAAAATTTCTCTGGTTTTAGAAATTTTATCTGGTTTTAAAGAATTTCTCTGGATTGAATCCAGAGAAATTTTCTGGAGATGAGATTTTCTTTGTGAATATGTATCCAAGTCACTGAAGCCATCAAACTGATTTTCTATTGAGAACATCTATTGCGAAATTTAGATGTTGGACAGTCACATTCAAATTAGAAACCAGAGAAATTTCAGAACATCTATTGAGAAACCATTTTCTGAATAAGAAATCATTTTCAGAACATCAATTTCTGGGTTGAGAAATTCTTTTGACCATTTTCTCAAACCAGAGAATTTCTGGGTTTGAATCAAACCACTAAATTGAGAAATTGAGAAACCAGAGAATTTAGTGGTTTGAACCATCTAAATAATTTTCAGTGGTTTGAATCTAAATTTAGTGGTTTGAATCCAGAGAATTTCTGGGTTGAGAAATTCTTTTGACCATTTTCTCTGGTTTCTCACAGAACATCTATTGAGAAATTTCTATTGAGAACATCTATTGAGAAATTTCTGAATTTAGAAATTTCTCTGGTTTGAATTTAGCTCACAGAACATCTAAATCTAAATTTCTCAATAGATTATTCTGAATTTAGCTCACCGAACATCTAAATTTCTCTGGTAATTTAGCTCACAGAAATTTCTCTGGTAATTTTCTCTGGGCCACTAAATTTGTGCAGTGAGAGAATTTCTCTGGTTTGAATCCAGAGAATTTCTCTGGGTCAATTTTTTCTGGACTGAAATTTCTCTGGGTCAGAATTTCTCTGGACCAATTTTCTCTGGACTGAAATTTCTCTGGATCAAGGTTGAGAGACCTTAGACATTATGAAAATATTGTTGATGGACCTTAGACATTATGAAAATATTTGGTGTCCTTTATGCTCTAAAATCATAATACCAAGGACCTGAAAAAAAATACCCCATCCATAAATTAAGGGATATTATTGTTTCTAAAATAATTAAATAAATAAATAAGCCAATAGTTTTTTTAATCTAATTTATAAATTGAAAAATCAATAATTTGAGAATGAGAGTTTGGAGCTTTTAGAAGACTTTTCATTAAAAACTCTAATTTTTTTTTTTTTTTTTTTTTTTTAATATAGTAAGTATAGATGCGAAAAAAGAAGAGAGAATAGAAGGAATTTTTGATTTTTTTGTATATGATTTTTTTAAAACTTTTTGACTTTTTTAATAGGTTTTTTTAAATCATTTTTTTTAACTTTTTGACTAATTTATGATTGCTTTAGAAATTACTATTTTAGCTAACTTTTTAATTTTTTATAAAAATACGTGAAAAAAAGGTAGATAGAAGGGTTGCCTTTTTGATAATAATTTTTTTTTGACTATTTTATGCTTTTGACAAAACTGGCTTTCAATTAACGTATAAAATATAAAAACTTCAAACCAATGGAATTTGGACACGATATTAGGATCTCATGAGCCTGTACTGTACTTAGGCCAAGTTTAGAAGTCACTTAAAATAATTAAAAAGTTAAAAAATCATTATTAAAAAGTAAACTCTTCTTTTTATTTTATTTTTTTTTACATATTTTCACAAAAAAACAAAAATAATTAATTCTCAAAATAATCCTCAGCTGCACATAATCACAACTTTGACCACTTGTTCATATTTTATTGCCAATCATTGTTGAATTCATCACTTTCATTTTTCGTGGATTCGTTCGCCGGTTGTATGGGTTTCGTCCGGACCAATGCTTTCCAAGTCTTCCTCGATATTTTAATATTAAGTTGATCATAAGTAAATCTCGTATATAGTTTATGGAAAATGATTTTCTTCCCCAATTTTGTCCTTCCAAATTTTTTGACTGCCCAAAACGACGTCGTTTTGGACAGTTTTTTTTTTCTCGCTCTCCTTATGCAGTTTGAAACAGAGGGAGAGAAAGAGAAAGAGGGAGAGAAGAGAGAAGAGAGGGGAAAAGAAAGAGGAGAGAAAGAGGAGAGGAAAATAGGGATGTTAGGGAAAATATATGATTCCCCACAAGTAAATCAATCAATGGGAATAAAAACTAATGCGGAAAGATTAAATCAAAGACAACACAAGAATTTTTACGTGGTTCCCTCAATGTGAGGTACGTCCACGGGATCGAAATCCGATTCCACTATCAACCAAATAAGTTTCCAAACGATTACAAACGAGACACGAATAGTCTCACAAACCACCCTTAGGTGAATTCCAAATAATCACAAATAAATAAGAGGAAAGACCTCACCAAATAGATGAACCAAAATTTTCAGAATTAGAGTTGTAGAAGATCCAAAATAACAAATCTAACTATGCTTCAAAGCAGCATCAAACCGAATAAAAATTAACTTTACCGAATTAATTTTGATCCAAACGGCACTCACACAGCAAGAACAAAACCCACCAAATTTGATTATGTCCAAAGCACCATCTCACCAACAATTAATGATAACCCAATGGTTGCTCACCTTTGAAAAAGCCAAAAACAATAAGGCAGCCGTTTTCCTATTTTTTCAAGAACTAAAACAATATATATATATCGAATCTTGGGTTTTGAAATCAAATCCTAATTGTTACCAAATTGAATAGGTCTCCACAAATTAGATATAATATATTAAAATATATTATACCTAAACCAAACCAAATTAAAATTTTTTTTCCAAAACCAATTGGGTCTCAAACTCCAATAAGGAGGTATACCCAACAATTCTCCCCCTACCGACTTAGGTGGAGATATCAACCATACCCGCTAAAGTTCGACACTTCAATTGTTTGTCTCTCGACAAAGTCTTTGTCAACATATCTGAAATATTATCATCTGTGTGAACCTTTTCAAGTTGCAACAATTTCGAATCTAACACATCACGAATCCAATGGTATCTCACATCAATGTGTTTTGATCTCGAATGAAAAGTAGAATTTTTGCTCAAGTGAATAGCACTTTGACTATCACAATAAAGCACATACCTTTCTTGCTTCAAACCCAATTCTTGCAAAAATTTCTTCAACCATAACTCTTCTTTGCAAGTTTCTGTAATGGCAATAAATTCAGCTTCGGTAGTTGAGAGAGCAACACATTTTTTGTAATTTAGATTGCCATGCCACAGCTCCCCCTGCAAAAGTCATCAAATACCCCGAAGTAGATTTTCTAGAATCAATATCACTGGCTATGTCAGAATCTGTGAACCCATCAAGCATCGGCTTACCATCCCCAAAACACAAACACACCTTCGAAGTCCCTCGAAGATACCTTAGAATCCATTTTACCGTTGCCCAATGTTCTTTACCCGGATTAGAGAGAAAACGACTCACCACACCAACTGCGTAAGCAATATCCGGGCTTGTACAAACCATGGCGTACATCAAAGAACCAACTACTGAAGCATAAGGAACTTTCAGCATCTCTTCCTTGTCTTTCTCACTTGTAGGACATTCATTCGAACTAAGCTTGAAGTGACTCGCAAGTAAACAACCAACTGGCTTTGCTTTATCTATGTTGAACCTCTCAAGAACTTTCTCAATGTAGCTTTCTTGAGACAACCAAATCAGCCCCTCTTTGCGATCACGAACAATTTTCATACCAAGTATTTGCTTTGCCGGTCCCAAATCTTTTATAGCAAAAGACTTGCTCAACTCCAATTTCAACCTATTTATCATGATAGAATCTTGACCCACAATTAACATGTCATCAACATAAAGCCAAAGAATAATAAATTTACCATCCGGGAAATTTTTCACAAACACACAATGGCCCGAAATAGTTTTAGAAAAACCATTATTCATCATGAAAGAGTCAAATTTTTTATACCATTGCCGCGGGGCTTGCTTGAGGCCATACAAACTTTTCTTCATTTTGCAAACAAATTTCTCTTTCCCTTTTTTCACAAAACCTTCTGGTTGCTCTATGTAAATTTCTCCTTCAAGATCACCGTGAAGAAATGCGGTCTTCACATCAAGTTGCTCAACTTCAAGGTTCATACTTGCAGCCATGCCAAGTACAACCCGAATAGGAGACATCTTTACAACTGGCGAGAAAATTTCATCAAAGTTAATACCTTTCTTTTGCCCAAAGCCTTTCACAACAAGACGTGCTTTGTACCTCAGATTCTTGCTATCATTCTTCAATTTGAAAACCCACTTATTTTTCAGAATTTTCCTCCCTTTAGGCAACTTCACTAAATCATAAGTGTGATTTTCAAGTAAGGAATTCATCTCCTGTTCTATGGACTTTTTCCAATCATCTTTCTTTGCATGCTCTACTGCTTCTTGGTAGCTCTCAGGCTCCCCTTGATCAGAAATCAACAAAAATTCATTGGGAGGATACTTTCTTAAAGGTTGTCGGTCCCTTGTAGATTTCCTCAACTCAAGTTGTGGTGGCGGTTCTTGAGTTAGATGCTCTTCTTCAATTTTTGGCTCAACTTCATTAGGATTAGCATCATCCTCTACTTTTTCAATAGGTGGCTGCACATCTCCCCCATTTTCATCATTAACTGAAGATGAAGGAGATGGATCCATGTCAATGAGATCACTAGTTTTTGGCTCCGGTTGATCGCCTTTGACAAAGTCTTCAATTGTTTGGTCTTCAAGAAACACAACATCACGACTTCGAATGACTTTCTTATCGACCGGATCCCACAATCTATACCCAAATTCATCACACCCATAGCCAAGAAAAATCATTGTCTTGACTTACTATCAAGCTTGGACCTCTCATCCTTTAGAATGTAAATAAAAGCTCGGCAACCAGACGCTCTCAAGTGCTCATAAGACACATCTTTACCAATCCAAACTCTTTCAAGAACATCACCATTCAAAGGATAGGAAGGAGACAAATTAATCACATCAACCGCTGTCTTCATTGCCTCACCCCAAAAAGATCTTGGCAATTTAGCTTGTGAAAGCAAACACCTTGTTCTTTCCACAATGGTGCAGTTTATCCTCTTGGCAATGCCATTTTGTTAAGGAGTCTTCTTAACTGTCTTTTGGTGCCGAATACCTTGGCTGCGACAATACTCATCAAATGGCCCAATGTATTCACCACCATTGTCTGATCGGATGCACTTCAATTTCTGTCCTGTTTCTCTTTCAACCATGGCTTGAAAATGCTTAAATACTTCTAGAACTTGATCTTTAGTTTTTAGTAGAAAAGCCCAAACTTTCCTTGAATAATCATCAATGAAAGTAACAAAATGAAGTGTACCAGTATGTGTTCTAACTTTTAAAGGACCACAAACATCCGAATGAATCAACTCCAAAACATTTTCTTTTCTAGAAGCAACATTTTTATGAAACGAAACTCTATGTTGTTTACCCGCCAAACAATGAACACAAGTTTTAAGATGTGTACCTTTCAAACCGGGTAGAAGTTCTTTCTTGAACAAAACTTGCAGCCCCTTTTCACTCATGTGCCCAAGTCGCCTATGCCACAATTCAGTAGAAGTATCATCTTCAAGTGCATTGACAACATCTTTACAAATTTTTCCTTGCATCGAATAAAGTGTATGAGTCTTCTTGCACTTAGCCACCACCAAAGAACCCTTTGTGAGTTTCCATATTCCATCACCAAATTTGTTGTTGAAGCCTTCATCATCTAGCTTCCCAGTAGAGATCAAATTGAGGCGAATGTCGGGAACATGCCTCACATCTTTAAGCAACAATTTGCAGCCCAAATTTGTTTCCAAGCAAACATCACCTATATCAATAATCTTAGACAAACCTTCATTACCCATTCGAACAGAACCATAATCTCCTTTGGTGTAGGCAGTGAAGAAATCAACTCAAGAAGTCACATGAAAAGAAGCATCGGAATCAATCACCCAATTACTCTCTTGGCCCACAAAATTGATACAATCATCTTCACAAACAACCATGAGATCATCGGTAGTAACTGCCGTTGTCTTCTTGCTTCTTATCCACACTTTTGTCACGCCTTTTCTCCTTATTCTTGAGCTTTCGGCATTCCCGCTTCATGTGCCCTTTCTCATGGCAATAATAGCACTCAATGTTTTTCTTTGAAAAGAACCATATTTTGATTTGTCACGACTTTGATCACGACCATGAGGAGTCTTACTCCTTCCCCTTATTTTACTTCGGCCTCTCACAACAAATGCTTCTGAATGAGAGGAACCCGCTGATTTTCTTCTAGTTTCTTCATTCAACAGGCTACTAGTGACTTGGCCCATTGTGACAACTCCATCAGGTGCCGAATTACTAACGTTCACAACCAAAGTCTTCCAACTTTCAGGCAAAGAACTAAGTAGCATCAAAGCCTGCAACTCATCATCAAAAATAATTTTCATAGAAGCAAGTTGGTTAACAATACTCTTTATTTCATTCAAATGTTCTGGAATGGGGCTGCCATCTTTATATTTTAAATTAACCAACTTACGAAACAGAAAAACTTTATTTGTGGCCGATTTTCTATGTAAAGGCCTTCTAATTTTTTCCATAAATCATGTGCTGAAGTTTCAGTAGCAACATGATGAAATACACTGTTATCAATCCATTGATGGATAACACCAACGGCTTTTCGATTAAGCCTCTTCCACTCATCATCTTTCATACCTTCGGGTTTGCCACTATCACCCTGAATGGGTCCATACAAATCTTTACAAAATAATAGGTCCTCCATTTTAGTTTTCCAAGTTACCCAATTGCTTCCATTGAAGCTAGACATACGACCCACATTCCCCTTTATTGATTTACACAAATAAATAAACCCAAATAACCCGTAAGCTCTGATACCAGTTGTTAGGGAAAATATATGATTCCCCACAAGTAAATCAATCAATGGGAATAAAAACTAATGCGGAAAAATTAAATCAAAGGCAACACAAGAATTTTTACGTGGTCCTCTCAATGTGAGGTACGTCCACGGGATCGAAATCCGATTCCACTATCAATCAAATAAGTTTCCAAACGATTACAAACGAGACACGAATAGTCTCACAAACCACCCTTAGGTGAATTTTAAATAATCACAAATAAATAAGAGGAAAGACCTCACCAAATAGATGAACCAAAATCTTCAGAACCAGAGTTGTAGAAGATCTAAAATAACGAACCAAACTATACTTCAAAGCAGCATCAAACGAAATAAAAATTAATTTCACCGAATTAATTTTGATCCAAATGGCACTCACACAACAAGAACAAAACCCATCAAATTTGATTATGTCCCCAGCACCATCTCACCAACAATTAATGATAACCCAATGGTTGCTCACTTTTGAAAAAGCCAAAAACAATAAGGCAGCCGTTTTCCTATTTTTTCAAGAACTAAAACAATATATATATATATATATTGAATCTTGGGTTTTGAAATCAAATCCTAATTGTTACCAAATTGAATTAGGTCTCCACAAATTAGATATAATATATTAAAATATATTATACCTAAACCAAACCAAACCAAATTAAAATTCTTTTTTCAAAACTAATTGGGTCTCAAACTCTAATAAGGAGGTATACCCAACAGGAATGGAGAGAGAGAGAGGGTCTCGCCGATCGCCGCCGCCGCCTTCTCTGCCTCCGCTAATCAATCGTAGATCGCCCCGTTTTTTTTCTTTTTTTTTTTTTTTTTTTTCTGAAAATGTGTTGATGGTGATGATGGTGATGTTGATGAAGATCTGAAGATGTTGTTGAAGATGTTGAATAGTTGAATGGTTGAAGATGTTGTTGTTGAAGATGAATGGTTGAATGGTTGTTGATGATCTGAAGATGATGATGATGATGTTGTTGATGTTGAAGATGAATGGTTGTTGATGATCTGAAGATGATGATGATTTTTTTTCTCTCTCTCTGTTTCTCTCTGTGTGCTACTCTCCTCCTTCTCCTTCTTCTTCTTCTTCTTTCTTCTTCTGCGTTATTGGGGGGAAAAAAAAAAATTTTCAAAACGACGAAACGCCGTCGTTTTGAGTTCGAGGGATTCGGGAAAAGTAAAGATTCGAGCTACGTAGCATGATTGATAATTTATATAATGATTTATTGTAAGGACATTTATATACAAATCTTAATTTATGAACTTATACTTCATTAAATCTTAATTAATTTTTTTTTGAATTTTTAAGTCCATTAAATTTTTTATAATTGAAATTGCCCTTCAAATAATGGTTGTTCGTCATTAATAGCTTTTTATATCCTTTTAGGGCATATTTGATTGACAAAATTAGAGCATGAGATTGAGATGATTAATCCGTGAGCCCAATAATCCTGTATTTGTTTTGAAATTTTGTTTTAGAATTATTAATCCAATAGATAATTAATCCAACAAACTTGTATGATTATTAGTAATGGGGTAGGGGTGAGATTATATATCTTGAATAAGGAAATAAAATAAAAAGACTCTTTTACCCTTGACTAAAAATTAAAATACTTATTATTTTTATATAATTTTATATTTTAGAAAGCTAAAAATAATTTTTAAAAATTAAATTTTTTTTGATATTTATTTTATCAAATTAGTTTATATTAAAAAAATAAAAATAAAAAAACAAACCAAACATAGCCTTTGTATTTTGTATTTTTATTTTGCTTTTATTTATTTATAATTTTTTTCAAAACCACTTATATGAAGAAATTTTGATAAAGTAAAGATTGTGAAAAAAACATTGATGGAGGGTAAGATTGAAAAAAAAGATAAATATAGTTGTAATCTTCCATTCATATATTTTTTTATCCAATGCAAATCAAACAATGAACAAGAGGATAATTTATTCTACTAATCCAATTAGATAGTAAATACCACACTAATTTGGTGGGATTATTAATACCTTCACTATTAGTCTTGTGAATCAAACATGGCCTTAGTGACTTTTAGTGCATTTTTTATTTTCACAAATTTTTGACTAATTTAATGATTTTTTTTTTAAATCTTTTTAGTGGCTTTTTAATTTTTTAATTAATATATAATTATTTTGAAAGTAATTATTTTAATTATTTTTTTTTAAAATTTTTTTACAAAAATACGTGGAAGCAAAAAAGTAAATAGAAGAGTTAAGTCACAACTTTTTGATTATTTTATGGACTTGCCAAAACTGGCATTCCATTAATGCACAAAATATAGAAACCTCAATTTGGACATGATATTGGGATCTCATGAGCCTGTACTATACATAGGCTAAGTTGGGTAATCATCTAAAATAATTAAAAAATTATTACTGAAAAGCTAATTCTTTTTATTTTTTTTATAAAAGATTAAAAAATCAATTAAAATAATTAATTCCTAAAACAATCTTAAGCGGCACATGACGACTTGATCATATTTTATTGCCGCTTTTACTTTTTACAATCTTCTTTGAATTCTACACTTTCTTTTGTTCGCCGGTTTGTTCGCCGGTTCGTATGGGTTTTTGGTTTGGAAGAATGCTTTCCAAGTCTTCCTTAATATTTTAATATTAAGTTGATCATAACATAAATCTTGAATTGGAAAATTTAGTCCAAATCTCTCAAACCCAATATGTTAATGGGTAAAGGATAATTTAAAATATTTCACTACTCTCTTCGGTTCAAAATATTAGGTTGTGTTTGGTATGCAGTTTTAATTATGATTCTATTCTTATATTTGAGTGTGGTGTTTGGATACAATTTTAAAAAATTAATTACACACAAACTTTTGCAAATTCGATTCAGGCGAGGTTTTGAATTTTCAAATTTAGCCTACTCGGTCGTCCTTCCGAACGCCTGGCCGATCGATCGACCGATTGACTGGAACAGTACTATTTTTTTTTGGGGGGAGGGGGAATTGGCACCTATTATTTTTTATATTTTAAATAAAAAATATTTTCAAAATTTTTAAAATTTTTTTATGAACTTTGAATAAAATTTTGGATTGTGTGTTTGGCTATGAGATGTAAGTTTTTGAATAAAATATTATATGTCACATCAAAAATTTCAAACTTAATTTAAAATTCTTTTCAAAACTCATAACCAAACAAATTTTCCACATTCAAATCATAATTCCAAAACTCACAAACTCAAAATACAACTCTATTATCAAATTATAATTCTAAAACTTTACCAAACACTATCTTAGTTTTCAAACGAGTAATGTTTTTTTGGTAATATAACTATTACACTTTAAAAATATTAAATTTTTCGAAATTACTCTTTGGTGGTATAATTATTACACTTCAAAAATATTAATATTAATAGATTTAAAAGAATGACAAAATAAAAAATTTATATTATTTTAATTCTTAATTTTTCAAAAAAGAGGCTGATATTTTAGAATAATAATAAATAGGATAATGGACTAATATTTTGAAGAATAATACTTGAGACCCCCTTTTGGGGGTCACCCCCTCACCCCCCTTTGCCATGTGTCAGGGAGTGATTGGAGGAGCAGGAAAAAAAAGAAAAAGAAAAAGAAAAAGCAACCAATGAGAGAGAGAGGGGGTCAAAGGGGGTGATGGGAAAAGGGGGATGAATCATTGTTGTATTTTGAAACGATAGGATAATTTCCAAACTTCCTGAGCCAAGAAACGTGCTCTTCATGGAGAACAAACTGATATTTATTTATTTATTTTTTGGACAATTATGCCTCGTAAGAGATTTGAATAAAGTTTCATGTGGGCAATTCTCAAACTGGTTTGTTTTTCTTTGAGACCAAACAACGAGGTCCCTGAAATTGAGGTTTGAGTGAAGAAAGAAAGTGCATGGTGGTCATTGATGATGAAATCCTCTGCGTTTAGTTCATTTTTGCAGAGAAGAGTTTCAGGCTTGTTCAGATTGGAGAGAATTGAACTCCGAGCAAAAGCTGTGAGGAAAGATTGAAGGATTGGATGGAAAGTGAAGGAAAGGAAAGGAAAGTAGTAAAAGCGGTTAAATGGCTTTGGAGGTACCCACTCAACAGATTTCGTCTCCCATGTCTCAAGTAAGGGTGTAATTTTGGCCTGGCCCGGCTCATTCGGGCTTGGTCCGGGCTGGACTTATGTCGGGTCTTGCGGGTTTTTGCTAAAAAAATTGTGCCGGGCCGGCCCACGGGCCAAAAAGTTGGGCTCAGGCCCATGGGTATTCGGGCTTTGGGCGGGCCAGTGAGCCGAGCCCATGGGCTTGGGCTTGGGCTCAGACTTTGGGCGGGCCTAAACAAATTTTTTAAATTTTTTTCACCAAAATTTTATTATTTTCCATTTAAAAAAAATGGGCATCGGGTGGGCTGGGTCTCGGGTCGGCTTTTGGGCGAGCCTTGAGCGGGCCAAGCGGGCCGGGCCGGACTTCAAAACGATGGCCTAAGCCCTAGCCCAAGGCATCGGGCTGGGCTTGGGCTCGGGTCTTAACGGGCCAGGCCCACCTCAAGCCGCGGGCGGGCTTCGGACCGCCCGTAGGCCACGGGCCAAAATTACACCCCTAAGTGTCCAGTAATAGTGTGAGTTCATATATATAGAGAGGGTCGTACTTTATTTTTATTGTTGATATTGATGGGTCGTTGAACACACCAAAATTAAATACTAAACTATACCAAATTCTTTTAGAATAATGGCAAGTCCAGGTATCGATCCACAGGGACTATTGTGAAATTAAACTAATTTAATTATTAAATTCCTAAATTAATTTTGATAAAAAGATTGAATGATCATAACCTAATTTAATAACGAATAAATTAAACTAAGGAATTAAATTATCAATAATAATTGAAATTGGGTTTACTGAATTGGGAAAAAATCCTAGGGTAGAGAATTCACCACTAGCCACATAATTAGGGTTTCCAATTGAAATCAATTATGCTATGGTTTGAACGGATTAATGTTTCGCAACTACAAGCTCGAAGCATTTGACAAGAAGATCATCACATTCAATGTACGAGAATGAACCATCTCAAGTAATACGAATCGTTCACTCTAAACTAAGGTAGTGATACAATTCGTTTCTCGTAGTATGGTTCGTCTCATACCTTGAATGTGAAATAATGGAAAACACATGTATGGATAACATTCAATAATCACAGAAAGTTAAATATTCGAAGAGATAATGAGAAATATATAAAAGAAACTTCTAAATCACCATACAAATGTTCAAACCTTTACATAATTAAAAATAAAAAAAAAACAAAATAATTACATGGCTAGGGTTTCATCAAAACCCTAGAAAAGAAGACTAGCCACTCATGGAGGAGTGGAAGGAGGTAGATGGAGAAGAAACCACCATGGGAGACATCCTTGAAGCTTTTGTTTCCCTCTCTTTCCCAAACCCTAGCCTCTCTCTTTAGGTCAAAACAATTTTAGAACCTTAGAAAAGCCTTTTCCTTTTCTTTTTATACTTCTACTCACTTCTAAACAGGTTTAAAACGTCGGTTTGACTTTCTCAGAAAAAGTCAACGCAGGTGCGGGAAAGTCAACTCTGTCCAAATTCTGTCTTTTTGCCCATTTTATGCTCCGACGATGTACAACCTGATTGACACTCAACACACATAAAGTATACAGTTTGACCAGCAAGTGAAGTTAAGAGATTCTAATTAACGGCCTCAATTATATACATTTCGGCCTTAATCAGATATTTTGTTTAGAGTAGAGTAAAATGTTATTGTCAATCAGATTAACATTTTACTGTGAAATAAAGTAAAATGTTAGTGTTAAACTGAATAAAATGTTATTGTTCATGTCAATTTCGACAGTAATTTTTTTTTTCTTTTATTAAGAATTTCAAAGTTAACATTAGTTTTATTTGATAGATCTTGATGAGAGATTTCTAAAAATACTAATTTTATTAAAAATTGACATCTATGTCAAAAGTTATATTATTTTAAAGTTTAAAATATTAAATTACTCACAAAGGATATTTTGGTAATAGTGGTATATGTTGGACTTTTCAACAAAAAAAAAAAAAAAAAAATTCAATGGTGTTACACGCACAAATTGGTATACCAATTAGTGTACCAACACATGTTATAGCATTGTAATTTCAAAACTATAGACCCCACTCATTATACAAATTATAAAGATTCAAAACTAATAAAATTATGCCACATCATTTGTTGGTACACTAATTGGTGTACCAATTAGTGCGTATAGCTTTATTCAAAAAAATTAACTGTTTTCTCAACTTTTTTTTGTATGTCTTTTCATAAAAAGTTTGACCTGAAAGGACCAGACATAAACCACCCACTAAAGCAAACGGTAAATAAGACAACCACGATGGATTTTTGCAGGATGTGTGAACTCTTGCCTTGAGCTTGAGGGAGATTTGCAGATAGGAGTGTAAAAATGGCCGCGGCCCACATGCAGCCAGGGTTGGCCTGGCCCATTTAGGCCCGTTTGGGCCTAGGCTCGAGCCTAACCCGAGCCCCTAGGCTTAGGCCTGAAGCTATCATTTTGAAGCCCCACTCGACCGGTGGGCCAGCCCATCGGCCTGTTGAAAGGCCCATTGAAGGCCCGGTTCGTCCGAGACCCAGTGTCTTTTTTAGTAGAAAATAAATAAATTTTGGTAGAAAAAATTTAAAAAAACAAAAAAAATGGTTAGGCCCGCCCAAGCCCGAGGCCAAGCCCAGGCCAGCCCCGTCCAAGACCCAAATACCCTTGGGTTTAGGCTTAATTTTTTGGCCCATAGGCCAGACCGACCCGACCTGAATTTTGACAGGAGTCCGCGAGGCCCAACATGGGCCGGCCCAAGCCTAAGCTCGAGTGGGCCTGGTCGGGCCAGGCCAGATTTACATTCTTATCCGCGGATACACAACTCATTCTGTACCGAAAATGGTTGGTAGTAGAAGACTAATACCAGAGCGTATGACGCACATCCAGTTGTAAGAGCTAAAAAAAAGGTAGGACCTCTTGTCTTTCCAAATTTCCAATAACTTTCAGTCCCTTCCCTTTTAGAGACAACCTATCCTTCAAATAAGACCGACCAATAATTTAAAATTTTATTTTTGCATTTATCTGCCGTTTTCTTGATTGATTTTATTAAGTGCACAACATAGGACTTAAACCCTAGCTTTTCCTAAGTAACCCTATAGGTAGAGAGGGTATCGACCAATAATTATCTGCTGCTAGAGAATCACCTAAGGGAAGAAAGGAGATGACGTCCTTAGATTAGAGTTACGTCTTAGCCACCTCACCTTCCTATTATCGTGAGGTAGTGCTATAAACTCGGATTGGGAAAGCACTCAGAGCACAGAAGAAAGAGGAAGAGATAGAGGAAAGGGCGAGAACAACCTAGATTGGAGGAATTGAGAGCCTCCCAGCAACCTTGAAAGAAGAGCTACTCGCCTAGAATAAAAAAATAAAAATATTAAAAATATCAACAAAAAAAAAAAAAAAAAACAAAAACAAAAACAAAACACAATACTCAATGCTTCAAACTCTAGCAAGAATAGCATGTCCAACATGTATATGCATATAGATATAGGAAGCAAGAAAGTTATTTAAGCATAGGATTCATTAATTTGATTTCAAGTACATAAAGAGATAGTAAAACAGTAACGTTATAATCTCAGACATAAAAATTCAGAAATTATCCAGAATATCATATCTATGGCTCAGATTTATTTCATATATAAACCACCAAGGATCTTCTAAAGTTTTTTTTTCCTAAAGTTTCCTAAAGTGGTGTGTTGTATGGTTGAGATTTAATGCTAAAAAATTGATGTGACTTGTCATTAAATCTCAACCATACAATACACTATTCTAGGAAACTTCAGGGAAAAAAAACTCTAGAGGATCCTTGCTCTATATAAACCCCACAATTTAATCTCTATCACATAACAAACTACTCAAAAAATTTAGATAGTTATGTCTGGAATCAAAACATTTTCCATAGTAAAATCGACCTAAGAATCACATCATTAATTTGGCGTCTCCATGACATTAAAAGGGTTATGTTTCATTTGTAGTTTGTTTGGGGATTTTCTTTATAGAAAAGACGGATTCTTTACTAAATTAGCTCTTTCACCTCCCCAAATTAGGGGTAAGTATGGTCCGGATTGGATCGGATTGGTTCGGATTGGGATAAAATAATGACCAATCCGTTATCTACAGTTCCTGAAAAATTGGAACCATTCCAATTTGTTTAAATTGTGAAATCAATCTGAACCAATCCATTTAAACACAGATCAGATCGGTTTAGGACTACGGATTTACATAATTAAATAATAAAAAAAAGGAAATTTTAATTTCATAAAAACATAGGCATAGTATCATATTAGTTCCACAATAGTAACATGGCTTTCCATAATAGCGACATATTGTTCTAGAATTTAAACAACCATAAGAAAATTGGTTCCACTATAAGTATCTAGACCATTATAAATTAAAACTAAAAACTAATAAACAAAAGTAATAAAAGAAAATACTATGCGGGTTTAGGTTTTATATGGAATAAGAGAAGATACTATGTGGGAAGGTGTATAATACAAATATAGGCTATTTGTATACGGTCCGGATTGGTTTTAATCCGAAACCGATCCGTGGACTACAGATTTCTAATTTTTCAATCCGGAACCGAACCACGGATTCAAAAAATCAATTCAAATATACCAGATTGGATTGAACTGGATCGGATTACGAATTTTATAGATTCTTTGCTCAGCCTTACCCCAAATAATGCATTTGGAGGTCCCCCAATCCACCAAGTGGTTCAGTTTTTTGACATTCTTTACATCATCTACATTTAATAAATATATATATACATATATATATTTGAAAAATGTTATTCGCCTTCAGTTTTATGGTTACGGGTTTGAGTTGGGAGAATTAATCAATTTATTGAGAAAAGAAGTCGGGTATGACACTAGGAGAAATTGCATTTTAATTAAATAGTGAAAAAAATTTATTGTTTTGATGATGGGCAAGTCTTTCATGTGTCAAACTTCAAATTTTTTTTTTTACCAACATAATTATCTTAAAATTGTCTAATTGAAATGCAAGTTTGCCAGCACTCTATCTCTGTCAACTTACTATCCAAAACTCTGCTATAAACGAGAACATTGTGAACTAAGTACGACTTGCGTGAATTTTAATACTGACCATCCAACACATAAAATCAATCAGCAGAACTAATCATCGTACTCTTAATGGTTAATGTCTTGCCCAAGTGAGGGCTCGTTTAGAAATCGATTTTTTTTTTTTTTTGGGTGAATTTTTGACTTTTCACTAAAAATATTTAATTTTTTTTTTTTTAAAATGGATTAACTTTTAATAGTGAATTTTTGACTAAAACCTTGTCTTCCCTAACAAGGCCTGAAATTGATTTCTTCTTTGTGAAGTAAAATCCAATATCGTTTGTAGCCCCCCCTCAAATAAAGTCTTCTTTTATTTACACATTTTAAAATTGTGCGAACAAAATATACTTTTTGATTTGTCTAAAACAATAGGGTCTATGGGGACATATTTTTGAGTTGTTCACGTGACTTAGGTGGTTAGCCAAGGTGCTATGTGGATGGTCTTGGATTGTCGAGATATGGTGCGATTATATCAGAGTCCCAGATATGCAGATAAGGGACAAGAGTCTTGATAATGTTAAACTGCCTGTTTAGATAAGGGTAGACTCTTGAGAGAGTTTGTTCTCATCTAAATGGTGAGAGTTTGTTCTCATTAAATGAGAAGAGTAATGGATAAGTGATCTTCTCATAGGAAATATAGTCCCATGAAGTAAGACTTCTAGGGGACGAGGGCACTGTTCGTTCTAAAATAAAGGCACTCTTGTGAGTCTAAGGTATGTTTTACTTTGTGAGCTTTGTGATTGAGTTGTTATCTTTGAGAGATAAGTTGACTAACTTGATTGTCGGAGTGCCCCGGGTGGACGATCCACCTTGGTTTGCTGTCTTCTTGTGTGCAGGTGTTGAGTAAAGAGATCCGATTTGGTTAGTTCCCGGGATATCAGTAAAGAGATCCGATTTGGTTGTAAGGCCAGATTTCAACACCTACAGAGTCCACAATGTTAATTGGGATTAATACAGTTTTGAGGAGGAGATCCACCGTTTAGATCGATTAATATTTTAATTTGTGTCAACAAATTCATTTTTTCGAAATTCAAGATGGCAAAATCAATATATAGCTTACCTAAGCCAGATTCATTAAAATGTGAGTTATAGTGCCCTTATGTGTATGAATGTAAATTCAAGTCGAGTTTAAGTAATTGTGGGTGGCTCTATATAAGGGCTAAGGGGCAATTGCCCTTGCTAAACTTTTATATAAGGGCTAAGGGCAATTACCTTTGCTAAACTTTTGAAAAATCTAATTTTATATAAGGAAAATTTTATTTTTATTCTTATACTTTACCTTAATAATCAATCAAATCCCTAGACTTTGCATAATTTTAATTTTACCTTCAAAATTTTTAAAATCGTATCAATTTGTTCCTTACTGTCATATTTGAGATGGAAATAATTAAAAAAAAAATTATATTTTAACCCCAGATTTCAAAAGGATATGCAAACTCATCCTTTTTTCCTCTCTCTCATCGTTCTCTCAATTACCCAAATCCCTCTGCCACTTTCCTCTCTCCTCCGCCGTCATCTCAAAAATTTGGATCGTCATTTTTTATCTGCAAGAGCTAATTCAACAAATAGACGCATTCCGAAAACTTGCATGAATGAAAGGCGACCTTGTGTCCTTTGCGAGCCCCGCAGTGGCAGACAGAACTCCATCGTCTTCCGCCACCACAATGATTGAATTTGATAAAGAATCCTTCGAATCCAAACTCAAACGCACTACTATCAAAATCCAAATCTCCTAACTTGTAAGGTCCCGATGTCCCACATCAGGAGTGGAGGGGGAGTTCCTGGGCTATAAAGTAAAAACCTGGACCCTTATATAGCATTGAGGCCTTTTCCCGAGTGGTGAAATCCTTAGCAGAACTCCCTAGTGAAGCGTGCTTAGGCTGGAGTAGTTTTGGAATGGATGACCCATTGGGAAGAATAAATCTGTGCGGGCATGGCCCAAAGTGGACAATATCAATGACATGTGAAGGGTTGGGGTGTTACAAATGGTATTAGAGCCGACTCTCTGGAGTACCGAGTGTGGGCCCCTGGCATCTCTCGGTATATATGGACGGGCTTACGAGCTGGCAGACTACTACACAGGGATGTGCAGCCCTAAGAGGGGTGGATTGTAAGGTCCTAGTGTCCCACATCGAGAGTGGATGGGGAGTTCCTGGGCTATAAAAGTAAAACCCTAGACCCTTATATAGCATTGAGGCCTTTTTCCGAGTGGTGAAATCCCTAGTAGAACTCCCCAATTAAGCGTGCTTAAGCTGGAATAGTTCTGGAATGGGAGACCCATTGGGAAGAACAAATCCGTGCGGGAATGACCCAAAGTGGACAATATCGATGACATGTGAAGGGTTGGGGTGTTATATAACTTTGCTCCAACACTGTTATCCCCAAAGTCTCTATCTCTCATTACACACTCAAATTCAAATAGATTGAAGAACAACAACAACAACACTTGTATATATATATATATGTGTGTGTGTGTGTGTGTGTACATGTATGTATTGATTGCAGTGGCGTAGCCAAGAATTCTGTTTAGCGGGTTCATTAAGCAAAGCACCATCAATGTCATTATATCATATTTTTAGTTCTACACAACCAAAAAACATTAACATTCATATGATACTTTATAAATTTCATATATTCCCAATTACATTGACAAAAGTAATCCAAAATAATGTCAATTTAAAATAAGTGTAGAAAACATCATAAAACTATAAACCCCAAAATCTCAAAACTTATAAACCCCCCCCCCCCCCAAAAAAAAAAAACCCCCTCCCCCTCACCCAAAAAAACCCTAGTCTTTGTTCTTGTCAAATCCCAAGTATTGACAAAAACTAAAAAAAAAAAAAAAAATCTTAATGTTTGTTCTTGTCAAATCCCAAATATTGACAAAAACTCATCAACACAATTGAATCATACATAGAAAAAACATCTTGAGTAAAAGAAATATGACCTTGGTGGTGCCACATTCAAAGACTAAAGGACTTGAAATTGTGATTGTCATTCCAAATGATTATCGACGTAGAAATTGGGATTGGGACCAAGAAGAATAAACAAATGATGGGTTTGTTTGTAGAGTGCTAAACTTTTTATATAAAGTTTGATTTTGTTTGTATATGTATAATGAGAGTGAGGTTTTTTTTTTCTTAGGCCTAGTGAGTGGGGTTTTGTTTTTTGTTTTGTTTTTTTGTTTGTTTTTGATAGACCCACTAGGTTCATTGTGTAAATAGGCAACAATTTTTAATCAACATTACATGGGCTCTAAATTTTTTTGAAACTCAGTGGTGTCAATTGACAGCAATGTTATAAGCATAGCTCGGCCCTGATTGATTGCGATGAGTTGAATTTAGAGAGAAAAACTCTTGTATTCCAAATGGGAGAGAATAAGGATATAGAGAGAGAGAGTAGAGAGAGAGGATTTTCGGATATTCTCCAGTCTTCATTACTACAGGAAGAGCAAAGTTCAAGACCCTTTCTCACCCCCTGTTTCAGTTATGCTCCCAACCCCACCTTTCTCTGGAGTGTTTCTTCTAAGGATAGTGAAACTTAAACTGTAAAAGGCTAGAACACAACAAAAGGATTTTCTGCAACAATCGAAATGGAAGTGTGGAAACGGAACTTTGCAAATCAAAATAGAACAAAGAGAGTAATACTATTTTGCAGAGGATGTAAAGACAGGAAAGAAACACTTGACAAAATCAAGAGGGAGTACAATTGTTTTATTTTATTTTTTAAAAGCAGGGTCAATCATAGAGAATTATATAGTAATATAATTGGACAAAGAGAGCTTTTGTACTATGACAGAAACAAAAACCAAGAAAAAGAGCTTTGTAGAATGATTACAGAACACATAGAATATTATTCTGATAATTATTCAACGAGAGTTCTAATAGAGTTGTAGCGGAGGAGATAACAAAGCTCTCTAAAATAGAAAAGGGATACAGTTTTTTTTTTTTTTTTTGGGGATAAGAAGCAATGATAAAAAGATAAGAGTAATAATATATGATTGATTGAAAAAGGAAATGAAGAAAGAAAAACATTTGAGATTTTGTTCCTTCTCTTACAAATAAAAATGCACTGCATAATAATTCGCCGGCTACAGGGGTGAAGGCAAATCAGGGCCAGAGGGTTACGTACTCCCCTCAGTTTTGAATTTTTTATTTTATTTTATTTATTATTGTCATGTATAAAATGTATTTTATTTTTTTCTTAACATATTCTTTGGTTAAGAGTTTATTGTATTGTTCACAACAAGTAGTTATTTGATACTTTGGGAACACTATGTGGTATTGTTTATGTAGTAATTTAAATTAATAGTATAACGAAAAATATTATAGATTGGATATAGTTGACATACCATTTAGTGTGATTTGTGGTTTTTCATGCTTTGAGCATCACGTAGGTAACGCCATATGATACTCTAAGACTGTTTAATAATTTTTATGCAAAACACATCATTTATAAGCAATTTCATCCCTTTAATATTTTTTGTCAAATAAAAATTAAATAGATTTTTATAATAATTTGCGTTCTAAATGATGTGTTTTTATTTTTTAAAATTAGGAATTTTGATACATAATTTTTTGTGCAAAAATTACAAACTTACACCATCATCCCACACCGAATTATTCCATACTATTATAGAATTTTGATTTATTCTTATTAATAATGAATGAGTAATTTTTTTATATTTAAATTTATCTTATAAAATTATTATGATCTTAATGTTACTCATGATTTTTTTTTAAATAAAAAATTATAATTAATAAGTGTCCCTTCTAACTTAATTTCTTAATTCCGCTGCTGGCCAGCTGTGAAAAACAAAGATTTTCAGGTAGACAACAACGAAATAGAATAGAATGAGAGTATCAAAAGCCAAACAATTAACTTTGAAATGTTGATGCAGAGTAAATTACACTCACTACTTTTGATGAGAGGGAAAGTGGTCGAGGAGGGAGGATGAGGGTGGCAGAGAGATTTGGATAATTGAGGGAATGATGCGAGAGAGAAAGAGGGTGATTTTGCATCCTTTTTTTTTGAAATTTGAAGTTAAAATGTAATTTTTAAATTTTTTTTTGTTCCAAATGTGATTGTAGAGAGCAAATTGATACGATTTCAAAAACTTTGAAAATAAAATTAAGAGGTTGCGTTTGGTAGAGTTTTTTAAATATGATTTGAGAATAGAGTTGTATTTTGACTTTGTGAGTTTTGGAATTATGATTTGAGTGTGGAAAATTTGTTTGGTGAATGAGTTTTGAATTAAGTGGGAAATTTTTGATGTGACATATGATATTTGATATAAAAACTTACAACTCATAACCAAACACACAACTCAAAATTCTATTAAAGCTCAAATTTTTTTTTTTTAAAATTCGGAAAATATTTTTTGTTGAATATATAAAAATTAACATGTGTCAATTGCAAAAAAAATAAAATAAAAAAATTGCACTGTTCCAGTCAACCGGCCAGACGACCGGTGGGATGTCCGGTGAGATGATTGGTTAGTTCAAATTTTTCCGCCTTTGACCGAGTTTTCAAAAGTGAGTGTGGAATTAATTTTTGAAAGTCACAACCAAACACCATATGCAAACTAAGAGTTTGAATCACAATTCCAAAACTCTTCCAAACAGAGCCTAAAAATTATTCAAAATCTAGGGGTGTAATTGATCACCGAGACAAAATATAGGAATAAAAATAAAATTTTCTCTTTTATATATGATTTTTAAAATTATTTTTAATATGCCACTCAAAGATTTTATTTTTTCCCCTCAAACATTTTCTTCCATCATTTCTGTATTTCTTTCATCCCTTTTCTCTTTTGTGGCCAGATAACACCATTTGCTATTGCGAAAATAAATCTATGTTTTGGGGATTTATTAGGAAATTATTTTCAGGTACTTGTATTGCAATTAATCTATTGTATTCTTATATTTCAATAAGTCTTATTATTTATACATTTGATCAATCAAATCATAATTTTCATATTTAAAGTATTTTATAAATGATTTTACCGTTATAAATATTTTTTAAATGTTTAGCAACTCAGTGATGTGAACATTCATATTTGACAATGTAGATATTTACATTGATGTTTGAATGTTTACATTGACAATATGAACATTCATATTGACAATGTAAATGTTTACATCACGGAACATTCACACCAATTATATGAATATTATTATTAACGGTATTTTGATAACTATGTCACTTATAAAATTTATTAGAATATAAGTAAATAATTTAAACTAAATGAAACATAAATACGTAAAGAGAGAATAATAAATAAATGCCCCTCTATTTTTTCGTACTCTAAAAAAAATAAAATTTGAGAGTAAAACTTTATCTACCTCCAGTTTCTTTCAATTCTCTTATAATTAAGAGCATTGTGAACTAAGGTCTTGTTTGACAAGTGACTTTTTTAGTCAAAAAGTCAAGAAATTACTAAAAAAATCAAAAAACCAACAGCATATAGCAAAAAGTTAAAGATTTTATTTTCTCTCTACTTTTGCACATCTTTTTGTAAAAAATTAAAAAATTATTCTAAATATACTAATTTTTTTATATCATATTTTAACTAAAAAATTAAAAAATTACTAAAAAATCTTATTCTCAAACGAGGCCTAAGCACGACCTATGTCACAATTAATCTACTCCATCCAGGCCACAAATCAAGAGAAAATATAATTTGGTCTAGGAGAAGTATCACGTCATGCACCTATCTCATTTCCAGTAGTTAAGCCTCCTGTTGGTGAGGTCGTGTCAGAATATTATTCTCTATTCATCAAATCATCCATCAATTAATGGACTGTTGTTGGTTTAACTACTTGTAATTTTTAACCGCCGAGTAGCTTCTCACAAATCAAATATCCTAGTCGTTTATTTGTGCCCTAATGAAATTGATATCTTCCCTATAAAGCCAAACGGGCAATATCTAAATTCTGACACTATGTATAGCTTGAGCCTCAGAAATCAAGATAAAATAATCAACATCAGATGAGTTCTACTAGCCTTGATTGATTAAAATGTGATCTGTATAATCCTTTGTGTATGATTATAAATAAACCAAGTTCAGTTATGTAGTGAGCCAATGCCCTAATGTGAAAGATAAAAAAGACAAATATGAATGTTGAATTACAAATTAATTGTTGGCGAAGTGATAATTGTTGTTGAAACTATGAAGTAGCCTTAGTTGCTGGCTTGGTGCACTTGACGAAGGGAAAAGTGTTCTTGCATACATGTACTTATGTTATTTTAATATTAAAATTATATATATATATATATATATTTATTGTAGTGTATTTTTATATATACATATATATCATTGTAAGATATATTTTTAGGGTCGTGTCACGTGGTCGAGGTGCCGCTTGTTAAAAATGGGCTTTGGAAGTTTTGAAAAAACAGATTTTTCCTCAACTTTGGTCTATTTTTTATGTGGAACCCATATGCCAAAGTTGGCGGATCTAAGAGCTAACGCGTTCTATGCCACGTTGTAATTCACGTAGTATATTTGGTTGTTCAAAACCATTATCGGGTGAATAGGAAATTGAAACCAAAGTGAGCTCTATGAAAATGGAGTTTTTTGTGAAAATTTCTTAAATTTGGTTTAAGCCTTGTCCCACATTGGTTTGGTGGGCAAACTTATGTGGGTTTATAAGGCATGGGTTTGTAACTTGAGAAGGGCCCCAAGGGGCACCTTAAGTTTATAGAAGAGAGAGGTTATGGGCAAATTAGACTAGACCCATTTGATTAAAAAATAAACACGTGCGCCGCTACCGCCGTCCGTCCGGTCGGGCAGACTGGGCTTGGGTGCTTGGTGTGAGGTTGGGTTGGGCTTGTCCGGCCCATTGGATCCAAAAATAAACACGCACACGCCGTCGTTCGTCCATCCTGGGTGTGTGGTGTGAGATTGGGTTGGGCTTGTCCGGCCCAATACTTATTTTTTGGACAAAAAATATTTGAATTTATTTTTTTATTTTTGGAAAATAAATTTTGACCGTTTGAATTTAAATTTCAATTGGAAAATTTGCACCTTTCTGTACAGATTTCAAATCTGTCCAAAACAGATTCAGTTCTCTCCCTTACCTGTTTAATTTAAATTCAAACAAATTTGTATATGTTTAATTTAAACTGAATAGATACCATATCTGTTGGATTCAAACCAAATAGCCACCATTTTCATCTATAAATAGGCAATCCCTCAATTGATTTTTTCTTTCAATTTTTGTCCCAAATTCTGATTGCACTTTGCGTTTTGCTGCATTATTTTCTATGAGAAATAGTGTATACACAAAGTGTGTTCGTTGTGCGAATAATTTGTAGTGCTGCTACTATTCGCAGTTAATCATTTTATCTTGAAAGATAGACGTCCATATTCTAAAAGCACCATGGAGAGGACGAATCTGTCTTAAGGACACAGTGTTAAACATTGGACTTGATCAAAAATTTGTTCAAGAAATAAATTTGGTAAGTAATTAATTTAATTTTTGTTTTAATTTATTTTTCTGTTTCAGATTTTGATTTTATTTTTGTGACAAAATAAAAATATGTTTTTATTTATTTATTTTTATATTCTGGTTTATTTTTTTAATCAAACAATCTCTCCCCTTTTCTTTATTTCTTCTGTTTGTTGTTAAATACAGAAACATAATTTATTCATAACACAGTGAAGATTGTCTAACAATCTTGAGACAGAATATTTTTTGGTGTCTTCATTGTATTTATTTTTTTGTACTTTCACAAAGTGATATTCTGGTTGAAAAATACAAATAGTAGTAATATACTGTTTATTTTCTTTGACGACTAGTAGTAATATACTAGTGTCATTAACAATTGCAGAATATTAATTTGTGTTACAGAAAATTATTGCGGTATTTTATTTTTCTAGTTTTAGTAACAAGAAAAGCAAAATTATTTTGTGTTATAATTTATTTTCTGGTTTTAGTAACTAGAAAATTAATTTGTGTTTTGGTTTTTCTAATTTTTGTAATCAGATATTATGGCTATTGCAACTGAAATTGCAACTGAAAGTGGTACTCCAATTGTTACAATGACTCCGGTCCCTATCCAGAACCATGTTCAAGTTCCTATAAATCATGGAGAAAAACTGAAAAAATTTAATGGCACCGAGTCTAAGAGATGGCAGCAGAAAATGTTGTTTTATCTTACAATTCTAAATTTGGCCCGTATTTTCCGTGAAGAGCCTCTAGTACTTAGAGAGGATGAAAGTGATCGGCAAGTTGTTGCTATTGTAGACGCATGGAAACATTCTAATTTTTTGTGCAGAAACTATATCGTCAATGGCTTTGACAACATGCTGTATAATGTTTACAGCCCTCTGAAAACAGCAAAAGAATTGTGAGATTCTTTGGAGAAAAAAATACAAGACAGAGGATGTCGGCACAAAGAAATATGTTGTCGGTAAATTTCTGGACTTCGTTATGGTAGACTTCCAGACGGTAATTTCTCAAGTTCAAAGTTTACAATTAATTTTGCATGATATTCATTCTGAAGGTATGTCTCTTAGTGAATCTTTCTAAGTCGCTGCTTTAGTGGAAAAGTTACCACCGACTTGGAAAGATTTCAAAAATTATTTAAAACATAAACACAAGGAGATGACCATGGATGAATTAATTGTAAGACTAAGAATTGAGAAAGATAACCGTAAGGATGAAAAGAGGAATGGTAAAAATCCCATTGAGTCCAAGACTAATGTGGTTAAACATGTGCCCAAACCATCTAACAAAAAGAGGAAGTTTACTGGAGATGGCCTTAAACAAGGCGACAACGATGGCAATAAAAAGTTCAAAGGCAAATGCTATAATTGTAGCAAGACCGAACATCGAGCTTCTGATTGCCGCCGCCCTAAGAAGGATCGCGGAAGTACAAGCAAAAAGACTACCAATCAAGCCAATGTGACAGAACTTGATTACATCTCTGACGGGGTAAATGACATCAATCTCTCTGCTGTGGTGTTTGAGTCTAATTTGGTTGAAAATCCCAAGGAATTGTGGTTTGACACTGGGGTAACTCGTCACATTTGTGTGGACAAGAAGATGTTCACTACTTACAATGAGGTTGTATATGGTGAACAACTTTTCATGGGAAATTCTTCTACTTCTACTGTGGCTGGACAAGGAAAGGTGATCTTGAAGATGACATCAGGAAAGGAACTTACCCTCAACAATGTACTACATGTACCAAACATCCGGAAGAATTTAATTTCTGGTTTTTTGTTAAGTAAAAATGGTTTTAGGCTTGTTTTTTAGTTTGATAAATTTGTATTAATAAAGAGTGGTATGTATGTTGGTAAGGGATACATGAGTGATGGTCTCTTCAAGTTGAATGTAATGACGGTTGTACCAAAACTTGTTATTAATAAGAGTAACACATCTTTTGCTTATATTCTTGAGTGGAATTTATGGTATAGTAGATTAGGACATGTAAATTTTGATGCTTTGCGTAGATTAATTGGTTTAGATTATATTCCAAAGTTTGAAATTGATTCTAATCACAAATGTGAGATTTGTGTAGAAGCGAAACTAACTAAGGCTCTATTTAAATCGGTTGAAAGAAAAATCGAACCTCTAGAATTAATTCATATTGATGTATGTGAACTTAAATTTGTTCAAACTAGAGGAGGCAAGAAGTATTTCATAACATTTATCGATGATTGCACAAGATATTGTTAAGTATACTTATTTAAGTAAAGATGAAGCCTTAGAAATGTTTAAACTCTACAAAACTGAAATTGAAAATCAACTTGGTAAAACTATTAAAATGGTTAGAATGGATAGGGGTGGTGAATATGATGCACCATTAAATGAATTTTGTGCACAACATCACATTATTTACCAAACTACAACACCCTATTCTCCACAGCAAAATAGAATTGTTGAAAGGAAGAATAGAACCCTTAAAGAAATGATGAATGCCATGTTACTAAGCTCAGGCTTAGCACAGAACTTGTGGGGGGAAGCAATATTATTTGCTAATTATGTTCTTAACAAAATACCCCACAAGAAACCCATCAACACTCTTTATGAATTGTGGAAAGGTCGATCACCTTCCTACAAACACTTAAAAGTGTGGGGGTGTTTGGCAAAAGTTGAAGTTCCTGTTCTGAAAAAGACTAAGATAGGACCAAAAATAATGGATTGTGTGTTTATTGGTTATGCTCAAAATAGTAGTGCATATCGGTTTCTGACTTATAAATTAGAAATACCTGATATAAATGTGAACACGATTATAGAGTCAAGGAATGCTATGTTTTTTGAAGATGTCTTTCCTTACAAAAAAGGACATGAATTAAGTTCACATAAAAGAACTTGTGATTGTACACAAAGTCAAGAGACTAATGACAATCAGACACAAGAGACTAGTAATGGTCTCGACCAACAGGATTTAACTGATGATGAACCAAAACGAAATAAGAGAGCAAGAATATCAAAATCCTTTGGTTTAGATTTTCTGACATACCTGTTAGAAAATGAACCTCAAAGCTTTAAGAAAGCAATGGCAGGTCCTGAAGCACCTTTGTCGAAAGAGGCTGTTAATAATGAAATTGAATCCATTATGCAAAATCATACTTGAGAATTAGTGGATCTTCTACATGGTTTTAAACCTCTTAGATGTAAATGGATATTCAAGAGAAAAATGAAAGCAGATGCTTCAATAGACAAGTATAAAGCAAGACTTATAGTAAAAGGTTACAGACAAAAAGAAGGTCTGGACTATTTTGACACATATTCCCCTGTGACAATAATAACATCCATTCGCATACTTATTGCTATAGCAGCACTGTATAATTTAGAAATACATCAAATGGATGTGAAGACAACTTTCTTAAACGGAAATCTAAATGAAATTTATATGGAGCAACCCGAAAGGGTTGTAGTGCCAGTGCAAGAAAAGAAAGTTTGTCGGCTTGTAAAATCTCTTTATGGAAGCTCCTAAGCAATAGCATGAAAAATTTGATCATGCTATGCTTACTAATGGGTTTAAGATAAACGAATGTGACAAGTGCGTCTATGTTAAAAACACTGACCAAGGATATGTTATAGTTTGTTTTTATGTGGATGACATGCTTATCATTGGAAGCAGTCAAAACATGATCAAATCAACTAAGCAAATGCTGAACAAAAGATTTGATATAAAAGATATGGGGGTCGCATATGTAATATTAGGAGTGAAAATTACTAAAACATCTAACGGATATGTATTATCTCAATCACATTATATTGAGAAATTCTTGGTAAATTTATCAAGGATGATATGAATGTAGCTAGAATACCTGTAAACATCAGTCTTTATTTATCAAAAAATAAAGGTGATGCAGTGTCTCAGTTAAAATACTTCCAAATTATTGGAAGCCTAATGTACCTAATGAATTGTGCTCGTCTTGATATAGCTTATGCTGTCAATAAATTGAATAGTTACACTAGTAACTCTGGAAAAGACCATTGGAAAGCGATCATTCGGGTTCTTAGATAGCTAAGGTTTACCTGTGATCATGGTTTGAACTTTACTCGATATCCAGCAGTACTCGAAAGTTATTATGATGCCAATTGGATATCGGATACTAAAGATTCAAAATTCACTAGTGAATATGTCTTTACTCTGGGAGGCGTTGCTGTTTCTTGGAAATCTACAAAATAAACATGCATCGCACGATCCATAATGGAATCTGAGTTCATTACTTTAGACAAAGTAGGAGAAGAAGCAGAATGGCTTTGTCACTTCTTAGAAGACATTCCAATGTGGCCAAAACCTGTGCCAGTTATTTGCATTCACTGTGATAGTCAATTTGCAATAGGCAGGACACAGAATCATATGTATAATGGTAAGTCACGACATATTTGTCGTCGACATAATATCGTAAGGAAATTGCTCTCAAATGGAATAATCTCAATAGATTATATAAAATCTAAAGAGAATATTGCGGATCCGTTAACAAAATGTTTGACAAAAGAGCAAGTGTATAGTTCATCAAAGGAGATGAGATTAAAGCCTATTACTCAAGAGTCATCATAATGGTAACCCTACTTATATGACTGGAGATCCCAAGAACTAAGTTCAAAGGGACAACTAAGTTATGAGTGGCTTGCTAGAAATCACGAAAGGATTAAAATTCTCTACCCATTCTTATGGTGAGAGTAATATCCGCAGCATGTGTTGTAGGCAGGGGTTTAAGGATAAACTTTGCTTTTAATAATTACTTATATCTTGATTTAGGCATAAAAAAATCAAGACGAGTATAAAGGAGATACTCACAATAAGAATCACCTATATGAGTGTTGAACTGGGGCCGGTTCTATGAGAATGAAGAGGCTAAATTCTCTAGAAATACTTATGAACAACCAGGAGCGTTCAAGGCCAAAATGAACACAACCGTGAGAACCACGATATGTCAAAAGACATTTTGGGTAAAATCTATTGTCTTGGCTTACACAAACGGCTGAACAATTCAAGGCATCGCATCCATTGGTTAGCTAGTAAGTCTGATAGGTTATCACTAGGGAAGGTTCAAGGCCGAAAGCTACCTATCTTGACGTAAGATATTTTCGATTTATACTCTTTCGACAAATTCTGCATATTGTTGTATTTCTGTTGTCATCAAATTCCATTTATGTGAGGGATTGTTAGAAATGGGTTTTGGAAAAATAGTTCAACTTTAGTCTATTTTTTAGGTGGGACCCATGCGCCAAAGTTGGCAGGTTTAAGAGCTAATGCGTTCTATGCCGTGTTGTGATTCACGTAGTATATGTGGTTGCTCAAAACCATTATCGGGTGAATGGGAAATTGAAGACAAAATGAGCTCCATGGAAATAGAGTTTTTGGTGGAAATTCCTTAAGGTTTGGTGTAAGCCTTGTCCCACATTGGTTTGGTGGACAAACTTATATAGGTTTATAAGACATGGGTTTGTAACTTGGGGAGGGCCCCAAGAGGCACCCCAAGTTTGTAGAAGGGAAAGGTTATGGCAAATTGGGCTAGACCCATTGGACCCAAAAATAAACACACATGCACACGCCGCTGCCGCTGCAGCTCAGCTGGGCCTGGGCCTGGGCCTGGGTGCGTGGTGTAAGGTTGGGTTGTGCTTGTCCGGCCCAATACTTATTTTTTGGACAAAAAACATTTGAATTTATTTTTTTATTTTTGGAAAATAAATTCTGACCGTTTGAATTTAAATTTCAATTGGAAAATTTGCACCTTTCTGTACAAATTTCAAATCTGTCTGAAACAGATTCAGTTCTCTCCCTTACCTGTTGAATTTAAATTCAAACAGATTTATATCTGTTTAATTTAAATCGAACAGGTACCATACCTTTTGGATTCAAACCAAACAGCCACCATTTTCATCTATAAATAGGCAGTCCCTCAATTGATTTTTTCACTCAATTTTCGTTCCAAATTCTAATTGCTCTCTACATTTTGCTGCATTAATTTTTGTGAGAAAGAGTGTAGTGTGTTCGTTGTGCGAATAATTTCTAGTGCTGCTATTATTCGCAGTTGATCATTTTATACTGGTAGATAGACGTCCATATTTTGAAAGCACAGTAGAGAGGATGAATCTGTCTTAAGGACACAGTATTAAACATTGGACTTGATCAAAAATTTGTTCAAGAAATAAATTTGGTAAATAATTAATTTACTTTCTGTTTTAATTTATTTTTTTGTTTCAGATTTTGATTTTGTTTTTGTAACAAAATAAAAATATATTTTTATTTATTTATTTTTATATTCTGGTTTGATTTTTGTAATCAAACAATCTCTCTCCTTTTCTTTATTTCTTCTGTTTATTGTTAAGTACGCAAACATAATTTATTCGTAATACAGTGAAGATTGTCCAACACCGCCGAGGTGTTGGTCGAGGTGCCACGTAGATGAGTTAGATCGCTTAGGTGGTTGTGGTATTGCTGAGATTGTGTAGTAATACTGGAATTTGAGATATTTGGATAGAGAACAAGAGTCCTAATGTGACGTCCCAAATTTTCTTTTGGAACATCATAAAATTTAAATAACAAATAACTTGCTAAATAAAAATTTTAACAACTAATTAGGGAAATATAGATTTTCATATAGTCAAAACTTATTAACTAAATTACGAGTCCACATACAATATTACAACAACTTTATAACATACGTAATTACTAATACCAAGGATAATAAAATTTTATTTCGATAGAGTCTTGACTTTAAGTTAGCTAAGGTTCAATATTAGCAGCAGTTCCAAATTCAGCCTTAGTCCCTTCTTCGACATAATCTGGCATGAAACGCCAGGGCAACAAAATATATGTCATGAGTTTTGCAACACAGTAAAAAAACGTAACCAACCTACCATTCTTTTTAAGAGAAAATAATCAAATCATGACAATTAAAATAATAGTAAAATTCAATAGCATGATAAATGTAACAACCATTGTAAAAATTTCGACAATTTTAACAGTTTAGGTGACACTTAAAATCTCACCAAAGAGATTTTCTTCCTAACCACTAAGCCATGGCCACGGTTAATTTGAAAACCCCCCCTTGGTCAAATATTCAAGAATTACCAAAGATGCCCACGTCCGGAGTTATATACCCAAGTCATGGCATCCGTGGTCTGCCCCAAGGGAACGGTCTGCTAGGGGTACGTAACTTCCCTGTGTGCCACCCGCACATCCACTCTTATTCCAAAACCAAATACCAATAAGGGTTCAAATAAGCCTCGTGCCATCTTAGGGTTTCGCGACACAATTTACGTAAGAATTATTAAAAACCAGGGCTCAACCTGAATAACCAGTATTAACCTTCAATTGTTAACTATGTATAAGCTGTTAATCGTTTCAGTTAGTTTTTATATTAATCACAAATAATTCCTGAAAAATCTAGAAATCCCCCAGATATTGATTTGTGATTATGTATCAATTTTAAGCAGTAAACAACAATCCCAATCAAACAATCAAGACAAATCGACACAACGATTTTACGTGGAAAAACCACAATTGGACACCTCCAATTGTAATAAAAACCACGTGTAACAGCCACAAAATAATCCACTAAGAAGATATAAAGGAATTACACAGGTATACTCTCAATTACCTAGCGAATCCACGCCCGAATTGAGCCAACCCCTATGTGCCTCTTCCAACCCCGTCTTCACCTCGGAATTGTCTTGACGATGAGCCACTCTAGAATCCACTAAAGCTTCAGGCTCAAATTCTTCAGAATCCACCAAAGAACAACTCTCTCTTTTGTATAAAATGAACAAACAAACCTTTGATGTATTCTCTTTAAACCATGAGTTGAATACTCAATGAAACATCAAAGTAAACTAGCAAAATATCCCCAGATATAAACCCTAGAACCCAAGAAGAAGATCCGGAGAAGTAACCCTAGATTTGGAGCAACATGCGAATTTATAAAATCTGAAATCGCGAGGTCCACTCGAGCGTGGAAATTGACGCTTGAGCGGGGACTCTATATTGCGTGTTCCGCACTAGGGTGTACGCTTGAGCGGGGAAATGGACGCTCGAGCGGGGACACTATATGAGTGTTCTAAACCAGGATGTACGCTCGAGCGAAGAAATGGACGCTCGAGCGTGAAAACACGGATCACAGTATATTTGCAGACTTACCAAACTTCTGGAACACAGCATTTTCCGCTCGAGTGGGGGAATGTCCGCTCGAGCGGATATGCAACTTTGAATGCATTTTTGCATTTTGCTTCGGGGGCGTTGCCCCTCGACCCCGCGAGCTGACCGGGCAGCTCGACCCCCGTCATAATCAGCGAAGTGGCAATCTTGAAAGCATTAACATCACAAACTTCTCTGCAAGGCTCAATTCGGGTTGGATTCGCATCTAATAAACTCATAGCCTCACTGAAATAAAAAGTGCGAAAACAAATACAATTGAAAGGAGTTTTGTCAAACGGGATTGCCAAGAATAAAAACCTAACAATTCCAATTTTATTCACCAATAATGTTGAACCAACTCATTAAAATTCCCAACATAAAATGTTACACATGTCACACCAAAATTAAATAAACAATTAATTTAAACCATGGTATGAAATAATAATGTAGATACCAAAAATAAATAAATCATAATCACACACATGCATGGATTTTTAATCTATAAGATTAGACTAGCACAATATTAAATTTTAGTCCAAATAAACAATTGAAGAGATAATTTTTGATTCCTCCTTAATCTGTTAAAATTTTCAGAATGTCTAACTCGCAATTAAAATTATAAATAAATTACTTATACAACTCTAAAATTTATATAAATCTACAGAATACTCAATAAATATGTTATGGTCATTTTTCAGAAAGCATTTTTTAAAAATAAATTATGAATAATTCTGAAAAATTCCAAGAAAGTTTATAACACAGATTTATCACATTTCCTTAAATTAATTCCATACTTAAATTTATAAATCAATTCCATATTCTAAAAATTTATTATGAAACTGGACTCCTCAAATTTCATTTTTTGTTTAGAAATTACCAGATTTGGCTTAATATAGAATTTTTAATGAATTTTCAAACATATAGTAAATCTGTCTTGTAGCTCCAGATTTAATTAAAATTTTTTATAAATTCGTACAAAACTCAATAATTGTTGAAAAATTTGTGGATGAACTAGACATCATTCTCAACAACTTTGTAGAAGAAATTATCTTCAAATTTTCAGTATAAAATTGTCTAAAAATTCGTACAAATTTTCTGGTAGATTCGAGGGCCAAATAAAATCTTCAATCCTCTATTTAATGGTATAAACTACACATGCAAGCCTATTTCCACAATAATATCATGACTTTAAGACTATCAATATCTTCAAATATTTGATATACACATCACAAAATTTATATACATATATATAAAAATTTCTATCTATAAGTTTAGTCATTTTATCATATGAATATAATCTGAAAATTTTCAACAATTAAAAAAAAAAAAAGAGGGTTGAGAAGGTTTTCTTACTTAATAGTAGGATTGAAATGGGTGATGATGAAATGGTAGAAAAATTTAGCTTCCTTAACCTTCCTCTCTTCTTCTCCTTCTACTACTTAGCTGAATTCTTTTTCCTTCTTTTCTCCTCACTCATCTGAAGGAGCAAACATGCATATGTATAATATAAATGCAAGCTAAGCCTTCTCTTGTATATATAGGATTATGCTGAGCCTTCTCCCCACCCTCTCTCTCTCTCTCTCTCTCTCTCTCTATCTTCATTCTATGAAATCACTTTCTCTCAATTCCAAGAGTATAATGAGCTCTTCTTCCCTATATTAACATGCAAACAAACTTGTGGCAAAGTTGCCACCGAAAATCTGCTATTTTTTTTTCTTCATATTTGTGTATTTGTGTGAGTTACTTAAAATTGATACACTAAGATTTTTAACTAAGGTATTTAGTAAGAATAATTATCATGTTGAATCCTAATTAAAATAATTTATAAACAATAAATATTGAATACCCACAAAATTATTATTCTTAATAATGTCTTTGTTAGTGATTGAATTGGGTTAATTTAAAACTAACTTTTACACTATTATATATTTTAGATAGACTCTGAATATAATTAATTAATTTGTTTATTTATTTATTTTCTTTTAAGAATAATTAAATGCGGGTTTTCACACTAAAATTAGTGATGTGCTTAGTTTGGATAAAGATGAGATTGTTGAACAGTTCATCTATATTTAATTAAGAGTCCGAGATAATGCTTGAGTCCTATGAAATGAGACTTCTAAGGAACGAGGGCACTGTTTGCTATAAAAGTAAGGCACCACTGTGGGTCTAAGGTATACTTTAACTTGTACATTGAGTACTTGTTTGATATATTTGAGAGATAAGTTGACTGACTTGATCGTCGGAGTGCCCCCGGGTGGACTAGCCACCGTGGTATTCTTATCTTCTTGTTGGCAGTTGTTTGGTTTAATCTATTTTGCCGCGTTCTCTCCAGCTAAGTTCCCTATTTGGTTGTGAGATCGAAAATTAACATCCACAATTTGACACCGTCTGTAAGAACTTAGTAAGAATAGATGGCTAACGCCGGACAAGAAGTAGGAGTCGGGGATGGCATGCACAGTGAGGAAGACAAGTACGTAAACCCCAACGTTGGAGTAGGAAATGGTGATGAAGAAGTGCAAGAAGTGAATCCTGACGCCCACAACACTACAAGGGGCAGTAATAGTTCGAGAAGAGGCAACCGAGAAGAATACTATAACGAAAGCGATTGCCAGGTATGGAAAGAAAGATGTCTGAGGAGAGACGACCGGCTGAAGGACTTAGCAAACAAGTTGACGGATTTGCAAACAGTGGTGAACTTTATTGTGACGACCCTACCACGTATAATAATTAGCATTTAATTAATTAGGGAGATTTGAATTTTAATTGCCCATTATTCTAGTTTAATCTGGATTTATGAAAATTATAGAGATTGATTCATATATGATTCTATTAAGGAAAAGATTTATTTTGGAATTTGAAATTGAAAGCCTAAATGGCTCAAGAGAGTATAATTGGTGAATTGAATTATTTTAATTTCGAGTATCGGACCATATGGGAGTTTAATTAAATATTCGATTAAGATTTATAAAATTGAGATTTGATTAATTGGGTCCGAATTGGAGTTAATTAAGTCATAGAAATTGAGAATTAAGATTATTATGAATTAAATTTACTTTTGAGGGTCCAATTTGAATATGTATTTTATTGATAGAGATTTTGAGTTTGATTTGAAATTGAAGGCCTCTTTGATTCGAGAAACTAAAATTGATGATGGCAATAAGTTTGATTTGATATTTTGAGCCTTTTGGGAGTTTGATTAAAAATCTGATTCAGATTGATAAATTTAATTATAATTAATTGAGCCTTAATTGAAATCAATTGGACTAATTAAATTATGTGGGGTTTGTGATTAGTTATGATTAATTAAATTTTGATTAATCAAGATTAATTAAAATTAAGAGGTGATTAATTAAGCTAATGGATAATTAGTGACTAATTTAATCCTACTCAAATTAATTAAAATGAAATGTATATTGGAGTAAATTTCTAGAACCTTTAAAGCCTATATTTTGTTTTGTTCAACCATTCATTTGTTTGGGGAAATCATTCTGGACGCAAGAGAGAGGGAGAGAAAAAGAGAGAGGGAGAGACATTGTGCTGGAACTCAATCCAAAAGTCAAGGAAAGAAGAATACAAGAAGGGTGTATTTATTTGGATGGATTGAATAAGGAAGGATTTAAATCCATCAGATTGTTAGTTCTGTGATACATTGTCCCCAGACTATCTTGGTTGGACTGGATTTGTATCCTATGTTTGTTTAGTCATGGGATTAGATGTCAGAAAAGGATTACTTGGTTGGATAGGATATGAATCCTATGTTTGTTTGGGATATTATGAAGAATGATAAATGTTTAAATGACTATTTTATTATTTTCAATTATTTACTAAATAATAGCAATATTAAACATATCTTTAATATTTTAATTATTTTTAACTAGATTAAATAAAAATTTATTTTATTTTATTTCTTACACAATTAAATAAATTTATTTTTTAAAAATTAAATTAATTAAATAAATAAAATATCAATAAAAATATATGTTATTTTTTTAATTAAAATTTTAAATAAATTTATTTTAAAAATAATAATTATATAAAACATCTATTAAAATTTAAATAATGAAATTAAATAAAATATAAACAAAATTTTAAAATAAAACATCAACAAAATATCTATAAAAAATTATTTTAAAAAATTAAATAAATAAAACATCAATAAAAATTAAATAAAATTATTTTATTTTTAAATTGAGACATTTAAATTTTATTGAATTTTACTAAATATAATAGATAATTAAATAGTGGAGGGTCAAAATGGTCATTTCATCACTTAATCCCATATCCCCCTTATCCCTCCATTTGTGTCCCATCCCCCTATGAGACACAATAGTCTAATGGATTTGGGACTAATAGTTCGATGCAAAAATTTTGAACCAAACAACGGATTATTAGTCCGGATGGACTAATAATCCAATCACACCCCTCAATCCCTCAAAACAAACACCACCGAAGGAGAGAGAGAGAGAGAGAGAGAGAGAGAGAGAGAGAGAGGAGAGCTCAAGGATTTCAACAAATTAAAGCTCTAGGTAAGAAATTTAACCTAAAATCTTGTAGGAAACTCATTTAAAAGTTGAATTCAAGAAGTAATTGGTTTCAATTTCATATCATTTGGAAGAAATTAGCAAGAAGAAGAAGAAAATTAAGTTAGGCTCATGTTTATGGAAATTAATTATTTAGAGTTTGATTTTTGTAATTTTCCACGAAATTAAGTTCCATTATTACATGCATGAGGGAATTCTATGCATCATGGATTTTGAAGAAATTGAGCCATTCAAGTTCATATTTTGAAGAGAAAAAGAAAATGTTTTATGAAAATCAAGTTTATGGAAATTTGAAATTAATCGTAAAGTTAGATAAAGTTTTGATTTTATAATTAGATTTTTAATCCATATATGTAATGTAATTTAAGAGTTTTATTCAAATTAAACATGTTTTGGAACATCTATGATTATGAATTAAGTTGAGGTTACAAATTGAGTTAAGTTTAAGATTATGGAAATAAGTTTGGAAATTAATTAGTTTGAGTTTGATTTTGTTATTCTTCATAAATTTGAAAGTCAACCTTACATGCATCTTGGAATTTCAAGGTTTTAAACTTTAATTCATGTTTAAAAGACTTATGAGTTCGAATTTGGGGTTTAATATGAAAAAACTAATAAATATATAAAATTAGCTAATTTCGATGTCAATTTCGTACATGAAAATGATTTTCTAAAGAGTTTACAACTTTGATTTCATGTTTTGAAGGAAAATGAAAAAGAGTTTGAAATCAATTTTATGTGGTTAGAAAGAAGGCAGTGGCTTTCCCTTGAGGGTGCTGTTGGACCCGTGAGGGTCCACCATGGGTCCCATTTCGATAATTCGAACCGTTTAATGTGTAAAATTCGTCGAGTACTTTATGTTTATAAAAAATCACATTGATCGGATATCGATAGCTATCTCATTAGACCAATTTTCTATCAATCGTTTATTTTTTTTATACAATATTGATTTGATCACGTAGCTATCAATATCCGATCAGAGTGATTTTTTAAGAGTATATAGTACTCGACGATTTCTACAGATTAAATGGTTCAGATTATCACTACAAGAATTTACACATTTTGCGACCACTTTTGCCGACCAAAAAAATTTTGGTCGCAAAAAAATGACATTTGGCGACCAAATATTAATTAGTCGCGAATGATCATTATTTTTGGCGACCAAATATTATTGGTCGCAGAAGGTTATATTTTGGCGACCAAAAAATATGTTGGTCGCAGAAAGTGGTATACTTTTGCCGACCAACTACAAATTTGGTCGCGGAAGGTCACATATTTTTTGGCGACCAAAAATTTGGTCACGAAAAATTTAATTTCAGCAACCAAAAAAAAGTAGTCGCCAAATTACTACTTTTAGCGACTAATATTTTAGTCGCCGTTGATTGAGATTTGGCGACTAGAAAAATTTGTCGGCGAAATAACCTGTTTTTGCGACTAATTTGAGAGTTTGGTCGCCAAAAGTTTGGGGGGAAATTTGAAAGATGGAGGGGGGAAATTTTTTTTTTTTTTTTTTCTTACGCCTCACTGCCTCAGGCCCCTTATCTTTAGATTTTTCCCTAATTTCTTGACAGACCCAACAAACAAACCCAACAACACACACGTAGAGACTCTCTCTCTCTCTCTCTCTCTCTCTCTCTACCCTACCATCCGACGATCTACACAGTGAACCCAACACATCCGACGATCTACACAGTGATGAGCGACGATCTACACACTGAACCTCTGACCGACGATCTACACTTCTGAACGGCGATCGATTTGCATTGAGCGACGATCGATCTACAGTGAGGTCTCTTTCTCTCTCTCTCTCTCTAGACGATCGATTGATTAAATAGAAGTTAATCGAACGACGATCGATCGATTTGCATTCATATTTCTAGATTCTTACTAGTTTTCAGATTTTGATTTATTATGTTTATATGATCATTGGAAGAAAATTAGGGGCACTCGTTTCATGTTTCAAAGGTTTTTGATTAATTGTTTGGGTTATTTCGGGATATTTGATCTCTTTTTGAATTCATTCTGGTATGTTGTATTATATTGATTGAAAAAAGAAGAATTTTTTTGGGTTTTATTATTGTGCTTTATGTTATCTGCTTTGCTCTCCTTGCCGGTGTTATACTTCTGCTTTTGCGTATAGAAGGTGTTTCAGAATTTCCTATGTTCAGTTAAACCCTGGAATTGCCTGTATCCAGTTTGGAATTTCTTTGTTAATAAAAATGTTAACATGCTCCATAATTGATTTCGTATTGAACCATGCTGTTTGAATCACTAAGTCTTCTTTTGAATCAAATTAAGTTGCGATTTTCATGAAATAACTTTTTTCCTTAAGATTCTTGTTTATCACAGTAGAGAAATGAGCAAACTTGTTTTTGTTTTTTTGTTTTTTTGTTTTTGGTATGTTTTTGCTACTTTTCTTATGGATAGGAAAGTAGTTGATTAGTGTTACTGAGTTAAAAAAAAAAAAAAAAAAAAAAAATCATTGAGAATTGGCTTGGCTTTCTTTATGTTGCAAGCCCTAAATGTTTTCTTGTTCCCAAATTAGGCTCTCTCTCTCTCTCTCTCTCTCTCTCTCTCTCTCTCTCTCATATTAAGGTATTGGACCTCTTGTCAAAGGATTTTTAATTTGTCTAGATTCTAAGATCTATATTTTGAATAGCCTTCTAGAGGTAGCATGGATTGGGGTTAGGTGTTTCACTGGAAAATGACAGACTAACAGTACATGTCACAGATACGGGGGGATAAAAGGGATTTTTGAGTGAGAGAGAGAACAATTTGATAGGGGGAGCGAGGGAGAGGTGCACTATGGCATGAGTAAAGGGCTCAAAATATGGAGGTCAGAGATGACCTCTCTAGAGTACTTTGTGTATGATGTTGTGATGTAAGGAGGACCCTATTTTCTATAGAAGGTAGGTCACTTGCCCTTTAATAACCTCTTTGGATATTTTGGAATTCTATTAGGAAATGTGTCAGAACATATCATTTCCACTAGGATTTGTTTTGATCCTTGAACCTCCATATGTAAGCCCAATGGTGCGATATCTCTCTCAGTAAGACTGGCCTAAGCTAGTGAGACTCGCAGGGTATCACACTGAGCGACACCTCGATCTCTAACCACCAAGCCAGAAGACCAAGGGTCATGCAGTGCTTTGTTGAGAACTTAGGATTACTCAAGCCCTTACCTCTTGGCTTAGGCATATTAGAATGTCAAGGTATAACAACTACGATAGTAAGATGAGATTGGCATGGTTAAACAACTGAGGCAGCCAAAGTCATTTGAGTTGACATGTAAGGTACACATCATTGTCCACGTCTATATATGCTGTAATAATTTATATATAAGTGCCAGCAACACCAGCAACCTTTACTGTATAAATTAGGATAGATTTCTCCTTTCCCTTCTCATTTTTGCTATGTTTTGGAACTTTAGAATATTCTGCATACGTCGATATAATTCAACTAGTTCAAGTTGCTATATATGAAATGAAACTAGGTTTAAGTGAAAATGAAAATTACTTTTTGACAGAGGCAATGCCTCATGACATTTTCTTGATGGCACTTGCAAATTAGTTTAAGTGAACATTAGTAAAATTTCAACTTTTGGAACTTAAAAGCTTTGAAGCACGGATACAGACACGGATGCAGGACATGGTGATTTCAAAAAAAAATCAGGACACTGTAGGGATATGGCGAAAAAATTATTTTATTTTATTTTATGTATTTTTATTTGCTATGTTTATAAATATCACATCCATAAGCAAACTAAAATTAATGAAAATCAATACTAATTTGCTTTAAAAATCACACTAAATTTAAATCACAAGTGACTAGATCTGCGTTGCACTAGGGCTCAAGGGCTAGAAGGCAATCTCTCAACTTCACAATTGTGGTTAGATGTTGCGTTGTCAATAGCCTGATATGAGTTATATATATATATATATATATTAAATTCAACCCTCATGTTTCCAAATATTATAATATGACTCTCGAAATTAGCTTTGGAAATTTAAAATAAGACCCCATCATGTCCCAATGCATATCTTGCCGTGTTCCCCCTGTGGCCCGCCGTGTCCAGTGAAAAAAAGAATTATTAAAAAAATGGACATGCAATGTGGCATGTCGGACACCCACTTTGTCCATGTCTGATACAACTACAACACTTATTTTGAAGTGTCGGTGCTTCATATCTCGAAAGTGTCCTGTTGGTTCCTTCCTTCACTTACAAAAAAGAGTCAGATATACTGAACTTTGTATCTCAACCGTTGATACAGTTGTATTTGTGTGCAGCTGTATTAAGATCAACCATCTCACTCATGCTTGAGAACAATCAAATTCTGTTTGTAGGCACTGACTTGGTTGTTGAGGTAGCTAATGCTAAAGTTTCAGAATAGAATACGAGAAAAAGAGATTTTTTTTTTGTGAAAGAGTATGGAATTTGAAGGCTTAGCCTCAGTATAGCCCTCAAATACTGACATATCATTAAGCACAGTGATTTTGTCAGAACATATCATTAAGTACAGTGATTTTGTCAACAAAGAGCTTATATTGTTTTCTAGAATGTTATTCTGTTGTTTCATGTTGTATATTGCTATTTTTTTGGTGGGGAAGGTTAAGTTGATTATGTTCTCTCTATGTGTCTGTCTGTCTTTGTACTTGACACGATTGTAAAAAAATAAAGTTGTGTTGTAATGTTGAATACTTGAAATAAGTGATTTGTCCTTTCCCCAATATTTTCTTTTAAATGAATTATTTTCATTTTTAGGAGAATTAATGAGTTGAAGACAGACATTGATGTTCCTGATGACGTTATTAATCAATTCAAGAACTTCTGGTTGAATTTCAAAGATACACCTTTAAAAGGTAAAAACATCTTATAAAATTCAAGAAGTTCTGGTTATATATATTTATACACATACATATATCTATGTTTGGATTCTATTTGCTTCTGCACCAAGTTGTTTAGGTTGCTGTTCTACTTTTCTAGTTTTGCCTTACACGTCAACGTCACCACAAGGAGGAATGCCATTCTGCGAGGTATATGCCCATAGATTTTTGGACTCTTCACTGTAAAGCTTGCAGGTGTTTTATCATCCCATTTTAATTTGTCCCTTTTCACTTAACTTCTAAGGTTGCCATTGCATTGTGTGCTTCAGTTTTGGACATAAAAATAACTATATTTAGTGATGGTTTTCCATCAATCTAGTTGCATTAACACTTATTGGAGGTGTGCAACATGCTGATGCTTCTGGGACGAAAGTTAGAGGAGAGTCTCATTTACTTCTGGTTGGTGATCCAGGTGACCTTTTTCTTTTCACATATAATATACTTGATATTTTATAAGTAAATTCTTGCGTGCTTCCTGTGGCATAAATTTGAACAATTCAAAAGCAAAGAAATCGTGAATATAGTTGATCATTATTAACTACACTGCCCCACCCATGGTCATTGCTTCCTTAAACTTGTTTACACTTCTAGACTGACTAGAGTTTTGCTTTGATTTTGTAAATTTTAATTCATTATTAAGTTTTCACTTAATAAACTTTCTTAAACCTTTGGAAATTATTCTACTGTTGGCATTACTATAATCAAAAATGGAGTAAAAAATTAAATCCTCACTCCACCCTGTAATCAATCATGACATTTTGTTGATCTAGTCCATTCATGATTGACTAGACCTGGCATGGCACTGAAGATGCTGTTACGATTCTAAATACTAATCTTACACTACCATACATTTACACTAGTCTCATATCACAAATATATGTAATTTTTGCTTCATGAGCTAGATTGAAAATTGTAGCCTGTAATTTTAATATGCATTCCTGTAGTTAGAACATTGAACCTGAAATACTTTCTTAATACCTCCTGGTTTTGGTATTATGATTACTTATTAGAAGTACAATATGCTAGAGGGAGTAATACTGCTAAGTTATCTTGTGCAAAGTACTGTAAAATTATGTCTGCTTTTGGGCTACAGTACATATATATTTAAATCGGATGACTAACTTCAGCAAAGGCTATTTTTTGTTCACAGACATCTAGATGAAAACAAGTAACCTAATCTTTGTGCACTATGCCAAAGGTTAGGTGTGTACCCAATCTTTCCCCTCCTAAACATACTAATTGGGCGTTGTTTTTTTAGTGTTGGGCTTGAATAAATACCAATCTAAAATTTTTATTTCATAATTTGTTTGAACTACTAAAATGGTACAAAAACTGATGCATTAAAGGTTCTCTGTAATTCTATAACTCTACCAGGTACTGGAAAGTCTCAATTCTTGAAGTTTGCTGCTAAATTGAGCAATAGATCAGTTATTACTACTGGTTTGGGAAGCACTAGTGCTGGATTGACAGTTACTGCAGTCAAGGATGGAGGTAACCTTTGTTGACCTTCTGGCTTAATAGTTATGTTTGATCTTGGGTCAAGTTTGCAACATATTTGTTGTTTTAGGTGTCTCTTTATTTGCTTTCTTTGTTTCTTTCATCAGATAATGTGCTTTGTAGTTTTATTTCAGCAGAAGTTATGTAGCTGTTTAGTGAGGCAACTGAAAAATTTATACTTCCCTAATTCAGAATGTGTTTCTCCCTCTGATTGATCCCATGAAGGGAGCTTGACATGAAAGGAGTTTTCATTAAGATTCTCAGTGGTCAGTGTAAGATTTAGTCACTTGTTTGGTGCTGGAATACATTCTTTTTCTTGACTGAGCTATGGCAAATGGTTTGCAACTTGCATTGTTGTGGGAATAAGCCAGGAATGACTACTGGTGGGGTGTAAAATTGTCATAACTATCATCCATCTCCCTCCCTCCTCTACGTGTGTGTTTGGTGAAACCTATTGTTGTGGTTGGATGACTTTGGAAAGTGAGAACATATCTCCCCCGTATCAAACTACATAGGATATTCCACTAAACTACAGTTCTCTTGTTGTACTATAGATCTTTTTGGCATCACATGAGAAAGTCAATTTGTTTGAGATTTTTCTTTTTGAAATCCCTGGAAAGTTTTTCCTTGGACCTGCCTTTCACTAAAAGATAACATATATGGAAACTTCAGTTCAACAAAATACTGAATGTATTTACTTATAGAACAAGAAAAAGAAAATACTAAATGCATTGATTGAACTTTCAGGGGAATGGATGTTGGAAGATGGGGCCCTTGTATTAGCAGATGGTGGTCTTTGTTGCATAGATGAATTTGACAGGTATGACTACTACCTTTGAATGGCTGCATTAAAATTTTCTTTGCTGTAATCAACATTCATAGGTGTTGATTGATATGCATTGTTGGCCCCCTTTCCTAGGCTTTTGGGACTAGTGGTAACATGGTAACAGAGCTCAGGTTAAGAGAGGTCTTGGATTCAAGTCTCTCCATTTGCATTTGTTTTTCCGTTTGCATCATATTTTTTTACTTGTTTGGATGTTTGGTGTTGGAAAGCTTGATATGCATTGTTGGGCTCTTTTCCTGACATCTTAAGCTTTTGGGACTCATGGTGCTCTAGCAAAAATAAAAAACCAACTTATCTTTTGTGATTTCATCCATTGATAGGATGTACTCCACCTAAGAATGTTTTGACATCCCTATTTTATACAAACTTAGAGATGATAAGACCACTTGTACTATAAATAAATGACCCCATAGTATCTAATAGTTTTGAGAGGAACTAACATGGTTTCATTGTGAAAATTCTGTGATGTTTCAAATATGAATAAATATATTCATGACTTGATTTATTCAGTTATAGCCCCCAAATTTCAATTCCCCATCATAGGCTTAAAATCATATCTGAATACATAGTTGGACAAAAGTAGATACTATATCATGCTTCCCATTTAAAATAGGAAACTTAATAATACCATTAACTCATGAGAAACCTTAGCAATATCAATTGTCCTTGGCTCAACAAAGCATCGTTTATTTTTATTTTTGCTTAAAGCAGGCCTAGATTTTTATATTTCTTTTGAACTAAATTGTAGTGTACCTTTTGCTTGGGGAAATTGAGATTAATTGCTAAATGAGGCAATATCTGTCATTCTGTTTAACAAGAAATGCTAATGCAAGGTATGAGACAGAAAAGGTAGTCTTCCACATGCAGACATGCTTGGCTAAGCAAAAACTGTCTCAACAAACATTCATTTGTTTAAGCATTCAATTAGTCAGATATTGGATACCTATTATGGTATCCGTATTAATAAAAAAAGGACATGTTATGTTATCTAGTACTGAACTCAAATAACTCCTTGCTTGACAGCATGAGGGAACATGATAGGGTAACGATACATGAAGCAATGGAGCAGCAGACTATAAGCATTGCCAAGGTAGGTCATTTTTATTACATTTTAATTAATTGGAAAAATTCTATTAAATTTGTAAATACTCTTAAACACAAGTACTTGTTTCTTTCTGTATATAAGCTAAAAATTTCTATTGCCCTTCACATTAAAGAACAGTGTCCCAAGGAAATACCAAATTTCACGTGCATGCCAATTCAAATTCACACTGGGTACAATATTGACCAAAATTGCACTAGAACGGAATGTGGCATGTACTTTTAGGATTTTCCTTATGGTTGATCCATATTGGTTGTTTTGAAAATCCACTTGATTGTGTGAATTAAGTTTCAATCACATCTAACATCAATATGCATGTGATTATAGGACAAGTTGTGGAGTTAGAACACTGTTAGTTTTCTTTTGTTTTTTTGGCCTACATGTCATGCGTTGTATTTTTTAGTTAGTCCGCAATGTCAACCTTAAAACATGTATCTTTGGCATTCATAGACAATAATCATTGCCCACGAGTGTTTTTAGTGGACATATTCCCACTGTGTAAAAACGTGTTTCACTATGCTCAATCATGTTTTGTTTCCAAACGTTCTAGATTCATATTGCCCTTATAGAAGATTGATTTGCCCTTATAGAATATTGATTTTAACATGCTTCTTATTCATTTGTATCATATTTTAAATTTTGCAAGCTGGCAAGGTCGGACAGGCTTGATGGTATCTACTTACCTTGTTTATAGTGGCATGTCAGCAGAGGAGGCTCTTCAAGTGTATGCACATAAACGGACTACCAATAATGGAGTAAGTCATATTATGTATAAAAGGCTATCATGTATGACTTTGTGAAGTAAATGACAACGAAATACAATTTAGCAGTTTGCATATATTCAGTTTCCAAATTGGTTCACTAAGGAACAGGGACGTGTATGGGTCGGTTTGGTTTGGGTGGGCAACTAGCAGAATCAAACCAAGAAACCTTGGGTTGGTTAGGGCTACTTAGTATTGAACTATCTATACGTTAATAAATTGAACATGTTAATTGATCTGCATGTATTGGATAGGTCTCAATACCAAGCCAACGGCGTTATGTAGGGTACTGGGAGAATACACTTTCTATTCCTAGGGGAGTTGATCATGGCCCTCCATCTGTGAACTCGCCTGAACCATGTAGCAGAGAATTGGTTCGAATTCGACTTTATGACACGATTAACACTGGATCTGTCTTCTTTGTGGTCTCAGAGTTACAAGAGGTAAGTGCATTCCACACTTTTGAGATAGTAAATGATATACTAAATTAGAAGTGCATCTAGCTAGAAATCCCAAAATATAGGATGCTGGAAATCCCAAAAATAACTCAATGAAGATGGTCAACATAAAGACTTCTCCATGTTCCTTGGGTTTGTTGTTTATATATGTATGTATTTATGTTAAAATGCTACTGGTAATGCTTATAAAAAAAATCTTGATTCTCCAGATTGACCACTTTTTTATTGAGAGTTAACCATGGCTTGGGTTTTCAGCTCTTTATTGATGGTTTTCTATATTGTAAAAATTGACTTGGAGAATGCATTATACTGAAAGTGGACAGGGGAATCGATCAGAACCAGTAGAACCTCATCTGGTAGTCCAAATGGACACAGAGAGAAATTTATAATACATTCACATACGTAAAGAGCATTTTCCACCGACTATTGTTGTTGCAGCCATTGTCTCACTTAAAGAGTAGGTGGAGGGGATACAGGAAATCAACCTGTCAGGTGGAGGGGATACAGGAAAAACCAATAAGTGTATACTGTCAGATGTTTTGAAATGCCTTGGTGACAATAAAAAACATATGAGAGAAAGCACTCTAACTACTTTAGATGCTTGGCTTGCTGCTGTTCATCTCGACAAAATGGTTGGGTTCCAATTTCTCTATTTCGTTTATGCATTAATTAATTTTATATATTTATCATGCTTCTCTGATAAATTTTCCAATTCTGTTTCTTTATTAGGTGCCTTACATCACTACTGCTTTGATGGATGCGAAGCTTGGCACGGAAGGGCGCAAGGATCTTTTTGATTGGCTATCAAGGCAGCTTATTGGATTAAGCAATTTTCCTGATGCTGTAAATCTAAATTATGTATTGTTTCAATTTGTTATGCTAGATGGATGTGACTTGTGAATGAAAACTTAGAATAGTTGTATTGTGTCGAATGGTAATGAATTATGTATTGTGTCGAATGTTAATGATTCAGTTAATTTGAATGATGCTTTCAAATTATAGGTTTATTATGGATTGAATGAATTATTAGGAATTACAGGTGTATTGTTTTCCTGCTTTGGCGACTAATTTATTAGTCGCGACAAATAAATTATTTTTTTTGGCAAAAAATGACAATTGCCGACCAAGAGTTTTGGTCGCAAAAAATACATGTATTGCCGACCAAAAATTTTGTTGGCCGTGGAAACTCACTTTTGCCGACCAATAGTTTTGGTCGCGAAAAGTAACAATTGGCGACCAAACTAATTTTGGTCGCAGAATGTCATTATTGGCGACCAAAATTTTTGGTCGCGAAATGTCACAATTGGCGACCAAACTTTTTGGTCGCGACATGTGTCAATTGGCGACTAAGAAATTTGGTCGGCAAAAGGTGACTTTTCGCGACCAAAGTGTTTTAGCGACAAAATGAATTAGTCGCGGTAATTAAATATTTAGCGACCAAAAATTTAGTCGGCAAATCCAACTTTTGCCGACCAACGAAAATTTTGGTCGCGAATTACTTTCCGCGACCCTTAATTGGCGACCAAACTAGCGACCAAAAAAATTGGTCGCGAATAACTTTTGCCGACCAAAAATTGACTTTTAGCGACCAATTTTTTTGTTGCTAAAAGTGTGAATTCTTGTAGTGTATCCAAACGGGACCTGTGGTGGGCGCCCATGGGACCAACAATACCCTTCAGTCCGATCTGGGACTGGAGGGAAGCCAAGCCCTAGAAAGAAATTGACAAGAAAATGAAGAATTTGAGCTAAGCTCAAGTTTAAGAAAGTTAATTTAGAAGTTAATTATTTTTGATTTGATTTTGAAAGTTATAGTTAAATTAAACTCCATAAATTACATGCAATTTTATTGTGCATTTGATTTTGAAGAAGAATTTTTGAAACCATGAGTTCATGGGTTTTGAGTCAAATAAATTAATTAATAATTATGTTTCATGATTTTGAGTTTGAATTTTAGAGTGTTGATGTATGAAAGTTTTTGTGTTGAATTTTATTCTAGAAAAATTCATGAGTTTCATGGTTAATGTCATACTTATTTTTCAAAGGAAAAGAAGTTTGAAAATATTTGCATGCATGGAGTTTGATTTAAGTTTTGACAACTTGATGAGATTTTGAGCAAATAATTTATAAATAATTAAGTGTTTACGTCTTGTAATGTGTTTTCACTTTTAATCAAGATATGTATGGATTTAAAGATTGGAAAATGCATTTGGAAATCATTTTTGAGAAATTCGGAATGTTGGAATTTTACAAACCGCTCGAGTGTACTAATTACCGCTCGAGCGCACATTGAAGGCTCCCAGTACTTTTACAGTCTTTTACAAATCGCTTGAGCGAAACAGCTATTTTCAACATATTTTGAAAAACTGTATTTAGTTCATATTTTCATTCTCATCTCTTCCCACGCATTCTAGACATGATTTCTAACTCAATGAAGATTAATAAGCTAACAATCAACATAAATTAGTTGGTTAAAGAATAAATCATTGATGTAGTAGTAATTGATTAAGAAGCCAAGTAAGAAATCAATCTATTTGGAAAAGAGGGATTGAGTAATGAAAGAATATATGAAATGAGAACCCGATTCATTTGAATAAAGAAAAATAAGCATAGTAGAGCTTCGGATTACTTAGGTAGAAAAAGATAAGAGAAGTCAAGTTTGATTAAGGAAGTGATATTGTGTTTCAATGTGTATATGTTATGTGTTTGTGTAGGTCACGCGCTATCGTCGGCCTAATTTGTCTGATCTATCTAATCTGTCTGATTTGCTTCTGGAGCTATCTGTGAGTAACAACTCTGTAAAGCTATTTTCAATTATATGTATTTTCTGAATGATATGATACTCTGTTTTCTGAATTGTTATTCTCTGTATGAATGAATAATTGTCCAATTTTTTGAAATATATTCGTGACATCCTTAACATCATCTGATATTTGATATCTGTTACCTGGTACCAGAGGTTCCATCATGGAACTGGTTAAGCATAACCATTATCTGTTCTGTATCTGACCGTCTCACGTGATCATTGGTCATATGTACGTCTCATATAATCATAGGTCATTTATTCTGTTAGCGCTAATGGATGTACTACATATGACTATCTGTGAATTTTGAATTCTGAATATGAATATGAATCTGTTTCTAATTTGAATTCTGAACTCTGATTTCTGAATCTGCTTTGGACATCATTTATTAAAACCTTTACTTTGTTGTTATTCACTAAGCTCCAACTCATTGTATTATTTATATATGTAGGTGATCAGGCACGTGATCAGGCTTAGAGGTGTCTGCCTGGAATTTGTTTTTGTCAGCTAACTAGGAGTGTAAAAAATGGCCCGTAGCCCGAATAAAGCTGAGCAAGGAATTCGTGAAATTTGTAATCCGATCCGGTCTAGTCCAATCCGATAGGTTTAGATTGATTTTTTGAATTCGTAGTTCAGTTCTGGATTAAAAAATTAGAAATTCGTAATTCACAAATCAATTCTGAATTGAACCCCACGGTTCCGGATTGGAATCGATCTGGACCATATACAAATAGCCTATATTTATATTATAAACCCTCCCTCATAGTATCTTCTTTTATTACTTTTGTTTGTTAGTTTTTAGTTTTAATTTGTAATGATCTAAATACTTATGGTGGAACCAATTTTCTTATAGTTGTTTAAATTCTAGAACAGTATGTCGCTATAATGGAAAGACATGTTACCATTGTGAAACTAATATGATTGTAACAACCCACATTTTCATGTCTTAGTTATGCTTGCATGCATCTATATGATTTTGCCATGTTAAGATTTGCATCCATGGATTCTTGCCTTGTTTTGTGCTTATGTGATTTGCTTAAGTGTATATGTATGCTTTGTACCTCCCTTGTATTGTTAAGCCTAAGTTATGTTAAGCCTAAGTCATGCCAAGCCTAAGTTATGTGAAGCCTAGGTTGATCCAAGCCGAGGTCATCTTAAGCCTTAAATTGTTTTGGAATCCCTTTGTTTGACCTCTACCCTTGTTTTGGCATAATGGCCGAGATGATTATCATCTGGGCCGAGGTGTGTATCGCCGAGGCCGAGGTGTGTATTATCTGGGCCGAGATGTTATCCTGAACCCAAGTGATCTTGTCCTGGAAGTGGTATGACCTAGACCGAGGTGTGGCACATCTAGGCCGAGGTGTGGCACAGTTCAGTCAAGTGTTGTCCTTCCTAGCCGAGATCATTGTTACCTTAGTGCCGAAGTCATTGTCCTTAGCCGAAGTCATTGTCCTTTGTTTGCCGATGTCTTGTCCCTTGCCGATGTCATTCCTTGCCGGAGTGTCTAGCCACCAAGCTTGCTGAGTACGTTTTGTCAGGGACTTGTCTTGTCAATCTGTCACCTTTTTGAAGAGAACCAACCCGGTAGTGCCACGTGGCCGAGCTGAGTGTTAAATCAGCCGGCAGAGAGAGAAACCTATCATTTGTTACATCTTTGTTTTGAAGAGGAGAGAGAAGCTCTAAGGAAGAGGGAGAGGAGTCCTAGAGAGAGAGTAGAGATCCAAGCTTGATTCCGAGAGATCAAACCGTTAGATTCGTGTTCTAAGGTTAGATTCTTGATCCTCTCATGTTGTTCTTTATGTTTATGATGTTACATTGCATGATTGAATATGCTTTGAAAGCCATGCATCGTTTTGAAGTTCGGTTTTGGAAAGAGAAAATGGTATTCAAGTGTTCCTCAAGAAAAGTCATGTTTTGATCCGAAAGCTCATGCCAAGATTCATGTTTTCTTGTTTGTTTTCTTATGATCTTCAAGTATGGGTACCCAGGTCCATGTTTTCGAACTCATAGCACGAAAACCCAGATTTTGTATAAGCAAGTTATGATTTTTAGCATTTATGTTCTTCATGTTCATGTTCATGTTCTTCATGTTCTTCACGGGTGGAAACCCAGATTTCCAAACTTCACTTCCCGAAGTGTAGTCGCCGAGATCATTCTCACCTAGACCTCACACTCAGGCCAAGCATCGTATCTCACCTTGGCCTACCTTGCATGATCACTTGCACCTTTGGTTTGTCTGGTATGAACCTCGGCATGCAGTTGCACGCCGAAGCCGTGGCAACCACACCTCGGCCAGGAGGTGTGGGACCTCGGCAAAGGCCTGGTTGGTACCCAGCATGTCCCCCTTGACATGTAAAACAGTGTTTTTGACTCCCAGCATGTTTTTCCGGGATCGTTTGCATGCATGTAAGACTTGTTCTGAGAAGTATGTTCAGTAGACTTGTTATGTGTTTGTAGGACTTGGACCTTTGCTGTGAATCCGACGTCCCAAGAACTAAGTGAGTGGTATTTTTAATAAAGTTATGTTACAAGGTTTTGATAAGCTTGGTTTCGTCTTGTTTGAAAAGTATTTGTTAAGCATGAATGATTACCCATATTTTGTGTATCTAGTATAAGTTCGTGTATCAAGTAATAAGCTTTGTTTTGGATGACATTCTTGGAACCGTCCTTCCGTGCTAGGGGACTTTAAGCCCAGGTAGCATCATGTTTAAGAGATCTTTGCTATCGACGGTCTATGAACGGATAGCCCCCACCGACGGTCTATGAACGGGTGGATTTGTCTAATTTGCCACCGACGGTCTATGAACGGGTGGGTATGTTTTGCCACCGACGGTCTATGAACGGGTGGGTATGTTTTGCCAAGTATGTTATAAGTTCAAGTACACGTTTTGATACAAGATATGCTAAGAATACGTTTCGGTTCAAGTTATGCTAAGCACATGTTTTGTAAGGTTTGATTGATGAATACGGTTCATTCCATGTTTTGCTATCGACGGTCTATGAACGGATAGCCCCCATCGACGGTCTATGAACGGGTGGGCAAGTTTTGATACAAGTTAAGCCAAGTACATGTTTTGACACAAGTTATGCTAGGTATGTGTTTTGATGCAAGCTATGTTACAAGTAAGTTTGAAGAAGCTATGATAAATGTATGTCTTGCAAGAACCTCGGGAACCATTCATGAAACCCTTTATTATTTGTACCATTCACTGAGTTTCAATACTCACCCTCTCTATATATATGTAGGTTCCAAGTTAGAAGTCGGCTTCGCCGAGGTGTTTATCTCTGCGCTGAAGTTTTGTATGCTTGTCTACGTCGGCAACGCTTATGTCGGCACTTGTATGTTTAGGTCGGCTACCTTGTATTTACGTCGGCAGTGTTGTAGATCTTGTTTTCTGAATTTGTATTCGTTATGCTTTGTATATGTCGGCTGTAAGGCCCTTTTGTTAAGATGTAATGTATAATTTAATTTGCTCATATCCAAATTGTAAAGTTATGTAATGATGTATGCCATTTCATTTAACTTATGCACAGCTCTTATGGACCACTTGTATTTGGTTATTGCTTCCGCTCTTGTTAGCCCCATAGTTTATACTCTGATTGTGTGTGATTTTTGAAAGTTGGCCTTCGGTAATCTCGGATTACTGGCCATCACGGCACCATTCTACTAGGGGCGGAATGGGGTCGTGACAATGATGCTATGCTTATATTTTTATGAAATTAAAATGTTCTATATATATATATATTTGTTATTTAATTATGTGAATCCATGGTCCCTAAACCGATCCAATCCATGTTTTAAATGGATTGGTTTGGATTGGTTCCACGATTTAAACGGATTGGATTGGTTCTAATTTTTCAGGAATCGTAGATAACGGATTGGTCATGGTTTTACCTCCAATCCAGACCAATTCGGACCATGCTCACTTCTAGGCCCAAAGCTCGCCCGCTTCCCAGGGTGGGCCTAGCCCTGTTTAGGGCTATTTGGGCTCGGGTTCAAGCCCCTAGGCCTGGGCCTGGGCTATCATTTTAAAGCCCGGCCCAACCCCATGACCTAGCCCATCAGCCCATTTAAGGCCCACTCAAAGTCTGGCCCACTAAAGACCTAGTGTCTTTTTTAGTAGAAAATAATAAAATTTTGGTAGAAAAAATTTAAAAAAACAAAAAAGAAAATGATTAGGCCCGCCCAAGCCCGAGGTTAGGCCCTGGCCCATCAAACCGCCCAAGGCCCGAATACCCTTGGGCCTGGGGCCTATTTTCTAGGCCCGTGAACCGACCCGACCCAAATTTTGGCGGGAGCCCGTGAGGCTTGACATAGGTCGGGCCAGATTTACACCCCTATAGCCAACCTATGTGCCTCTCGTGGAGGTTCCGAATATGTCAAATGGTTATGGCTGTGTGATTAAAGCTTAAGTTTTGTTTTCTTATTTGATTAAACAAGTCTTTGTTTATTTTGTAAATAGGGCCAAGTCCTATTTTGTCTTATCTGTGTATATATGATAACGTAGGAATGATGTGATAATGTATGTATATAAAAAGTTTAAAATTTGTCTATCCCATATATGTCTGCACAGCTCAATGAGTGTTGTATATTTTGTTATCTGCTTCCACTAGCCTCTAATATTATGTTTTATGTTTATGAGGCTTTTGGTAATCTACAAATTACTAGCCAATTACGACGTTAAACTTATAAGGGTGGGTTTGGGTTGTGACATTTATGATGCAGAGAAAGGTGATGCAGTCGACATTACCTTTACCGGAAATGCCGACTCCGACGGAAAACACCAATGCTCGGAAGGAAGGATTGGCTACAGTGCCAACAGTCCCCCAACATAAGAAGAGATCAGGAAATTCACATCAGCGATCCTAGAATGACGGATGGACAGAATCTCAGCGAGAGGAGTCTTAAAGAACCCCAATGACCAATGAGACCTAGATTAGGGGATCTCGGTAGGTTAACGGGCAGGGCCTTTGCTTTCATGAGATGACAGACATAGAGAAATCCAAAAGGTCACATCCCAACATAAGGAGCAGCGTGCCGAACAGGTTGAAGTCAACCGATAGTCGAGCTCCTAGATGGTTAAAGGAATACTTGTGAGATTATCTGTAAAGGAAAAGGCAGAATGTTTAGATCACGTTCATCGCCCAGCCAAAGACTCCATTCTTGGTAGAGCTGGATGCGTTCGAGGCACCGAAAGATTCAACATTCCAAGGTTCTAGATCTACGATGGTAAGTCAAACTCAAACTTCCATGTTGGTTTATATTTGAATGCAATGGCCTTGTGGAGTGGGAATGAACAATTGTTATGCAAGATGTTCCCATCGACATTTAGGAAAATAGCATTGGACTAGTTCCACAAATTACCGAAGGGATGTGTAAAGAGATATGAAGACCTAGCCGAGATGTTTATGGCCAGGCGTTACAAACATGCTACAACCACTGAGGGTAGATTCCCTATTGACTTTGAAGATAAACGATGGCGAAGGCCTCAGGGCTTACACCAAAAGGTATTACGAGGTTTAAAACCAGACTCCGGCTTGTAACCAAGAACTTGTGGTCGTGTCTTTCAAGAATGGCTTAGAAGATGATTGTCGTTTCAGCAATCCCTTGCAAAGACCCTCCCGAGGAACATGGAAGATCTCATAGCAACGATTGAGAAGTACGCAAGGGCAGAAGAGGACAAGAAAACAAAGAAGACGAGCACAGTAAAGCAGGAGAGGATAAATGGCTCGCCGAAGCATAATCGAGGAAATAACAGTGCCAACAAATCAGAATCTAGATTGAAGGCTACGCAGGCCATGAACACAGTTTTCAAGATCCTTATTTACAAGGTCTTGGAAAGGATTAGAAACTAGCCTTACTTTAGGGCACCACAGAAGATTCCTAGAAAGTTTATGGGAAGAAATCCCGAGAAGAGTTGTGCCTACCATGATGAGAATGGACACATGACTCAAGGATGCAGGGCCCTGAAACAACACTTGGAGAATCAGGTCAGACAAGGACACCTGAGGGACCTCATAGACAAAGCAAAGACACGAAAGGAATAGGCAAAGTTGGCCTAAGCGCCTAGAGCAGCACCTTCACCCCTCTCCCTTCCCTATAGGCGGATGGACCACGGGTTATTAACGTGATCCATATGAAGGTTAACGATAACGAGATCCGAGGTGAGATACAGAGGGAAAGACATCTGTTGCATGTTTACCAAGTCCAGCAAAAGAAGCCTTGGATAGAAGAACATCAGGAACCGATGATCTCATTCACAGAAGAAGACCTAGATATAGTACAACATCCACACAACGATGTTTTTGTAGTGACTTTGAAGGTCGAAGAATGCCAGGTAAGGCACATATTGATAGATCAAGATAGCTCCTGTGACATCATATATGTCAAATGTTACAAGGAACTCGCCTCCACAATGACGATTTGGAACAATTCGACAGCCCAATGGTCGGATTTAATGAAACCTTGACGTGACTACTAAGGACCACAAACTTAGAGGTTCAAGCAGGAACCAGGACAGTAACCACAGAATTTACCGTAATAAACACACCCTTCCTGTACAACATTATATTGGGAAGACCTTGCCTGCACGCTATGAGGGTTGTTCCCTTAACACTACACCAATTACTGTGGTTCCCAACAGAGTTCGGGGTTGAGGAAGTGAGAGGAGATCAAGTGCAAGCAAAAAAATTGTTCCACGGCAACAATAAATACACATGCGCTATTAGAGACGCAGAAACGACATAGGTAGAAGAGGAAGACCAAAAGGTCTTGAACGATATTGGCAAACAGCCCGCTGACAAGAGTCAGGAACCCTTGAAAATGGTTTTGGTACAGGAAGGAAACAAAGAACGATTCTTCCTCCTTGAATCAGGCTTGGTCAAGGAAGAAGAAAGAAAATTGGAAGCTTTCTTAAGAGAGAACATAGAGGTGTTCGTTTGGACACCCTACTAGATGTCGAGGATTAGCCTCGAGGTCACCTGCCACAAGCTCAATGTGGACAGGTTGGCCAAACTAGTGGTCTAGAGAGCCAGGCGATTTACTTTGGACTACGTATAAGCAGTTGAAGAGGAAGTAGAGAAACTGCTAGAGGCCCAGGCAATTCAAGAAGTAAACTACCCAACATAGTTGTCTAACACAGTGGTAGTAAAGAAGAAGAATGACAAATGGAGCGTTTGTGTAGACTTCACAAGTTTGAATAAGGCTTGTCCGAAAGACTGTTTCTCTTTGTCAAAGATAGACCAACTTATGGATGCCACATCTAGCCATGGAAGAATGAGTTTCCTCGATGCATACCAAGACTATCATCAAATAGCCATGTACGCTCTAGACAAAGCGAACACAACATTAAAAAAAAAAAAAAAAAAACTAAAAATATTACTACCAAAAAACTAACTATTCTATTTATTTTTTTGCACTTCTTTTTATAAAAAAAAATAAAAAAATCAACTAAAGTAGTTACTTTTCAAAACAACCATAAATTAGTCAAAAATTTAAAAAGTCACTAAAAAATTAAAAAACTATTAAAGATGCCAAAAAATTTAAAAATCATATAAAAAATTCAAAAATTCCTTCCATATTCTCTTTTCTTTTTGTACATTTTTCTTAAAAAACTAAAAAGTATTCACCAACACTTCAATTTTCATCATATATTTTAGCTAAATGCCTCTGAAAAATCCATTTCCAACCCTAAGTTAAGATTTCTAATTTTAATTGTTATGCCAAATAGTTCAACAATAAAAAATTTTGAAAAATTGGCAAATCAGTGGCAAAATCAAAAATATATTAAGTTGGGACTTATTGTAATTATTATTTTGATATGATTAAAAAGATCTTTAATTATACTTAAGTAATATTTAGTAATATAATTATAATTTAAAAGTAATTTAATTATAATATTTGTGACCCATAATAATATATTATTATACAGACCACTATACTTACGCTATAGTTATTAAATTGTTATGAAATAAATAATTACATTTTAAAATTGAATTTTATAATCCTATATGTAATTTTATTATGGACTAATGATGTTTTGTATCACTAATATCTAAGAGCATTCCCAATGAGAGTTAAAAAAGTATGTTAAAGTGTGTTATATAACAAAAAGTGATAAAAGTTGGACCAAAAAGTGATAAAAGTGTGACTAAAAAATGTGTTAAAATGTATTAAGAGTTTGTTAATTTTAAAGAGTGAGTGGTGATGTGACAAACATATCAAAGTGTGTGTTAAGAATATATATAAATAATAAATAAATAAATAATTTAAAAATGTAGTGGGCCCAGCCTACTGCACTGTTGTAGTGCCCATCTGCCCACCCTCTGTCTATCTCTCTCTTCTGCTGAGTTCACTAAGATGATAATCAGATTTTTGATAAAAAGCTGCTTATAAGCAGCTTTTTTGTGAGAGAGGAAGTTGGTAATAATCTGAAAAGCAGATTATTACCAACTTCCCAAAAGAAGCCTAATTCACACCACTAGTGTATAGTTAAGCAACTCGAATAAAATGCACACAAGTCCACTAACTGATAACATTTGACACTAACAATGTGTTTAACATGTGCATTGTGGATGACACTAACAATGTGTTTAACATGTGGATTGTGGATGCTCTAACAACGTGTTATCACCGTTAGACGACTTCACTTGTATTGACTCATTTCAGTAGTCTATTATTATAAACTTACCTAATTACGAAGAGACCTACTTCTGTTTTTATATTATTTTATGGACAAATTATGAAGGTAGTTCCTATATTTTAGTTTTTATGTCATTTAGTCATTATAATTTTAATTGGTTCAATTTTGACTTTAAATTTGTAATTGTCTCAAATTGATCCAATTGGTCACAACTCTTAGTATATATATATATTTTTATTTTATGAAAAATATGCATATAAGTGTCATGTGTCATATGTCATATTTTTAAAAGTAAAATTATAACTTGTCAAATTTAGTAAGTTAACCCCAATCAATTTAGTAATAATTTTTTTTTTAAATATACAAACGATATTATCAATTGAATCAAATTGATGCAAAATTTAAAATTAAAAGTCAAAATTGAGTTAATTAAAAATATAGAGATCAAAATGACATAACAAGTAAAATATAGAAACCACTAATATAATTAGTCCAAATTTTATTTATTATCATTATTTAAAGTGGGGGGACCCACTAATATAATTAGTCCAAATTTTATTTATTATCATTATCCCGCTAATATAATTAGTCCAAATTTTATTTATTATCATTCTTTAAAGTGGTTGGTGGGTGGGGAAACCACTAATATATTTATAATTAGTCCAAATTTTATTTATTTCATTGTTTAAAGTGGGGGAACCGCTAATATAATTAGTCTAAATTTTATTTATTTTCATTATCCCACTAATATAATTAGTCTAAACTTTATTTATTATCATTATTTAAAGTGGTGGGTGGGTGGGTGGGTCGGGAAACCACCACTATAATTAGTCCAAATTTTATTAATGACTCATTTGATATTCTATTTTGTGGATCCCATCTCATGGAGAAATTTTTGTATGCAGATAGGATACATATCATGTGATACCTTCTACTATTGTAATTGACTTTGATAATAGGGCACATTACATTTATGTTGAGTGTTTGGGAAACAATAATGAGTATATACATTTGTGATTAGTGGAAGGTAGTGTCACGTGATATCCTATTGACATACAAAAATTTGCAAGCGTAAAAAGTTATTCTTATCAGATATTATTATATACATAAACAAATTACAAATTATAGGGTCTACTACATTTATGTTGAGTGTTTGGGGAATAATAGTGGGCATATACATTTGTGATTAGTGGAAGGTAGTGCCACGTGGTACCCTATTGACATACAAAAATTTGCAAGCGTAAACAGTTAGTCTTATCAGATATTATTATATACATAAACAAATTACAAATTATATTTTAAAAATGGATGAGAATTATGAGTTTAAATTTAAACTACTATTTTATAAAATAAAATTTATTATTTTATTTATTTTTCAATACCCAATAAAATTAATTTTTTTTACAAATTATTTTAACTATAAAATTTATGTGGTAAACGGTTCAAATAGTAAAAATACCACAAAAAAAAAAAATTTTTAATTGAAGCCACTAAAAAAAAATTATAAAATTATATAAAAAGGTCAAAAATTCCTTCTATTCTCTTTATTTTTTGTGCATTTTTTTTTAAAAAAGTTAAAAAGTTATTCTCAAACACTTTAATTTTTTTCACCTCATATTAACTAAAAAACCACTAAAAAAGTCACCTCTGCCAAACTAATTCTAAAGTTAAGAGTTCTATTTTTAATTGTTATGCCAAATAGCTCAACAACGAAAAAAATTTAAAAGAATTACAAATCAGTGAAATAGTGAAAAAATATTAAGTTATAATTTAATTATAATTCATTGTAATGTTTACAACTACATATTGTAATTATTATTTTAATTATAATAAAAAATAAATGTTAATTCCACCTTATGTAGTGCTTATAACTTATTATGTTTTTCTTAAAAGTGATTTAATTATAATATTTGTTACCCATAATAATTTACTATACTGTTATATAGACCACAATGTATACGCTATAGTTATTAAATTATTATGGAACAAATAACTACATTTTAAAAGTGAGCTTTATAATCTAATATATACTTTTATTATTGACCAATGATGTTTTGTGTCACTAATAACGTGTTATTATCGTTAAAGTGACTTGAGTGTAAGTTTTCAAAAGAAACTGTAAATCAGTGATTTATCAATTTTAATAATTAAAGTTATAAATTTTTTTTTGATGAATTTATAATATTTTATAAAAATATCACTGTTTTGTAATTTTTTTTATCTTAAAAAAATTTACTTTTGTTTTTTTAGATTTTATATATTGATTTATTTATTATTATTTAAAGTGTGGTATAGCTGCAATCAACAAACTCCACCATAGGGTGTAATGACATCTTAGTTTCGTCTGTTTGGTTTGATTTTCATAATTTATTTTTAAAATTTTATTTTAAAAAAATTAAAAATTAATTTAGTATAAAAAAATATATATAATTTTACCTTTTTGAAAGGAAGAATAATTTTTAAAAATTAAAAAAAAAATTTAATATTTATTTTTATCAAACTAATTTCTATTTAAAAAAAAAAAATTGAGAAAATATTTTCAAAAAATTAAACCAAACTGTTATTTATGCATAATGACATCTTTCAAAATTATCAACCCTACAAACAAATATACCAACAATAAAAGACTTCTCAAAGAACAATAAAAGACAAAAATAACATTATACAGAAACAAAATTTAGGTTTGAAGTGGATATACATCAAAAGTTACGATTACTATCCAATTTTTTTTTTATTATTTTTATGAATGATATAACAAGAGTTTATATCATGGAACCTATGGTAGGCCCATGCATCATTCAAATTTTCTGAAAGTCTCATCCCCCTTTAATTTTTCCTCTATGATTAAAAGTTTTCCAACTTGTAAGAAATAAACTACATTAAATAATCCTGTGTGTGGATCATCCGTTGGTAGATCTCTCTATATATATTGCCATATTTGTTATGTCCTTCTAAGCAAACAAACACTTGGCAACTGTTAAGGTTTGCATGATCATTCCCTTCATTCACTATGAATAGATCAATGTTCCTAATTGGGTTTCTCACCATAGCAGCCATTGATTTTAGTTTCTGCAATGGAAACCATGATGCTGTGATGTGCCGGGAGGGCGAGAAACGAGTTCTTTTAAAGTTCAAGAAAGGTGTAGACGATCCTTCAAACCGACTCTCTTCTTGGGGGGAGGTGGTCGGAGATGATTGCTGTAGGTGGGAAGGAGTTGTTTGCGACAACTTCACTGGCCATGTCATTGAACTCAGCCTTGGATATTCTGATAAGTGGAGGAGGTTGAGTGGTAATATAAATCCTTGTTTGCAAAAATTGAAGCACCTCAGGTACTTGGATCTGAGTGGAAATGATTTCACAGGTTTACCATTCCCATCATTCATTGCTTCTATGACACAACTGCGATATATAGACTTGTCTAATACAGGATTTGTGGGAACAATTCCTCATGAGCTTGGAAATCTGTCGAGTTTACGCTCTCTAAGCCTCAAAACTCATTATTATGGCCTGATGAACATCAAGAACCTGGAGTGGCTTGCTCGTCTTTCCTACTTGGAACATCTTGACTTAAGTGGTGTGATCATTGCCAAAGAACTCAACTGGCTACAGGTAATTAACAACCTTCCTTTCTTGGTAGAGTTACACTTGCTTAGATGTGAACTTGATCACTTTCCCCCTCTTCTCAGTGCTATTAATTTTACATCTCTTGCGGTCCTAGATCTCTCCGGTAACTATTTTAGCTCTCTCATACCTGGGTGGATCTTTAGCCTAGGTAGCCTTGTTTCTCTTCATCTAAGCGATTGCAATTTTATGGGCCAAATGCCTGAAGGTTCTTGGAACTTGACTTCTCTTCGGATACTTGATGTTTCTCATAATTACAAACTCGATTCTACTTTACCGAATTCATTGTTTAGTACTACAAATAGCCTCGTCCTTCTTAGCCTTGCACACAGTGGATTTCATGGTCCACTTCCTACACTAGTCCCGAACATGACCAATTTGTCTCATCTTGATCTATCTTCAAATTATCTTGATTCTACCATACCTAGTTGGTTGTATAGCTTTAGTCATCTTGAGTTCCTCGACTTGGCCTACAATAGGTTGGAAGGTGGAATATCGAACCAGATTGGGAACCTAACTTCTGCCATCTTCCTCAACCTATCACAAAACAACCTTGAGGGAAGTCTACCGAATTCCATTGGAAACCTAGTTTCGCTACACTGCCTCGACCTATCCTATAATGGACTTGAGGAAAGCCTACCGAGATCGTTAGGAAATCTTTGCGACTTGATAAGTATTGATCTGTCACATAACAGATTTAGCGGAGAATTATTCACTCTCTCGTCTAAATGCACTGCAATACATGCTTTGGAGCATATGCGCCTAGATGATAATCAACTTTCCGGTCATATTCCTGATCAAATTGGACAATTTGAAAATTTGTCTTCTCTTTTGCTCAGTGGTAATTTGCTTTATGGTCCTATTCCGGAAACTCTAGGAAGATTGACTTCCTTATATGAATTGTCATTGGAGGAAAATCAATTAAATGGAACTCTTCCACAAAGTATTGGACACCTTTCAAAGTTACAACAACTTGATGTGTCTAATAATTTGTTGCATGGCACTGTATCAGACGTTCACTTCACAAAGCTTGCAAATCTGAAGGAATTTCATGCTTCTGGAAATCGGTTGACTTTAAAAGTGAGTCCTGACTGGATCCCTCCCTTTCAACTTTTAGAAATAGAACTTGGATCATGGCATTTAGGTCCAAAGTTTCCTATATGGCTCCAATCACAAAAGAATCTTGAGACTATTGATTTATCCTACACTGGAATATCAGATGAGATTCCAACTTGGTTTTGGAACTCATCTTTCTCGGTAGGCAGACTAAATCTCTCCCACAACCATATCCATGGCCAGATTTCATATATTCCTAGCAATATCAAAAGGGCTTTCTTAAGCTCCAACAATTTGAATGGTACATTACCCCGTGTTTCTTCAGACTTGATTGAGCTTGATCTTTCCAAAAATTCATTTTCTGGAGAGATCTCCCACTTGCTATGTGATAGGAAAAATGAAGCTAAATATCTGGCAGTTCTGCTACTCAAAGAAAACTTTTTATCCGGAGAAATTCCTAATTGCTGGATGGCTTGGCAATCAATGACGGTCATAGATATGGGAAACAACAATCTGACGGGAAACATCCCAAGCTCCATGGGGCATTTAGGCAGTCTGCAATCGTTACACCTGCGAAACAACCATCTCTCTGGAGAAATTTCTTCATCTCTTCAAAACTGCACAAAATTAGTAGTGGTTGACCTCAGTGAGAATGAGTTTATTGGAAGCATACCGGCGTGGATGGGGGAAAGGCTTTTGCATTTGATGGTTCTCATCCTCAGGTCTAATAAGCTAGATGGTGTGATACCTCAAGCATTTTGTCGTATCTCATCTCTTACAATCTTGGATCTTGCAAACAACAATTTGTCCGGAGCAATGCCATGGTGCATCAACAATATCACTGCCATGACAATGAAGCGAAACTTCAGTGGTGATGCTACCTATCAAGTTTCATGTAGGATAAACAATAATAAAGCTATATGTGACTACATAGATTTCTTGGAGAATGCATATTTGGTGACAAAAGGAAGCAACAATCGATATGACAAGATTCTTACTCTTGTGACTAGCATAGACCTTTCAAACAACAATATATCTGGCAATATTCCTGAGGATCTAACTAGTCTACTGGGACTGCTTTCATTGAATCTGTCCGGAAATCATTTAATCGGTGAGATTCCAAAGAAGATAGGTGACATGGGGTCGTTGGAATCTCTTGATTTATCCAGAAACCAACTTGGTGGTGAAATTCCTCCAAGTATGTCAGGTTTGACTTTTTTGAGCTACTTGAATTTGTCTTACAATAACTTGTCAGGTAAAATTCCATTGAGTACCCAACTCCAAAGCTTCAATGCTTCTAGTTTTATCGGCAACAGGCTTTGTGGATTTCCACTTACAAAGAATTGCAGTGTTGATGATGTGAGAAATGTAGTTCATAATGAAGGTGTTGGATCTGAAGTGGATTGGTTTTATTTGTCGATGGCTTTTGGATTTGCTGCAGGTTTTTGGGGTGTATGTATTCCTATATTGTTGATCAAGTCATGGAGATATGCCTATTTCCGATTTTTGAATAATGTTTGGACAAGACTCTATGTTTATATACAGGTAAATTCCATTATGTTTAAATTTCTCATGATTATAAAATAGAAGCTTACCTATCGTACCAAAACTTCTTGTCAATATGATTCAATAATGTTCTCAATTTTAGCCATCTTCCTTTAGGCCATGTTTGTTTGGGCGGACTGGATTAGCATTCCTATGACTAATAGTTCTAGGATTACGAATCTGTTGGATTATGTATCCTATCTTAACTACTAGTCAAGTTTAAAATAATTAGTCCGTACTTCAATTGTTTAACCAAACATCGGATCAATAATTTTATTGGACTATTAGTCCAATCCCAAGCTCATGTCCACCCAAACAAACATGGCCTTAAAGTATTAACAAAAAGTTCAGATTTCTCCAAAGATGGAAGGTTTGACTTTTTTGAGCTACTTGAATTTTTCTTATATTAACTTGTAGGTAAAATTTCATTGAACACTCAACTCCAAAGCTCCAATGCTTCTAGTTTTCTTGCCAATAAGCTTTGTGGACTTCCACTTACAAAGAATTGCAATGTTGATGGCGAAACACCTAATGTGGGAAAGGAAAGAGATAATGAAGGTGCTGGATCTGAAGTGGATTGGTTTTATTTGTCTATGGCTTTTGGATTTGCGGTAGGTTTTTGGGGCATCTCTATTCCTATATTGTTCATTAAGTTATGGAGATATGCCTATTTTCGATTTCTGGATAATGCCTGGACAATACTTTATGTTTATATACAGATAAATGTGATGAGATTTTAAAAGTCATGGAAGTCTCCTACTTTTTTTTTTTTTGATAACTCAGGTATCCCCAACCCTCCGACTTTTGGAAGTCTCCTACTTGTGTCTCCTTAATACTATAAATACATGTATCTTTCGTGTGATAAATTCTGTTATGTTTAAATTTCTCATGATTATATAATGTACCAAAAGTTTGTCAATATGCTTCAATAATATTCTCTATTTTAGCCATCTTCTTTTAAGTAAGGGTAGATTGTATTGATAGTCCTTATATTTTAATTATTGTGTCATTTTGGTCATTGTAATTCTAATTGGCTCAATTTTAATCTTAAATTTATGAATTTATCTTAATTTGGTCTAATTGATTAGAATTATTAATATTTTCTTATGAAAAAACTCAAATAAGTGGCATGTGACATACTTTTAAGAGTGAAATTATAAATTTTTTCAACTTAGTAGGTTAACATCAACCAGCTCAACGATCATTTTTCGTCAAAAATCCTAATGACTTTATCAATTGGATCAAATTGACAAAAAATCTAAAATTAAGAGTCAAAATTAAGTCAATTGAAAATATAGAGACCAAAATAATACAATGAATAAAATGTAGAGACTACCAATATAATTTACCTATTAAATTACTAACAAGCTGTTCAAATATTCCTTAGTAAGTAAATTACAACCTCAGTGCTTCATAGTTGGCAACTTGGCAAGTATGGTATGTCAAATATGTATTATTATATAATATAAGTAAAAACGTTGTAATCTTTTTGAGATTGAAAATCTCAATTTAATTTTCTTATATTTTTTGAATTTTATATCACTTAAAATACATATATCATTTTGTGATTAGTCCAAAATTTAATTTACATCAATTAAATTAATTTTTATAAGACATTCTGTCCAATAGTCTAAATTAAATATCACGTACATACTTTTATAAAAGGACCAAATGACCTTTTTTATAATCACGCGCCTATGTTTTTTGTATTTATTTTTTATTTTTTTAAATGTTTAAGAGCTCTGAATTCTGATGTGATGTTTTGACTTTTTACTTTTCTTTTCTTTTCTTTTCTTAATGAGCTGGCTTTAAACCTCCTTTCTAGAACTCTGTATTATTATTTGAGAAATGTTAGAGATCATGAAAATTTTGTCATGAAAAGGATCATGAGGAGTGAGATAGGGATGATTTTTTTGTTTTATTTTTAGATTTGAAAGATGTTGACGTTGACGTTGATGTTGATGTTGATGATGATGATAATAATAATAATGATGATTGCAACCGAGAGAATTTTTTTTTCTTTCCTTTTTCAACATATATATTTTCAGTAGAGATTTTTTCCAACAGATAAAAATATATATTTTCAGTAGATATTGCAATAGATAGATTTTATTTTTCTTTCCTTTTTCAACATAGGTATTTTCAGTAGAGATTTTTTCCAACAGATAAACAGATATATTCTCAGCAGATATTTTTTTCAACAAATTGAGAGAGAGAGAGAGAGAGAGAATAACTAGAGAGGAATAGATAGAGAGAGAGAGAAAAGTTTGAAATGGTGTGGATTTGAACAAATAGATGTAAATTTAAATAGATAAAAAAAATTGTACAAATAAATATGAATTTGAACAAATAATCAACGAAAAGTCAAATAGATTAAAAAAAAAAGTCCAAGGATAAAATTAGAAACAAAATATCTTCTAAAACTTCTCACCAAATTACTTCACAAAGTGTAGATTTCTCACCAATAAAAAATATTCACTAGTCCTTATGCCTTACATCCTCATTAGATTAGATTTATCACTAATTTTCTCATTTTTATATCTTTTAATCATTACCAATATTTATTTCCTTAAATTTTGTGATTTCAAAACATGCAATGACATTATTACTATTTTAGTTTCAATAGTTATGGTATGAAATCTATATCTATATTTATATTTCTATCTATACTATTATATAGATAAAAATGTTGTTGGGTTTCTAATCTAAATATTTTATAATTTTAAATTAATAAAATATAAAATATACGTATCATAAAATCATTGATCATTTCACTTTAATTATAATTATGGACATTTTAATTATTATGATAACATATTTCAAATTCTGTAATTATTTTTTAGATGGTATAATTATTGTGATGACCCAAATTTTTTTAAAAAAATAATAATAATTAGTCAGTGCATAAATTAATTGAACAATATTTGGATTGAACTGCTGTGTAAAATTCTATGCAAAAATAGTCCGGTTTTATTTTTTTTTTTTAAATAGTTCCCAATCTCAGAAAATTATGAAATTTTTATTTGTTGTTTAGATATGAGTCTAGCACGTTGGGTAAACATTTCAGAATTAATCGATGAGTATTTATTTTATGAAAATTCGCGGACTGATCGGTGTACGGTCTAGTGTACAACATAATTTGATATATAATTGGGTGATGTTTGGTATATGAGCGAGAATTTAATTCAAGACGCATGACTTGGATTTAATTTAATTTGAATTTGTTTAATTACTCATGTTTAACTGTTTGGTCTTTTTTAATTATGTGATTGGTATTGATCAGCATGGGAGTTGTTATTATTTATTATATATGATTATAATATATATTTGAAAGTTGAATTTATGGTGTATGCCATACGGTGCAAAATTATATATTTTTGTAGTGAAAGAAAATGAGTATATATTTCGTAGTGAGCAAAATATTATATTGTGAGAAAAAAATTATATCATTTTATAATTTATATTACAAAATTTTAAAGATATTATTGTCATATATTTTGTATTAATTTGTATGATGTTAAGTTGTGAGCATCTATAGGGAAGTGAACCCACAGGGGTTGTCCCCCACGTCCCTTCCCATCAAACTTCTTCCTTTCTTTTCTTTTTTTTTTTTTTTTTTGGTTATAGGAAAATCCTCCCACTCTCTCGTAAGTCCAAGACAGCGTCCCTTGCAGAGATCACCAAGATCTCCTGTTATCTGTTCCGAGTAAAGAGACTATAACCTAGGAACTTGCCCCGACCTTTCAAGACAAGCTCCACTTAAATTAAGACTTGCGCAGAGGGGGAGCATTGAGCCCACACCAAGTGCTGTGGTAGCAACAACTTAAAGCTAACCTTCTAACCAATTGGCCCAAGGGGTTTCGAACTTGAGACCTAGGGTCTTAACCCCTAGGCCTTTACCAAGTTGCCAAACACCGTTGGGTTACTTCTTCCTTTCGTTTCCTTTCTTTCTCTACTTCTTTTCCTTTGCTTTTTTTGAGCTGAGCTCTCTCTCTCTCTCTCTCTCTCTCTCTCTCTCTCTCTCTCGCTTCTATTGTTGGCTCAACATTTAAGCTTCAAATAAGAGTCGTTAGAGTGAGATTTTGCAAAAAGTTTGTAAATGAAAGTTGGAGAGCTCGTTGTGATCTTCGCAATGGTGGTCTTGGATTCTTGATCGAGCGAGCTTTGCATTTTCAAATTTTTTTTTCTTCATATTTTGAGGTAGGGACTTTCTTCATATTATTACTTTAAAGCTATGTTAGGAATATTTTGAGAAAATATATCATTATAGGAGGCATTGCATTATATATTTCTCAGATTTTTGTTTGGTTAATTTTTGGAAGAAAATTATGTTGAAATGTCAAGAATATTGTGGTAATTTGAACTTGATTTGAGAAAATCATCTTGTGCTGATAATTTTTGCTAAAAATCTGAAATTAAACTTTAATAGTTGTACGAGTTGTATCTACATCATATTATGATTAGAAAATTTATTTTGAGAAATATAAAGTTAAATTTTTTTTTTTCATCTTTGATTTTGAAATTTATTTTTGAGAAAAATAAATTAATGTTGATGAGTATTGTGTAAATTGTTAAGTTGGAATTATAGAGTTGTTTTGAGATTAAAAACTCTAAAAGTGCTATATTCATGATATTTTATGAAAGATGATATGTTGATGATTAAGTTGTGTTCATTTTTGTGAAAATAAAAATGTGAATTGTGGACTTTCGAACTCACAACCTTGAAAATGTTACTCTTGGGCATATTTCATAATTTTGTATGTAAATATCATGTTGAGTAGGTAATTTTAGAAAAAGTTGTGAAATTGTTATTGGTAGAGAATTTGGGAAAAAAATTAACTTTTTAAGTAGCTTGGCATGAAAATATGGTTATGTTGAAATATGGTTATGTTTGAGAGATGAGGTATGTGAAGTCATGTTTGGTATTATTAATTTGAATTTTTTTTTATAAATATAATGAACTTACTAATTTGATGGATTAAATTAGTTTGATTAATATTTTATATCTTTTATGATTAAAAGTGTGTTATTGAGATTATACCATAACTTTTAATAGAGTAGGATGGAAATGGTAATATTCGATAAATATGAGATTTGGTGAAAATCAAATTGGTTATCTTGGTTGAGGTGAAACAAAATTGATCGAAAGTTTTGTGTAAGTCAAAACAATTGGGAAATTGATTAATAGTTTTAATAATTGGTGTATGCTAATATGTTGTTTTTGAACATCAAATTCATAGATGATATATTTGAATTGTAAATTAAGGATTTGATTGGAAAGCACTTATTTTTGAAATGTCGAGTATTGGTTACTCCTTTGAAATGTTGAGTTTAAAAGAAAGTTATATAAGTCTTGAAAATTTGTCTTTAATAATTGTGGAATATGGATTGTTTCCAAATGTTAGGAATCATGAGAAAATTCCAAGTTATGGTTGCATGTTAGATTATATATCCATGTGTTATCCTTTTCATTCATACATTAAAGATAACTGTTTTGGCTTTCGATGGAGAATTACCATGTTTGTTTTTAATGAGGGGTTTCTTGGAAGGATGAGAGATGTTGAAACTTTGAAAGTTTAATACATATAGTATGTTATAGATTTGTCTTGAAATGACTAAATTGGAAATGTTGATTAACATGTGGAGACTATATGAATGTGGATATTGTTGTATTATCTCTTAGGATTGTATTATGATATTACATCGATAGAGATATGAAATTTGATCACAATGGAGCATTGTGTGGTCGAATTAAAATTGGAACCATTCTAATGCATTGTTACATATTGGATTACCATTTCATTTCATTATTATCATGAATTTTGAATTGCAATTGAAAACTATTGTTTTGTGGAGGGAATTGTTTTTGTAAAACAACATTATTTTGATTTGTTTTAGGTAAATAGGTTGGTAAGTTTAGATAGGGGGTGTAGTTTGATATTGGTTGAGTTGGCCTGAGTGTCCATTGTGAAATATCAAAAACACGAGCGGATGAGGTACCACGTGCCTTCCGGTGAGAGACCGGTAAAATGGGGATTTGATAGTGCTCGATATGCCTACTTGCAGACACCAGCCTAGGGCTTACCTAAGTCGTATTTACCACCTTGAAGATAAATGGAAATTGTTGGATTAATGTGTTTTCAAATTGGCATTGTGCATAAGATTTTCAAAAGATGTGAAAAATATTTTGAGTATGACATGGCATATGCATTTATCTCATAAGACTGTATAAAATGTATTTGATGCTTTGTTAGATGTCATTATGAATAGTTTAACTATTTGATTCAATTGACAATGGGGTAATTGAATAAATTGAAAAGAATGTCCTGTTGCTATTGAAACATGTTTATTTATTTAAGTTAACTAGTTGTGATTAATTAAATAAATTAGATTTAAAAGATTATGTAATAAAATCATATGATTTTGACATGATATGATTTCACGTATATATATGAGTATCTTTGTACCTACATATCTTCTAATGTTATAATATGAGATTGTTTGGCGAGCTAGTAGTTGCCCATTCCCTACCTGTATATGTGTACAGGGAGTGTTTTCAGATTTGAGGATCAAACAACTTGGCATGGTTATAAAGTGGTGATGAACCATAGTGCTTTTTAATGGTTTCTTGGCTGAGTTCTATGCTTTGTAAAGGGTAACGCTTTCTTATTTATTGTAAGCCTCAGGACATTTCTTTTATTTGTATGTAAATGTCTTTGTTGTATAACGAGAGAGAACAAATATATTTAATTATTCATCATTTCATCAAATGATGACTTGTCATTTGTAAATGGACTTAATTAATGAATATTGATAATGTTATCCGAGTAATAAAATACGGGGCGTGATAGTTATCACCTTTCAAATTCTTAAATGTATGATTCTCTTATAATATTGATATGGAAAATAAATCAAAATTTTAAATAATAATAACAATTCAACACTACTTCATAATTTTAAATTAATAATAAAAAAAATGATACTTTGGTTTGTTTACGATAATAGTAAAAGATGAATCGATGTTAATTTTCAAATTTTATTAAGCAAAGTTTCATTTATTTGGTTCAAAGTTTACATTTAATTATTTTTTAAATTCTTCTATAATTTTTTTTTTTAAATCTAAGAAATATATTTAACATAAAGTTATTGGCACATCTAGCCATATATCTAATTTGAAAATTTGAAAATCTTTTAAATGGAAAATCCAAAACATAATCCCCCTTTCATTTGAAGTTTGAAATTTTGGGATATTAAAAAAATAAAATATGAAATTTAATAATGCTATGGTGACCATATTTGATAATATCTAATGTGACATTTTAAAGATAATAATTAAATGTATCATGTAACGCCTATTGAATAATGTGATTAGTGTTATGTAATGTGTTACAATATATGGAACTAAAATCTGGTATCAAAATATGATTACATAATATTATTCATTTTAATAATCTACATAAAAAATATTATTTGAAGTATGAGTATAGCTCGACTTTTTCGCGCCCCCTTTCGGAAGTCGAAAAAAGCCATACAGTTCGGATTCCCGCGGTTCTAAATCTAATCTCACAAGTGCAATATGAAATAGATAAACATCAAAGAGTCCAAATCCGTAAAGTCTTTTGGAAAATCAATTTTTAATCAAATTGCCAAAAATGAATTGTTTTGCCAAATACAGAATTGCCACCTAAATATTTTTTAGAAAATTTAGAAAACCCATGACTCTTGTCAAAGGTCACGTGTCCATCATCACCAAGATTGTCTCGGCTCGGGAACTTGGGTACGAGAGGGGAAGGTCATGAATGCATTTGAGCACCCTCGCTTTCTCGATCAAAGATCGGCCTCTACAAATCATGATATGAATCTTATGTACATTATATGCTCTTGTTCCGATTTATTAGGCTAGCATTACTATGTGTTGCGCACACACACAAGTATAGACTAACTTTGCAAGAATTGGAATGTTTCGAGTCATGTTCGTTTTGAAAATTGTTTTAAAATATGTACCACTTGAAAAAGTGATCGCATATGAACATTACTCAAATTATTCCAATTCAAGTAATAAGCCTTCATCCACAGGCATTCAAGTAGTTATAGCAATTAAGCAATTAGCCACATGGCAAGCATGCTAGACATGGCAACACTCACACGCGTGCGATATGCTAAAGCAAGTAAATGGCTCACTTAGTACTCCAAGCCAAAAGAGAAATTAGTTAAAAAAATGCATGATTCTTAACTATGCAATATGGTTAAATGCAACACATGCAATATGCAATTAATAGACTCGGCTACTAATATGGCATATGAAACAATTTGATAGCATGCGATCTAAGCATGTATTCAAAGAAGTATTAAACTAACAATGCAAGTTAGAATGATGAACCGAACCTCAGTGCATGTAATACAAATGGATGCAAACATAAAGTATGCTAAACAAAACATGATGTCCCTAATCTAACCATCGTAAACAGTTAAATAAAATGGAGAAAAACGTAGGGTTGGAAGACATACACATTATTACAACATTTTGCTCTCATGAAGGAGAGTCCGAATGAATAAATTAGCTAATTAACTAAGCTAATTAAAGCTAAGCTAATTATTACAAAACAAATTAAATTAGCTAAACTACTTAACTAATTATTACAAACCGAATTGATTAACTAATCTAGCTAAACAAATTACAACACTTTACAAAATTAACTAGCTACAACTAATTAATTACAACAAATATTTAATCAAATATTTAAACTTAAACAAGCTCGGAATGCGAGGAATGCTCATCCACGTACTCGGTTTCCACCTGAAAAGCTACTGTTTTGCTTCTGGGGAGCCTCTGTTGCGCAATAGAACACTAACACCATTGCCCACTTCCAGAATAACTTTGTTTTGCCTCACAAACACACTGCTGAATTTTGCATCAGCGGCCGGCCAGCCAGTGATGAGGGTTGCCGGCCATCAATGGTGGTCTGCCGGCCACCTGCCAGCCATGGAAAGTGGCCTGCCGGCCACTGCTGCCCAGTTCATCTTGCTGCAACAGAGGACAAATAGAGTATGCATAGGATATTTTCAAGGGTTTGTTTATACAACTCACCCCTTCTTTTCATGAGCAAATCAGAGGAGTAATGAACTTGGTTCACAAACCACCAACTCAAGAAATTTCATTACATGATGGCCTATGAACCAAAGTGTGCAATTTCTATAAATGCAACAAAATAAGACTCTAACCTCCTCCCTTTCATGAAAGAATCAAGGGAAGTGGTGACCTTGGAAACTTGAATCATTTCATCACTAATGAGTATGAAATGGCCCAAGCTTCCATGTGTTCAATTAACGTTCGATTGAACACCACACTTTTTATTATCTTACACCATTTTTAGTCCCAAGTTTTAATTACTTCCTTTTAATTACCTTTCAATTCTTTAATTCAATTGAGTCCAATAGTGAGTTTAAGTCCTCTAAATGGAAAGAAGGCTCAAACTACAAGTTGTTTTAGGCATGAAAGAGACATCATAACGTTGATAATGAACCCCAAAGGGATTAAACCATTAAGCATGACACCTCAATCTCATACTTTAAACAAACAAGTTGTTTGAACCACTTTTAAAGCAAAATAAAAGCCAAGAAAAGAGAGAGGTTGCAGAGATGATTAAGTGTGATCACAAGTATGGAAAACCATAAATAAATGCAATCAACTCAAACAAGATGGTGTCTAAGGCCTAGAACACCAAACTCATGAGGACAATTACACTACAAGCATGGAAAACAAAGCTTAAATGCAACTATCAACCAAAAATAGTGTTAAAATAGTCTAAAATAAGTCCTAAAACATGCTGGAATTAAGACAAAAATAGCTAGATTAATATGCTAAAACATGGCACAAACTAGGCTAGTAAGCAAGACACAAGGATGGGAGGCTAACCCCTCCAAATTTGGACTTCAAACATGATTTTGTCCACTAAAAAAGCTCTGAAAATTAGTATTTAAAAGCTCAGAAAAAGATAATACAAGGGTGGGAAACACAAGGGAAAAGGCCCTCAAAGCAAGGTATAAAGAATGGTGGAACACCCATCAACCTTCAATGGCCTTAAAACCGAAGTTTCAGCCCAAAGATACAGAAGTTTTACAGCCCAAAAATAGTTGAAAAATTGCAAGAAAAAGAGTAGACAAAGCAAGCTAATAGACAAAGCCTTATACCTTTGAAGAGGAAATCAATTCCAAGCAACAAAACCAAGCAAACAACACCCTCAAGAGCTCCAACAAGGCTCTAGGAGACCTCAGCTCAAATATGGAGAGATTTGGTTAAGGGTGTATAGGCAAAGGTTAAGGATTTATAGGCAAAAGTGTAGGAATTTGCTAGAGAGAGAGAGAGAGAGAGAGAGAATTGTAGAGAGAGAGGAAAAATTTTGTTCTAAAATGTTTCCAACCTTAAAACATGAGAGGGAGGCCCTCTATATATAGAAGAAAATATGAATTCTCCTCAAGAGCATCCAGCCCTACACGTGGGTGAAGATGCATGCATCTGTGCAAATAGCTGGCACAGCTGTCACAAAATATCAGCCAAAGAAACTGGTGGCCAGCAGCCCAAAAAGGTGGCCGGCAGGCCACCAGAAGCTGCAGGCTTGAAGAACCAAGGCTTAGTCCAAGAATGAAGGCAACAGGGGTATAGGGTTTGAAAGACTCAACGTTATTGTATTTCGCCTAGGACTTCGAGCACTTAATGAGCATATAAACTCATCATCGGGTGTGCATGCAATGACGTCCAAGTCGTAAGGGTTGTAAAAAATGAGGTGTCTACAGTTGCCCCTCTTTGATAGAACTCGGAGTCATGAAATGCCGTAAGTGAATGTCAAAGCCTGAAGATGACCCATTTTGACAAGGCCGTAAGACTTGGCAAACAATCAAGACAGAAAACAAATAGTTGTGCCCGTAGGCTGCCTATGTATCCCTTTTGCAAGGATTTAAACCAGCGTAGTTTTAGGACAAGATGCAAATGATATGCACAATGCAACCTTGAAGGCTAGATTCACACACTAAGCGAAGTCGACTATTTCGAAAACTCATGATCATGCAAGATGATGCAATAAGCAATAACAAATGCGATAAGCAAGATAAAAAAATAATAACATATGAATGAGCAACTTCAAGCAAACCAACACAGGTTTCATGCAAAAAGAACATAAAACACGCTCTGACCACGCCAAAACACGAGATGAGGAAAGAAAACACTGCTTAGGGTTGCGTTTTACGCGTCCTGAGAAACTGAGAACAAAACCGCTTGGGGTCACATTTCACATGCCATGAGAAACTGAAGAACGAAAATCGCTCGGGATCGCGTTTCACGCGTCCCGAGAAAAAAAGGAATAGAAACCGCTCGGGGTCGTGTTTCACACATCCTGAGAAATAAGAAAGACCGTTTGGGCTCGCACTTTACGTATCCGAAGAAATAAGAAAACTACTCGGGCTCGTGTTTCACATGTCCTGAGATAAAACCCACCCAGGGCCGCGTGTCACTCGTCTTGAGAAACAAGAAAAACCGCTCTGACTCGCATTTCACGTATCTCGAGATGAAACCTGCCCAGGGCCGCGCGTCACGTGTCCTGAGAAACAAGAAAAATGGCTCAGGGTTGTGCTTCGCATGTCCTGAGATGAAACCTGCCCAGGGTCTCGCTTTGTGTGTCCTGAGATACAAAAGAAACTGCTCGGAGTCGCGCTTCGCACATCCCGAGATGAAACCCGTCCAGGGTCGCGCTTCATGCGTCCTGAGATACAATAGAAATTGCTCGAAGTCGCACTTCACATGTCCTGAGATGAAACCCGCCCAGGGCCGCGCTTTGCGTATCCTGAGATACAAGAGAAAGTGCTTGGAGTCGCACTTCGCACGTCCCGAGATGAAACTAGCCCAGGGCCGCACTTCGCGCGTCTTGAGATACAAGAGAAATCGTTCAGGGTCGCGTTTCACACGTCCCGAGATAAAACACGCTTAGGGCTGCGCATCACGCGTCCTCAGAAACAAGAAAAATAGCTCGGGGTTGCGCTTCGCACGTCTCGAGATAAAACATGAAAGAGGGGTGTGCGATAGATGCACAAAGTAATCAAGTGCGATAGATGCATAAAGTGAACAAGTGCGATAGATGCACAAAGTATATTCCATGTCAGATAGACAATCAACATAACATGGTAATTGAAATCATGTTCTATGCAAGAAACCAAAAAAAAACATATTCTATGCATAAAATAAGAACCAGAGCATATTCTATGCTTGAATCATAACTGATGCAAAGCATGCATACATCATACGTATATGTGAAATGCACATTCTATGCAACAAAAGAGAATGAAAAGAGAACGAAGGCATAAAACAAATAGAAGCGACATTCGATGGCACCTTCCGATTTACCTCTCGGAGGAATTGCAATACATTTAAAAAGGATACACCTCGTTCATCTTGACAAATGATGAACCTTGTGCGCCAAAACACAGTTTTAAGCTTCCTTTGAAGTAATTCGAACCCAATCAATGAACCTTCCTTACACTTCTTGGGAAACAAAGACACAAAATAGCAACAAGAATCAGAGGAAGACCACTGGCTACCTGCCAGCCATAGAGGGTGGTTGTCGGCCATCTGTCGCCCATAAAGAAGCTTTGCCAGCCACCAGCGTGGCATGTCAGCCACCAATGGCAATTCGGGGGTTTTTTGGTCTTTTTGCCTCAAGTCTTTAAGTATAGACCACAACATTTCATTTCCTCACGTCCGAAAATCTTTTCTCTCTCTCTATCTTGCTAGCCGGTGGCATCAGACGATTCAGTGATTTTGCTCTGGGCACACCAGAGGACCTCTCGCTGAGAGAGCCGGCTTCTCACCTTTCATCCATTTCCGTTGAGGTATGAACTTTATTTTCATGCATTCCTGCCTTTCATTTACTCAATTTCTTGCATTTCCTTTCATCTGACTACACTTTCATCATTGTTATATCTGATTCATCGTGCCTTCAGAGGGTATGGATCTACGACTGCGAGAGATTAGTACGACAAGCTTCCTACTGAGGTTTGTGACATTGTTGACGAGACTGGCTTCGGCCTCTTCTGCTCCTGTCTGATGCGGGTCGTTGCGAGCCGTCCTCTTCTAGGAGCGCTCATGGAGAGGTGGTGGGACACCACCAACTCTTTTTACTTCTCCACTACCAGGGAGATGACGATGACTCTCTACGACTTCGCCATGATCACGGGCTTAGGATTAGGGGGTGATCCGATCCCGTTCGACACCGACATGGGGGAGTGGGAGGTCGCCTTGATCAAGCTGCTGGGAGCGTGTCCACCCTTATACCGAACAGCTATGGTCAGATATAGCCGGTTCGCTGAGCAGTTTTGATGGAGTGAGCTCGAGACAGTAGAGGAGATGGAGCAGTATGCCAGAGGCTTCTTGATGTTTGTCCTCGGTACCACCTTGTTTTCGAACAGGTGGAACACCGTGGGCTTGTATCTGTTGAGTGCCCTAGTGACCCTTCCCTAAGTTCGCTTCTATGACTGGGGCGGAGCTAGCCTCGCCACTCTGTATGACTACATGAGCTCTATCTCCCGCCTGAGGGGAGAGTTGATAGAGGCTACTGGCGAGCCTGGGAGGTATGCATTTCGATTTCCTCTTTGCACTTTATATTTTCTGCTTTATATCTGTTCAACACCTGTGCTTTCTGCTTTGCACTTTCTACATCTGTTCATAAATTGTGTTTTCTGCTTTGCACTTTCTATATCTGTTCATGCTGTATACTTTTTGCTTTACATTTTCTATATCTGTTTATGCTGTGTTGATCACATATTACTGCACCTTCCTTACAGCAGTGGGTTTATGCTTATTTCCCAGCTCTTGCCCTAGAGCCCATGGAGAAGCACCCTCTAGCAGTCTCTTACTCGAGGCGATATGATGACAGATGCCAGCGCAGGAGCTGCGAATCATTCGCATTTTTTCGGTACTATTTCGACACAGTGGCTGCCTACGAGATAACCTAAAACATAGTCATTTTTGCTTTACAACTATTCTGATTCACATTTTTGCAATTGACAACAACTAATAATCTATACACTCTTTGTTTGCAGATTATGTGGCAGCCTTAGGCCATGATGCCAGCTGGGATATAGGACTAGTACGCCGAGGCTTGGGCTACTTCTCGCTTCCGCATTCTACTTGAGGGCCCAGTCTGCTGGGCCTGGTTTCTGAGTAAGCAGTTCGTTCGACAGATCGTGGGCTTGCTAGACCCGATCGTCTCAATGGCACTGCTAGAGTCTATGAGATTAGCAGACAGCCTATCCATTGATGTAGCCACTCAATTTATGGTGGGCTTGGATGTTAATTACTTCAGAGCAAAGGGCAACTACGTAACCTTTATTCAGACTCATCTCATGCCATATCTGACAGGCGGTCATGGAGGCGAAGGGGCAAGGGCTCTTGCAGTGAGAGAGGTGCGTAGGGTGACCAGGGCCCATGCCAGAGAGGCTCCCCCAGCAGGGCAGGGCACCGATTGGCCCAAGATTTCTACCACGCTGACATGCTGGCAGCATACTGGGGTGGCTTACCAGATCTCAATTGAGCCTGTAGCGACTGGTCATAAGGTAGTCGGAGTTCAGGGTTCGTCTCAGGTATGGACTACACTATTCTATTTGCATTTCGTATTTTATTTCAGATATGTTCATTCCAGACATTGATAATCCAAATGCATTTGCAGGCATCCATAGAGTACACAAGGAGTGCTCTCGAGCTGATAGCCTCCTTGATGGGCATGGTATAGAGGAGGGAGATGCTGCTTGGTCTCTACGGCATCTCAGTAATTTCCTCAGTTTACACTTCATGCTATCAAATTTCCACTAATACACTGGCATTGCAACTATAGTCGTTCTCAAACTGTGCCTGATACATTGTATTCACTCATTGTACTCCTACTACATCCGACTTCCGCACACCACTTATTCTGCATACTATACTTGCATCTGATACACAAACCGTAACTGATATGTTAACAACTGTCCTTTTCAGATCTCATCTATGCCGATGGCTCCGACAGCGACAGCAGTACCAGCACCGACAGTACCCCCTCCAGCAACGGGGAGGAGAGAGGGATAAAGGCACCCAAGACCGGAGCAGTCCTCCAGAGCCCATCTTGAGCGACGACGATGCTGAGACTAGTGAATCTGAGAAGGCAGCAAGTCAGCATTCTAAGTCATCCGAGAGTGGAGACGACGATACTAGCTTAGGTTCCAAGAGTGGAGGTGACGATGCTGAGGCAGGTTCAGGCTCAGAGGCTGATTTAGACAACGACGTTGATGGAGATAGTGCCCCAGAGTCCTCTCCTCCGAGGAAGAGGATGAAGAAGGCCTCTCGAGCCTGAGGCGACCAGCGTTGATTTTTAATTTTTTGCTTAGTTTCTTTTTGTTTGGTAGCATTAGCAGATGTATAGCTTTAGATAGGTTTTTTTTTGCGTTAAAACTTGTACTCCTCCTTGTAAAAACCATGATCGGAATAAAACCTCACAGTTTTATAAAAATCGTTGTTATTTTTGCATCATAAGCACCGTATTTGCATGAGATGATCATGGAACTGAATTGGCCAGGAACGCTGAACACTTGTATTGGCACAACGTTCTTAATCGGGTAATGAGCTGACTAACAAATAAAATACAAAATGCAACATACAACTCGATAAGCAAAAACAACTCGATAAATAAAGCAAAAACAACTCAATACAAATAAACAAACCTGCTAAAACCAAAAGGACTCAAGATAAGACCTTAAAACACACAAAGACCTAAAACAAAACACATGCTTCCAGCACTGCTCCGCACACAGGTGCTCAGCAGATCGAAAAAAGATTTGCTGGCCACCTGTCGGCCATCGAAGGTGAGAATCACCAGATTGTTGACAACTAGCCTCCATTCACAGCATTATCTTTTACAAAAGGTTCAACTTTGTGAATTCTTCTCCAAAATTTCATTTCAGTCGCAATTTCTTCACAAATGGAGCCATTTTTCGCCAAAAAGCTCTCGGATTGCATTGCGACTTTAGATGGCTCGAAAAAAATAAATTTTTAGGGTTTCGACATAAATACACTTTTTCTGCTGAGTTGTACTCCACTTTGTATTTCGCTCCTTCATGCCACGGCACGATGCTGGGACCCGATTTCATATGTTTTTAGCTTTGGAGGACAAGAAATATGCCCAACAATTGAAGAATTTCAGGCACTAATGGAATCCCAGCGTGATGAGAAAATCATACCTCAGCCCCGTTTTGGCCACATCCAAGCTTTGGGACCGATGTGTGGGCTCGCTCTACACGAGGCTCGATCTCTCGTCCACAACAGAGAGCTGGACATTCCCAGTTTGATTCATTGCTTTTCCGATATCGGTAACCGAGGCGACCTTTTTTGGCTAGATTTTTGGCAGCACGCCCTCTACTTATGTATGCTTGCTCATTTCCTACTTGCCTCTAGTTTCGGCAGGTCTATCATTCGATTGATCGAAGTTGCCTAAGGTTTGAAAGAAGTCAATAGTTGCATTGGCTTGGTACTGGCCGAGACTTTGATGGGCTTAGACGCCTTTCATCGGCGGGAGACTACCAGATTCGCGGGGAGCCGGCTACTTTTTCAGGTAATGTTTCCTACCCATTCTCATATGTGTTTCTTACATCACTTGGCACTCATGCTCTATTTTTCTCTCAAAGCCCTTTTCTCACTTTTCTCTCAACATACATCTCTCTATTCTTTAATCTTTCTTTTCTTTTATCCCTTCCCAAGTGTGGCTTATGGATAAGCTAAAGGTAGTGGACTCTTGCCCTGAGTACTCAACTCGAGGCTATTTCTTCCGCCACCGACTAGTGGATTTCCCAAATGAGGGATGGTGGTGCCACTGGATGTGCAACAGGTCTGCTGCTGACATAGCTTGGCATTGCCCCTGGCTTAATATGACCAAGATGAGTTATAGCATGGCTCGGCAACCTGGCATATAGCTGATCGGCCTTACGTATTGTGTGTTCTACGTCTCTTTCCGATTCAAACGTTAGCTTGAGCATGATCAGACCCACCCAGATGAGGGGGGTAGAGAACTCGGTTTCATTCCCCATTTGGGGTTCACACTTAGCTAGGTACCTCACTGCTTGGAGGATGAGAGAGCTTCTGGTCTCTGCCCCTAGTTTCAGTTATGCCCTTTTCTGATGAATGCTTGGCTTGGCTCGAGGATGAGGCACAAATCGGGTCCACTTTGGCTTCAGAAGCTTCCACAAGCACGAGCGGGGGACGTAGGAGCACCTGACTCACTTATGCCCCTAGTTTATTGCTCTAACCTTTCTTTTTCAAGTTTTTTTTAATATAATAAAAGCAACCTTGATTTACATCTGTGGAGGCCGAATAAAATCAGTTAGGAAGAGGCCAAGGCATTTGATCGACATCCAACCAAAGTAATTTGGCCTTGACCAAGGGCTAATAAAGCTGAATAAACGAATTGGCCGTATAAAGAGTCGAACAGAAGCCAACACTCAACAGGAAGGCCGACTAAGTAACTACATGCGAGATCAAGAGTGGGCCCGACCCTCGAGCCTAGAGGTAATATAAAAAGGGAGGAATGTCAACTAAAGCAGGTATGTGAGAATAGAGGAAGTAACTTGAAATAGAAGTAAACTAGAGAGAATTTTAACTTGTCCATCGGAGTGCTAATTCCAGCACCCCCGACTAGAGTGTTCATCCATTTTTCAGGTAGCAATCAGAGGAACAAAGACGTCTGACTAGATTCTGGAGTATTTCCAAACCACTTCTCCACAATTGGCGCCGTCTGTGGGAATACTCAAGTGCATCCATGGCAGGCGTAACAAATGATCCTTTGGTAGTTACTGATGACGTTACACCGAGACATGACATCACTCCAAGAAACATGCTTGGACCGGCGAATATCACAGCGCGACGGGTCCTAAACTTCGACCCAGTAGCTCAGACCTCACCCTCAACTTCTGTGCAAGAGACTATGCAACAATCATGGATCAAGCAAAGTGAAATGAACAGCGTTTAGAAGATATGATGGCTGAAAATGAGCGTCTATGCCAGGAATTGGCCTTGGGGCTAGCCAAATCCTAGCAGGCCACATGCCATCACCGGGGTCGATCCCTAGGAAAGAAGGATGATCGACGACGTTGACTTTAGAAACATGATAATGGTAATGATTCTGACTCACCATCCCAGGAACCCAAAAATATGGGACGAGTCGATATATCCAACTCATCCGAAGGAAGTCCGTACGTATGGCACATGCGAGGGAAAAGAAGTAATGATTCGGATGAAGAAGACCGGCATGACCCTTTCGTGCAACGCATCGCAAGGGTTGTGCTACCCAAAAAGTTCAAAGTACCGACGTTCACCCTATATAACGGAAAATCAGATCCCACTGACCATATTCGTCATTATAAACAAGCGATGATGTTACATGCTGATGATGAAGCCCTTATGTGTCGAATGTTTGCAAGTAGTTTGGGACCGTTGGCCGTCAGCTGGTACCATAAACTGGAGCCGGCGTCAATAAAAAGCTTTCATCAACTCCAAAAATCCTTCAAGGCAAGACTCATCACCGACGAAGTTCAGCCAAAGCAAGCCAACTCTTTTTGGACAATGCAAATTAAACCAGAAAAGACCCTCCGTGAGTATTCGGCATGCTATTGGGAATGTTTCAACTTGGTGGATGATGCCTGCAATGATTCCATGGCCATTATCGCCTTTAAGATGGGATTACATCCTGATAGTCCTCTCTGCAGTTCATTGACTAGACGACCCCCTAAAACAGTTTGGGTGCTAATGAAGAAGGTTAAAGAATATTGTAAGGTGGAAGACGATGCCCTGCAGGTCAAGGTCGGACAAAAAGTTGTTAAGTCAGCTCCATCTAGTCTCGTTCAGCCAATAAGTGTCGTGCCATCAAGGAGCCCCGAACTTCGGACTCGGGCTAAACAAGACAAAAGGCATGATTCGCACCGTTCAAGCGATCAGTGTTCACACCGGTCAAATGAACAATATCAAGTGGATAACAGGCGCATAAGACGTTCAGAGAAGAAGTATACGGAATTGGCAGAGCCGATCAGTAAGATCTTATCCAAAGTCAAACATCTTTCGTTCTTTAAATGGCCATCCAAAATGAAGGACCATCATCCAAAATGAATGGCCATCCAAAGTCAAACATCTTCCGACAGCTGTTATGCACTGAAGGACCACCTAGAAGAGTTGGTACAAGACGGCCGGCTGGCGCAATACATCTGAAAGAACAATCCATCAAACATGATAGCCCTATGGCCGGATTCACCTCTATTTGGCATAATTCACATGATATACAGCTTACCGTTGTCAGCCGAGGTACATACAGTTCAGTTGTGACCTAGCCTGCCCAAGCCGATCACACCAGCCAAATGGCCCCATGAAACTGGGAGGATTAGCTTCGATGACACTGACTTAAATAGAGTAACTCTCCCCCATGCCGATCCCCTCGTTGTCGAGCTACTTGTGAATAGATTCATAATTGAGCGTGTTCTCATTGACCAGGGAAGCACTTCGAAAATAATGTATTACAAGATGTTTGTTAAACTCGACTTCACTGATTCAGATTTGTTGCCGGCCGATTACCCATTGTTCGGTTTCAATGCCAACCCTGAGTATCCCTTGGGTAAGATCACACTACCAGTACGAGCGGGTACCAGATCAATAGATGTAGAATTTCTGGTCGTCAAACTCCCGTCACTATACAATCTCATCATAGGAAGGACTTGGTTGCATACCATGCAGGCTGTGCCAAGCAACTACTATCAACTACTCTACTTTCCAACTGAGTATGGCATCGAGCAAATTCAGGGTTCTCAGAAATCGGCACAGGCATGCTATCTTATTGCTGCTACAAAGAGGCCAAAGGAACTGGAAGTAAACTTGATTGAAGTACCGGATCGAGAGAGCCTCAAGGACATTGGGAAAATCCCCAATGAAAAAGCAACTAAAGACCTTGATCGGATCGAAATTAATGGGAGTCCTAAAAAATTCTTCATGATCGGCACCTCATTGGGCGAAGTTGACAGACGTGAGCTGGTATCCTTTTTACTCGGTAACCTTGACGTGTTTGCGTGGACATTGTACGAGATGATGGGGATGGATCCAGTCGTGACCTAGCATTGTTTAAACATTGATCCAAAAGTCAAACAAATCATTCAAAAAAGTCGGGGGTTAGTCACGGAGCATGCATCGGCCGTTGTTGATGAAGTTAACAAATTGCTTGATGCCGGGGCAATTCGTGAAGTCACTTATGCCACATGGCTGTCCAATACTGTGGTTGTAAAGAAGAAAAATGGATCTTAGCACGTTTGCATCGATTTCACAAATTTGAACAAGGCCTGTCCAAAGGATTGTTTTCCTCTTCCCAGAATCGACCAACTTGTGGACGCAACGGCACATTATCAGCGCATGAGCTTCTTAGATGCCTATAGGGGTTATCACCAAATTGCCATCCATCCGGATGATCAAGAAAAGACCGCATTTCTCACCCCAAAGGGAACCTATTGCTACAAGGTCATGCCCTTCGGACTAAAGAATGTGAGGGTAACTTACCAGAGACTGGTTACCACTATGTTCAAGGAACAACTCGGCCGAACCATGGAAGTATACAACGATGACATGGTGGTGAAGTCCAAGGAAAAGAACGCCCATCTAACCGATTTAGCAGAGACCTTTGGCATTCTCCGAAAGTACAAGATGAAACTGAACGCCTCGAAATGCATATTTGGCATCGGATCCAACAAATTTCTCGGCTATATTGATCAAAGAAGTTTCGAAGTTGATGGGGATGGCCATCGCCTTGAATAGGTTTATCAGTCGTTCCTCATATCGCTGCCGATAATTTTTCCATACACTTCGGCAGGGCAAAGCATTTGAATGGACTCCTGAGTGCCAAGCTGCGTTGGATAGCTTGAAAACTTATCTCCGATCAGTACCACTCTTGGCAACTCCATCGGCAAGCGATCCGCTCATCTTGTATCTAGCGGTATCTGACCGCGCAGTCAGCGCCGTGCTACTAAAAGAAGAACTCGAGGAGCAACGACCAATTTACTATGTAAGCAAGGCCATAGTCGATGTCGAAACGCGATATCTACCACTGGAAAGGCTCATCCTTGCTCTCGTGGTGGCTGCAAGAAAATTGATGCATTATTTTCAGGCTCACACGGTAGGGGTATTAATAGACTATTCCCTCCGGTTAGCGCTCCGCAGTGCGAAAGCATCAGGATGAGTCTCGAAATGGGCTTTGGAACTCGGCCAATATGATATCCAGTTTTTGCCTAGAACTGCCATAAAGGGAAAAGTGCTCGCCGACTTTGTAGCCGAGTTCACGAGATGCCATGCCGACCTCAAATCCGATCAAGTGCAACCTAAACCCAACTAGCGAATGTATGCTGGTGACATTTGGCAGATGTACTGTGACGGATCATCCAACCAACGTGGCAGTAAGGCAGGCATAGTAATCATGACCCCCAAAGGGGCAATAATCAAGCAGGCGGTAAAACTGGGCTTTGATGCATCAAATAATAAGGCCGAATACGAAGCATTGCTAACTGGCCTTCGTAATGCACTTCACCTTGGTGCACAAAAGTTGCTTGTTTTCTGTGACTCGAAATTAGTTATGAACCAATTAAAAGGGGAGTATGCAGCTAAAAATGACCACATGGCCGCCTACATGAAAACGACAAATTTCTTGCTCACAAGATTCGACCACCATGAGTTGAATAAGATAACCCGATATCAGAACATGCATGCAGATGCCCTTACTTGCCTAGCCTCTGCCATTAACTCAGAAGTTAAACGAACAATCGAGGTAGGGTTTATCCCAGAGCCGAGCATCACCTCTTCTAAACCAGCTCAGATTACCATCATTGAACTAGGACAAAGTTAAATGGACACTATCACTGCATTTCTTTCCTCAGAATAGCTCCCAATGGACAAGAAGGAAGCCCACAAGTTGCGAAATAAAGCCCTGCGATACTATCTGGACCCGCAGGGAAAGCTTTACAAAAAATCTCTCTCTGAACTGTACCTGGAATGTGTCCACCTAGATAAAGTTGAGGAACACTTAGCCGAAATGCATGAACGTAGCTGCGGTGCCCATTCTGGATGGCGCTCATTGGTGCACCGAGTCGTAATGCAGGGGTACAATTGGCCCGACCATGCGAACAGATGTCGAGAACTACGTAAAGAAGTGCGAAAAATGCCAAAAGTTTTCCACATTAACTCATTTGCCAGCCGAAAAATTAAACTCCATTACTAGTCCTTGGTCGTTTGCTCAATAGGGACTTGATATCGTCAAACCGTTACTCTCACGACCCAAACCCGCCCCTATAGATTAGGCATCATAACTGGCCAGTAATCTGTGGATTACCAAAGGCCTCTGAACAGATTAGCAGATAATAAGGGGCTACGGAAGCAAATATATAAAATAGACAAGGTCCAATGAGCTGTGGTAACGTACATGAGACTGTAGATTACAAAACTTATATATATATATACAAGAGCATGCCAGTCAAAGGACGCCAATATTTACAAAGTATTTACAGAAGTGTACATCCCAAGACCTGACTTTACAAAACAGTCACAGAGACTAGCATGAACACAAAAACAGCCATGGCATTAGACTTCGATCGGAACCTCCTCGGGAGGTACAACGGTTGGCTGACAAAAAAACAGAATAGAAGGCCGTCAACTCTGGCCCTGGTCACACGCCGGCTCACCTACATAAATAAACTGTGAGTGAAAGCCCAGTGAATAATAACAGAGTAAAGGGGTTTCAATGAATGAGTCCGTACAGATTCGGAAATCATAATTCAATTTCGTATCAAATCCATAATTGGTTCAGATCATATACAGAAATAATAAGTCATGCTTGAGTTTACGTGATACATCCATTAGCAATAACAAAGCAGATACAGAACAGAGGCAGACACGTGAGGGTTACAAGTAACTTGTTCCTTAAAGGAACCTCCGAATTCGGGTAACAGAACAGAAGCTGAGCCCCCATGATGGGGCCTCCGGTACGGGCAACAGAGTGCAGACGGATATAAGTTCCATAAATGAACCTCCGATACCGGGTAACAGCCAATAAATATCACATGATGCTAAGGATGTCACGAATACATAACAGAAATTGAACAATCATTCATTGTACAGAACATATCATTTCAGAAAACAGATCTTATTTTATGACACAGAAAATAGATACAGTTAAACATAACTTTACTAAGTTATTACTCACAGTTGGCCTTGAGACAAACACACGGAGTAGATTAGTCAGACCGAACGTGGCACGTGACCTACATAACACATACCAGATACACACTTGAAACACACGTTCTAATTGTACAAGACTTACGTCGTTGGCTCTTAGTGTGTTTCTAACCTTTAATCCTCATTAAAGGGCCTTAAACATGGCCTAGGAATGCCTAGGGTGGAATGATGATGCAAAAATGCCTTGAAAACCACTTCCTAAAATTTGCTGAAGATAAGGTCCACGCTCGAGCGTGGATTACCCCTCTCGAGCGAACATGCAGATATTGAAGCTCCGCTCGAGCGTGAACTTCCTCGCTCGAGCGGACTATAAAATTGACAAAAGTACTGGATGCATGATTTTCACGCTCGACAGGTGCTCGACTGCTGCTCGAGCGTGAGACTCAGAGTCTCGCTCGAGCGTGGGTTCCCCCGCTCGAGCGGACTGCAAAACACACAAACTTCTGGGTATACGCATTTCACGCTCGAGCGTAACTCTCGACGATCGAGCGGAAGTGCATGTACTCAGGATTCACGCTCAAACGTGAAAGTCCCCGCTTGAGCGTGGGTCAAATTTCTGGAAAATCCAGATTGACCTCCAAGCATGAAACTCAACCTTTAAGCCTTCAAAACTCATTTTTCAGGGCCAATATTTGAGGAAACATATAGTAACTCATAAAACAACATGTATTAAAAATCATTTCAAGAAATCATAGCCCAAGAGCAACCCAATTTGTGCAAAATCAACATGAACTCTATGGACATGCCATTAATACAACATACAAGAACCTCATTGAATCCAAACCCTCCAAAACATGACCAAACTTGATAATTTGATGGACAACAAGATGAATGACCATAATGTGAGTGAAATTAACACATGCATGGAAGAAATCTTAGAATTCAAACTCAAAGCATGGAAATTTATGCATGCATGCATGGATGAACTCTCAAAACCACACTTTGAGCTAAAACTTGACTTTAAATACCAATTTCACCATGAACTTAGCAAGAACAACTCACATTCATAATTAAAAAGATGAATTCTCTACCTTTAGGTCTTCAGTTCCAAGTGTGGAAGCTTAAACACGCAATCCTCCTTCAATTTCTCTAACTCTTCAAGCTAATCTCTAGATGAATTCAATTTCCTCCCTCACTCCCTCTCTCTCACGGTTTTGGCAAGGAAAGAGGTTGAAAATGGTGTATGAATTAATTCTAAACAATGTATGAGAAAGTGGCCCACTCAAGGGCAATGATGTAATTAACTTGCATTCACTTAATCTATGTTTAATCTAGCATTATTTTAACCAAATTTAATCGTTCCAAACCGAGTTTTAATTACACCTACCATAAGATTCCATAAATCCTAATTAGCACATAAATCGAGTCAATTTCCGATTCGGGCACCGATAAGGCTTTCAATTCGCAAACCGAAACTAAAACGTGAACAGATCTTTCTACGCCTAACAGATATAAATACAACAATGCAACCCACACACATGCATTCTAATTCAGTATTTGTCCTTACTCACTAATTAGGCACACATAATCATGAATTAATGTTATTTAGAGGTCGGGGTTATTACAGTCTTCCCCCCTTAAAAGAGTTTGGTCCTCCAAACTCGAATTACTTTCATTCTGGAACAACATTGGGTCCAATGGGAACAAATCTGGATATCTCTTCATCATGTCTTCCTCGGTTTCCCAGGTTACATAGGTTCCTCCATGGTTTTGCCAATCAACTTTTACCAACGGCATCTCTTTATTTCTCAGTCTTTTGATCCTTCGATTTACAATCTGGATAGGTCTTTCCTCGTAGGTGTAATCATCTTTCAAAAGCACATGTGTTGGCTCAATGACGTGGAGTGGATCCCTCAAATATTCTCGAAGCATCGACACATGAAATACATTGTGCATATGCTCCATTACCGGTGGTAGAGCTACCCGATACGATACTGGATTGATCTTTTCAAGGATTTCATAAGGTCCAACGTACCTTGGCGCCAACTTGCCCTTAACACCAAACCGCGTTTGACCCTTCATTGGGGTCACCTTTATGAACACATGGTCCCCAACTTCATATTCCCTATCTCTTCTTCAGACATCAGCATAGCTCTTTTACTGACTTTGTGCAGTTTTCAGACGTTGTTGGATCAGTTTCACCTTCTCGGTTGTCTCTTGCACGAGTTCAGGTCCCAACAAGGGTCTGCCGCCTACTTCAGCCCAACATATCGAAGAACAACACTTCCTTCCATACAAAGCTTTGTAAGGAGCCATTTCAATGCTTGAATGGTAACTGTTGTTATACACAAACTCAGCTAATGGCAAATAGGTCTCCCAACTTCCCTGGAAGTCTAACACACACATTCTGAGCATATCCTCTAGAGTTTGGTTAGTTCGTTCAGTTTGTCCATCTGTCTATGGATGATAGGCACTACTCAACCTCAGTTCAGTCCCCAAAGCCTATTGCAAACTCTGCCAAAATCTCGATACAAACTTTGAGTCCCTGTCAGACACAATAGATACTGGCACTCCGTGCAATCTCACAATTTCAATTATATAAATATTGGCCAATTTATTCGCATTATAAATAGTTTTGACAGGCAGAAAATGGGCAGACTTAGTTAAATGATCAACTATAACCCAAATAGAGTCCATACCTCGGGAAGAACGAGGCAATCCCATAATGAAGTCCATGGTAATGTGCTCCCATTTCCATTCCGGTATTGGGAGCAGTTGTAGCAAACCAGCGGGTCGTTGATGTTCAGCTTTAACCTGTTGGCAATGTAGACATCTAGCCACGAAATCGGCAATACTCTTTTTCATTCCAGGCCACCAAAAATTCTGTTTCAAATTATGATACATTTTCGTGTTCCCCAGGTCCATGGCAAACTTACTACTGTGAGCTTCGGTCATAACACGTTTTCTCATATCACAACAATCAGGTACACAAAGACGGTCCTGAAATTTCAACACATCATTCTCAAACACAAATCCCGGCCTCGACTTTGAATCAAACTCTTCTATGATCTTTTTCAAGTAGTCTTCTTCCCGTTGCTTCTGTTTGATCTCATCAAGAATTGCAAGTTGAGCGGAAATAGCAGTTAAGGTTCCACTTTGTTCTCGCACGACAATCTCAATCTCCTACTATTTCGGGTCATCTAGAAATTCTTTTCGGTTGGATAACAAGCATGACAAATTCACACTGGATTTTTGGCTCAAGGCATCCGCTATGGTATTAGCTTTCCTTGGGTGGTATCAGATCTGCAAGTCATAATCTTTGATCAACTCTAACCATCGCCTCTGTCTCATATTCAATTCCTTTTGGGTGAAGAAGTATTTCAAGCTCTTATGGTCAGTATACACCTTGCAAGTTACTCCATACAAGTAGTGACGCCAGATTTTCAAAGCAAACACCACAGCTGCTAGCTCGAGATCATGTGTCGAGTAATTCTTTTCATGGGGTCGGAGTTGTCGAGAAGCATAGGCAATCACCTTTCCGTTTTGCATTAGCACGCACCCCAACCCTTTGTAGGAAGCATCACTGTAAACTTGAAACCCATCAGTATCATTAGGCAAGGTTAAAATTGGTGCAGTTACTAACCTGGTTTTCAACTCTTGAAAGGCTACCTCTCTTTGTTCGTTCCAGTCAAATGGCACATTTGTCTGAGTTAACTGGGTCAATGGCAGGGCAAGCTTCGAAAAGTCTTTTACAAATCTCCTGTAGTAACCTGTAAGTCCCAGAAAACTTCTAATCTCTGTCACATTTGTCGGTCTAGGCCAATCCATAATAGCTTCAATTTTCTGAGGGTCAACAGAAACACTATCCCTGTTAATTACATGGCCCAAAAATGCCACACTGTCAAGCCAGAATTCACATTTAGACAATTTAGCATACAGCCTCTTTTCTGTCAAAATCCGTAAGGTAGTCCTCAGATGGTTCTCATGTTCCTCCCTGTCTTTAGAGTAAATTAGAATGTCATCAATAAACACAACAATGAATTCATCAAGGTATTGTTTGAAAACCCTATTCATTAGGTCCATAAAAGCTGCAGGTGCATTTGTTACTCCAAAAGGCATTACCAAAAATTCATAATGTCCATATCTAGTTCTGAATGCAGTTTTCTCTACGTCTTCAGCCTTAACCTTTAATTGGTGATACCCAGATCTGAGGTCAATTTTGAAAAATACTTGGGCTCCCTGAAGTTGGTCAAACAAGTCATCTATTCGGGGCAGAGGGTATTTGTTCTTGATAGTTACTTTGTTCAATTCCCGGTAGTCTATACATAACCTCAGAGATCCATCTTTCTTTTTAACAAACAGGACTGGAGCATCCCAAGGTGAAGTGCTCGGACGGATAAATTTCTTATTCAGCAATTCCTGGAGTTGAGTTTTCAGTTCTTTCAATTCTGAGGTAGACATTCTATAGGGAGTCTTGGAGATAGGTTGTGTCCCCGGAAACACCTCAATAGTGAATTCAATTTCTCTATCAACTAAGTCCCCAGGTAAGTCGTTCGAAAACACATCGGGAAATTCACAAGCAACCAGGATAATTTCTACATTAGTACTGTCAGATGGTGCAGTCAGTATACAACACAAGTAACCCCTACATCCCTTCCTAAGCAGTTTCACAGCTTTCATAACCAAAATCAGATATGGGGGAGGTACTACCCCCTTCCCAGTAAAAGTAAATTCAGGCATACCCGGTGGTCTAAACACAACAGATTTACTTGCGCAGTCAATGGTAGCACAGTATTTAGTCAACCAGTCCATTCCCAAAATACAATCAAAATGATCAATGTTCAAGGGCAATAAGTCAACATATAACATCACATTGCCAATCATAATATCACATGCAGGATAAACATGAGCACACATCATAGAACTCCCAGACGGCATAGATACAGATAACACATGTGTCATAAGTTCTAATGGTCTAGTTAATTTCCGAGAAAAAGCATGCGATGCAAAGGAATGTGTAGAACCGAAATCTATCAGTACACATGCATTTTGAGAACATACAGAGAGTGTACCTGACACCACAATATAAGTGTTTGGTACGTCACCGAGCACTAAGGCAAACACTTGGCCTTGTCTCAGAGGTTCTTTCCCAGCATTGGCTTTTGCATTTGTTTTGGCCACAGAGGCGGATCCCGCTGAACTTGCTGCAGGACAGCTAGTAGTCTCAAACTTGAGCGGGCAATCTTTCACTACATGGCCTGATTGGCCACATCGGAAACAAGCGCCGGATACTTGATAGCACACACCCCTGTGCCTTCTACCACAATCAGAACAGACCGGGATAGACCCACTACTCTGACTCGAGCTGCTTGTAGACCCTGTGTTTTGTTTCTTACTGACAAAGGACCGGCCTCTTTTAAAACCAAACCCGGACCTTTTTCCTCTCCAATCATTTGTTGTAGCTGCTGGGGCTTTACTCTGTTTCATAGCGGCTATGGTGGCTTCCGCCATCAAGGATCTGTCTAAAACTTCTACATAAGTAGGCAATTTCAGGACGCCTACTCGATCAAACACCTCTAAATCCAGTCCACCTTCAAACTTTCGTGCTTTCTTGTAATCAGTATCCACCATATGTGAAGCAAACCGTGCCAGTTCGGTGAATTTAGCTTCATATTCTGCCACAGACATCCTTCCCTATTTAAGTTCCTGAAATTCAGACACTTTCTGATCCCTGAAACATTGGGGAAAATATTTATCATAGAAAATAGCATTAAACTGTGCCCACGTCATATTCTCGTTGCCACTTCGGATCAGTAACCACCACCTGCGGGCTTCATCTTTTAGAGTGTGGGTGGCTAAGAGGACTTTCTGGGTTTCAGAACAAGGGAACACCTCATATAGCTTCTCCATTTCCTGTAACCATGTTTCTGCTTTCAACGGTTCAATTCTACCATAGAATGTCGGCGGTTTCATTTTCATGAATTTCTGCGTCAAGTTGATGATGTCATTATTATCTGCTTCGGCTTGTGCTGGCGGAGGTGGAGGGGGTAAAGGTTGTTGCCTTTGCTGTTGTGTCAAAGTTTTAGTTAATGCTGCAAGCATTTGTTTTATTCGGCCTATGCGAGCCTCTGAAGATTCACTCACATCACTTCCCCTTGCATTCTCCATGTTACTATACAGACATCAAATGATAATAAACATAGGCATAATCTGATTCGTTCCCTTCAATTCAATTGTTCAAATTTACATTCAGTTTTTATGTTCATTTAGATTACCACACACTCACACATGCAGATGGAATGCCCCTAATTCTCACTAGGACATCCTAAGCTCATACGGACCTGTGTGTGCGGTAGAAGACGTGCTCTGATACCACTCTGTCACGACCCAAACCCGCCCCTGTAGGTTAGGCATCGTAACCGGCCAGTAATCCGTGGATTACCAAAGGCCTCTGAACAGATTAGCAGATAATAAGGGGCTACGGAAGCAAATATATAAAATAGACAAGGTCCAATGAGCTGTGGTAACGTACATGAGACCGTAGATTACAAAACTTATATATATATACAAGAGCATGCCAGTCAAAGGACGCCAATATTTACAAAGTATTTACCGAAGTGTACATCCCAAGATCTGACTTTACAAAACAGTCACAGAGACTAGCATGAACACAAAAACAGCCATGGCATTAGACTTCGATCAGAACCTCCTCCGGAGATACAACGGTTGGTTGACAAAAAAACAGAACAGAAGGCCGTCAACTCTGGCCCTGGTCACACGCTGGCTCACCTACATACATAAACTATGAGCGAAAGCCCAGTGAATAATAACAGAGTAAAAGGGTTTCAATGAATGAATTCGTACAGATTCGGAAATCATAATTCAGTTTTGTATCAAATCCATAATTGGTTCAAATCATATATAGAAATAATAAGTCATGCTTGAGTTTACGTGATACATCCATTAGCAATAACAAAGCAGATACAGAACAGAGGCAGACACGTGAGGGTTACAAGTAACTTGTTCCTTAAAGGAACCTCCGAATTCGGGTAACAGAACAGAAGCTGAGCCCCCATGATGGGGCCTCCGGTACGGGCAACAGAGTGCAGACGGATATAAGTTCCATAAATGAACCTCCGATACCGGGTAACAGCCAATAAATATCACATGATGCTAAGGATGTCACAAATACATAACAGAAATTGAACAATCATTCATTGTACAGAACATATCATTTCAGAAAACAGATCTTATTTTATGACACAGAAAATAGATACAGTTAAACATAACTTTACTAAGTTATTACTCACAGTTGGCCTTGAGACAAACAAACGGAGTAGATTAGTCAGACCGAACGTGGCACGTGACCTACATAACACATACCAGATACACACTTGAAACACACGTTCTAATTGTACAAGACTTACGTCGTTGGCTCTTAGTGTGTTTCTAACCTTTAATCCTCATTAAAGGGCCTTAAACATGGCCTAGGAATGCCTAGGGTGGAATGATGATGCAAAAATGCCTTGAAAACCACTTCCTAAATTTTGCTGAAGATAAGGTCCACGCTCGAGCGTGGATTAGCCCGCTCGAGTGAACATGCAGATATTGAAGCTCCGCTCAAGCGTGAACTTCCTCGCTCGAGCGGACTGTAAAATTGACAAAAGTACTGGATGCATGATTTTCACGCTCGACGGGCGCTCGACCCCCGCTCGAGCGTGAGACTCAGAGTCTCACTCGAGCGTGGGTTCTCCCGCTCGAGCGGACTGCAAAACACACAAACTTCTGGGTATACGCATTTCACGCTCGAGCGTAACTCTCGACGCTCGAGCGGAAGTGCATGTACTCAGGATTCACGCTCGAGCGTGGAAAATCCAAATTGACCTCCAAGCATGAAATTCAACCTTTAAGCCTTCAAAACTCATTTTTTTGGGCCAATATTTGAGGAAACATATAATAACTCATAAAACAACATGTATTAAAAATCATTTCAAGAAATCATAGCCCAAGAGCAACCCAATTTGTGCAAAATCAACATGAACTCTATGGACATGCCATTAATACAACATGCAAGAACCTCATTGAATCCAAACCCTCCAAAACATGACCAAACTTGATAATTTGATGGACAACAAGATGAATGACCATAATGTGAGTGAAATTAACACGTGCATGGAAGAAATCTTAGAATTCAAACTCAAAGCATGGAAATTTATGCATGCATGCATGGATGAACTCTCAAAACCACACTTTGAGCTAAAACTTGACTTTAAATACCAATTTCACCATGAACTTAGCAAGAAAAACTCACATTCATAATTAAAAGGATGAATTCTCTGCCTTTAGGTCTTCAATTCCAAGTGTGGAAGCTTAAACACGCAATCCTCCTTCAATTTCTCTAACTCTTCAAGCTAATCTCTAGATGAATTCAATTTCCTCCCTCACTCCCTCTCTCTCACGGTTTTGGCAAGGAAAGAGGTTGAAAATGGTGTATGAATTAATTCTAAACAATGTATGAGAAAGTGGCCCACTCAAGGGCAATGATGTAATTAACTTGCATTCACTTAATCTATGTTTAATCTAGCATTATTTAAACCAAATTTAATCGTTCCGAACCGAATTTTAATTACACCTACCATAAAATTCCATAAATCCTAATTAGCACATAAATCGATTCAATTTCTGATTCGAGCGCCGATAAGGCTTTCAATTCGCAAACCGAAACTAAAACGTGAACAGATCTTTCTACGCCGAACAGATATAAATACAACAATGTAACCCACACACATGCATTCTAATTCAGTATTTGTGCTTACTCACTAATTAGGAACACATAATCGTGGATTAACGTTATTCAGAGGTCGGGGTTATTACAGTTACCGCGAGCTGCAGGGAACAAGCGATTCCTGATCGTCGTGACTGATTAGTTTACAAAGTGGGTCAAAGTAGAGGCATTAACACATATTCAAGATGTCGATGTTAAACGTTTTGTATGGAAAAACATCATAACCCGATTTCGCATACCAAGAGCACTTGTTTTCAACAACGACACTCAATTCGATTGCGATGTCTATCAGGAATTATGCAACACATATGGTATCCGGCCCTACTTTTCCTCGCCGACTTACCCACAAAGCAACAATTAGGCTGAGGCCTCCAATAAGGTGATCTTGGACGGCATCAAGAAACGATTGGAAAAAGCCAAAGGCAGGTGGGTTAAAGAATTACCGAGTGTATTGTGGGTTCATCGCACTACTTTTCCTCGCCTCTGAATTCGGAGTGCCCTTCATGGATATCACGATTAGCCAACACAAAGACTCTGAATTCGGAGTGCCCTTCGTGGATATCACGTATGGGCCGAATAAGACTTTGAATTTGGAGCGCCCTTCATGGATATCACGTTTGGGCCGAATAAACCTCCAAATTCGGAGCGCCCTTCATGGATATCATAATTGGCCAACTCAAAGACTCCGAATTCGGAGCGCCCTTCATACATGACCACGAACGACTGAGTATTTGACAATACTGCATAGGGCCTAGATATATGCACTTATCACACGAATTGATACAAATATTAAACAAAGTAGTGTAACAAATATTTATTTATTTCACCAAAGAGGTACAAATACATAGCTTTAGATAAATTCAAAAGTACAATAATATGTTTCTTAATATCAAAGTCTTTTCCAATTCGACATCATCTTCGTCGTCGATTTTTTCAGTGTTGTAAGCTTCGAAGGGAAACTTGTAATTCTGAAATAATGGTGACGTCGAATCAACGTCTGCAGCTTGTAAGGCCCCCCCCAACCCAACCATGCTTGAAGTCGTGGTTGTTGCATCAACAGACATCTTCTGCTAATTTTTTCTTAGTCTTTTCAATGTCGATTTTTCGGCCATCAAAAAAGCCCTCTTCGTAGGCCCGAGTCCTTATAGCCTCTTTGGCAAACATATTTGCCGTCTCTCTATCGGCCATAGCGTGATCCAGCAGCCACTGGTTGACTCTGTCCATGACAACTGGGTTTGCGGCACATGCTGACTGCATTTCAGCCGCCTTAGCCTTTTTTAGCTCATTCTCAGCTTTTTCCGCACGGTGCTCCAAATCTCAAATGCGCCCCTCCTTTTCCTCAAGCTCTCTTTTCGCCGTACGCAGGCGCATGCTGATTTCATAAGCGCTGTAAAGTCCTTAGATCGAGCCATGTATACCTTTCTTGAAAATTTCGTAATCACCCCGGCTGACGAGCGACTGCTGCACCTCTAGTGGAAATATTTGCCACGTGTATTCCACTGCCACAATGGGGTCACGGACTATTGAGTCCGCTTCAGTCATTGGTTTATTCCCAATAAAGACCAAAAAGCTTAGCGGGCGTGACGGCCTGCTCGACTCACCTCGCGGAGCGGCATGCCCACTCGTAGTCTTTGAGCTCCCTCATTGTTGAGGCCCATCTCTGGTGGACCGCACTACATCACCTCTTCTGGGAGACCTACTTCGACGTCTGGGCGACCGACATCCTGTTCTCTAAGCTTCGCCCCTAGCAGTGTGATGCATCTCAGCGTCCAGTTCCACTACGCTCCTTCATTTTCCTTTACTGTTGATGAATATCCTTTGAGACATCTATGGCCCCGCTCACGACCACAGTCGACACTGGAGTTTTTGCTCACTCTCAAATTATCGACTACCTCTTTCGTTGTTTGTGCTAAATCAGCTCCACGACGCATGGGACCTCTTAAATAATAGATACCTTGTTCATTAATTACAAAGGCAGCATTTCCGATACGCCCTGCAGCTAACCCTGCATCTGTAGTCGGGTTTAGAACAACATCCAAATGGGGCAAGGGCAAATATATGATTATTCGGCATATTATGTCTTAGTTGAATCACGTCACACTACCCCATCTAGCCAGATAAGCTTAGCAATGAACCGTATATTTTATTCAGCAGATTATGTTAACGTTGCAAACCGCATGTGTTATTTGGCTCTAAAAGGACATCCAAATGAAGCAAGGGCAAATATGTGAATATTCGACAGATTATGTTGTCGTATATTTTATTTAGCAGACTATGTTAACGTTGCAAACCGTATATGTTATTCGGCTCTAAAAGGACATCAAAATAGAGCAAGGGCAAATGTGAATATTCGGCAGATTATGTTAACGTTGCAAGCCATATGTTTTATTCAGCTGTAGAATGACTTGTCCAACTGGGGCAGGGGCAAATGGACGATTATACTCGGCATATATATATTATAGTCGAATCACAATATACTGCCCCACTTGGCTAGACAAGCTTAGCAGCGAACCGTATATTCAATTTGACAGATTATGTTATAGCCAAAGGTTGCATTAGCCATTAATCTAACGCCGAATTATGGTACATTGTCTTTGCCATGAATTTAAATTATGTATCGCCGAGTTATGCTACATTATCCTACTTAGCCATCAATTGAAATTAGCTTAGCAATTCTGAATAGAGACAAAAAGGATGATTTTCATTAATAAACTGAATACAAAAGACAAACAGTCACTTTACACATGAAAACTACCCTACAAAAAACTTACAAACAAATGAACAAAAACCTACAAAAAAACTACATACAAAAGATGCTTAACACAAAGCAAAATTACACTGGCACTATTTATTCTCTGGAGTCAGACTCCAGCGGCTCCACATCCAGCTACTCAAATGGAATCGGCTGCTCTAATGTCACGTTAGGGGCCGTCAGGGCTTTAAGCCAGCCGTGTTTGAAGCCCCAATTTTCAAACTTCGGCACCTTCTCTACATACTTTTCCATGGCCGCATTCTCTCCGGCATTGAATGCCTTGGAAATCTTGGAGTCGCCAATTTCTTTTGCCTTCTTCAATTCTTCCAAGTCGACCTCTAGCTTCGAGTTCGCCTCTCTGGCCAACTTGAGCACGGCGTCACTAGCGTTTGCCCTCTCCTCGGTGGCCACCCTGAGTAGATCGGCGCATTTAGCCTTTTCTTTCTCAACATTGGCCCTCGCGCGCTCCTTTTCTGCTTTCCTCGCCTCAGAGTCAGCTTTAAGAGACACCACCACCAATTCGGCCAACACCTCTTTAGCCGTCCCCTTTTCAGTTTTGATTTCGGCTTTAAGTAAGCCAATTTGCTCGATGGTGTCATAATGACGGTGGTTGATTTCTGCGATTCTGCCCACCGCCTAAAACAAAACATGGGTAAGTTAGTTGGCATACAAAAGAAATCAAGTATTGTAAGTTTGCCAACTACATACCAATATCGCCAACTGAGCAGCTGGTGCTATTGAAACCACGTCCGGTTCTGCACGGAACGTGGCCCTGTCCATCAGCAAAGAAATCGACGAGGCCACACTTCAGGCCACGGTGGGGTCCTTCAAAGCTGATGCATGGGCAGAAACCGACGCGTTCTTGATTCTGGGATGGATAACAAACGGCACCGCCAAGTTTTGGGACTCTTCTATGCGAGGCCATTTATTGGTCAAGTCTTTAGAAGAGTCGGCCTCAATCTCAGCGGGGCATTTCTCCCCTCTTTGTTTGGCAACTGGATCGTCTGGTTGTTCAATGAGCGATTTGGCCACAACAATTTGCTCCATTTCCACAACAAGAGCATGTGGTGAAGGTTTAGCCTCAACAAGAGCAGATGGTGGAGGTTTTGATCTGGCAGCTTCGACCTTCCTTCGGTTGGCATCTTTTCGGTATTCTTCCTTCTTGCCATCTGAGCGAGCGATTCCCCAACCATGTTTTTGAGATCTGTGCTAGGTAGGTCTTCTAGATCGGTGAAAATATCTTTTTCTAAGGATGTGTCAACTCGGCCTGAAGTGGATGGGAGGTCGAAGCTGACTTCTTCAAAAGCTAAGTTAAGAACCGTGTCAACTTCCTCCCCTAAATGACCCTCAGACTCGTCTGAGCTAGATTGACCCAGCTGCTTAGCGGCCTGATCGCTGACTTTACCACCTATGCTTGAATCTGAACCTTCAAGGCCAATATCCCTAAGGCTCTTGAAGTTTGGGAAGATGAGTGCTGTGAGATGCTACTCACAGCTTGGAATCAGATGCGATCTGTAGCCGAAAAGGTCGAATACGTTGGATCATATCGAAGTAGCACGTGGGTGGCCCACCCTTGCTTTTGAAGGTTTAGACGGCTAAAGAATTTGAGCACGGTGTTGACTTGCTCAAGTACGGCGTTGTCAGCCGAAGTGAGTGCTTTCTTCAGATCGTTACCTGTACAAGCGAAATAATTAAGCGTGTGGAATCAAAATCGAATAGACGTATAAGAAATGCGCCAAAAAATAAAAATAAAAAATGGGTCCGTGTGGCCACCTGGTTTGCCTTTTTGCCTAGGCACAGGATCCAGGCGATCTTCACCTTCGCCGAATTCCTAGTTACCTCGGACAACGACAATGACGTCGTCAACACGCTTACCAGAGCTGGCAAGCATAGTCGCCAAGTGGTGATCAATGTCTTTGGCCCTGAGGAAGTAGCATCCTTGCCGACCAGAAGATTTCGCCAGGGCATAACTATGCCGAATGGCAAGGATTCCTAGGTTAATCCTAAGCCGGCGGTTTAATTCCACTATACCCATTATGATTCGGAAAAATTTTATGTTTGGCTGAGAAGGGAGTAGACCCTAGTAATGAAAAACAGCCCTAAAAAATAGATGAAGAGGGAAACGGACTCTACCCTCAGCGATTGACAAGAGAAAAAAGATGATCGTACTTGCATCAGCCCTCTCCATATTAACTACACTGTCTGCCACGAGTGACAGATGGACGTCATCTGGAATAGAGAAATGGCATCGAAAGACGGAAATACAGTCCACAGAAAGAAGTTCTTTCATGTGTTTCGCCATTTAAATCAAAATAAAAAATACGCTAAAAAAACGAACAAGAAAATGGGAGCTGGAAAGAGGAAGAAATACAACGAAGAGAAAAAGTTACAGTTTAGAGAGAGAAGGACAATGGAGAGCAGGCAGAAGTCACAGAGGTCTTGGAGGAGTGATACTGCAAAAGAACCAAAAGCCTTGCACATTCAAAAATATTCGAAAAGACAGTGCGGTTTTGTATCGCATTAAATGAGCAACGTGTACAAAGAATGGGAAGTTATAATCATTTTTAAAACCATGTTCATTCTGACGCTTCGGTATTGGAAGAAGTGCGAGCGCCATGTTTTTTACTTTCCATATGCAAAACCAAACATGCCGGCTAATTGGTATTAGTCGAATGTTCAAGGAGCAATTATGGAGGCCGAATAAAATCAGTTAAGAAGAGGCCAAGGCATTTGATTGACATTCGACCAAAGTAATTTGGCCCTGACCAAGGGATGATAAAGCTGAATAAACGAATTGGCCGTATAAAGAGCCGAACAGAAGCCAACACTCAACAAGAAGGCCGACTAGGTAACTACGTGCGATATCAAGAGTGGACCCGACCCTCGGGCCCAGAGGTAATATAAAAAGGGAGGAATGTCAACTAAAGCAGGTATGTGAGAATAGAGGAAGTAACTTGAAATAGAAGTAAACTAGAGAGAATTCTAACTTGTCCATCGAAGTGTTAATTTCGGCACCCCCGACCGGAGCGTTCATCCCCTTTTTCAGGTAGCAATCGGGGAACAAAGACATCTGACTGGATTCTGGAGTATTTCCAAACCACTTCTCCACAGTATTAGAGATTTGGAGAACTTTAAGTTGAAATCAATGAAATTAAAGTTATGAGTACTGAAAATTTTCCTTTTGGTACAAAAATGGTCTAAGTTGTAAGAGGTAAAATTTTGAACAAAATCAACTTTTATTAAAACTTTCCAAAACCATTTTCAAGAAAGATCACCACTTGACACGCATGGAATCAATTCTCAAGATGTACAACCCCGAATCAAAAGATCACAAATTATCCCTTGATTGAACAGCACTGCTCAGCATTGTAACCAGATCTTCTCAGAGTATAGATCACAATCGAACCCTCAGGTAAGGAACAGACAAATATGACCTGATCAAACACATGGATTGAATAGTTGAGTTGGAGTTGTTTATGACCGAACTTCAGGATGAAGTTGCCTACGTATCCCGAAGATAGGAATCAGGCCTTACATAGTTCGGTTTAGGTTCACTTGAGTATTAACTCTCTCCTTTTGCGCTCTAACTTTTGCCAAAGTCGCCTTTTAGGGTTTTCAACCTTGCGGGCTCAGTTTTTCTTTATTTCTAATTTTTCATGCTCTAATTTTTGCCTAGGTCGCCCTTCCGGGTTTTCAGCCTACCTAGCCTCTCAGGGATAGTATTTCTTCAACTTGTCCATATTGATCGGTTGTGAAAATTCTAGGCCATCCAGGTCCATAAGAATAATAGGTCCACCCAACCAAATAGTTTTGATGATGTAAGGACCAGTCCAATTGGGTCTGAACTTGCCCCTAGGGTCATGAATAGGAGCTCGGTTTTCTTTCAACACCATATCTCCCTCTTTGAGATTCCGAGACTTAACCTTCTTGTTAAAAGCCTTAGCAATTCTGGGTTGATAGCCCTGAACATGATACAATGCTTTCAGCCTTCTCTCGTCAAACAACATAAACTCCTCGAATCTGCTCTGTTGCCAGTCCGCCTCTGCTATTTGACACTCAGCCATAACTCGCAGCGACGGGACTTCTATTTCAATCAGCAAAACAGCCGCTATTCCGTAAACGAGAGAATAAGGAGTTGCCCCTGTAGACGTCCGGATTAAAGTTCTATAGCCCCAGAGTGCGAATGGCAATTTATCTGGCCAGTCCCTGTAGGTCTCAACCATCTTCTGCAAAATATTCTTGATGTTCTTGTTGGCGGCCTCAACAGCTTCGTTGGTTTGAGGCCGGTATATAGATGACTTATGAAAAGTCATATTGTATTTCTCTAACGAGTCTATCACCTTTTTCTTGAAGTGGGAACCATTATCTGATATGATCTCGTTTGGGACTCTGTAGCGGTAAATGATATTGTTCCGGATAAACTTGGCCACATGCGATGCTTTCAACACTCCATAGGATTGAGCTTCCACCCATTTTGTAAAATAATCAATTGCCACCAAGATGTATTCATGCCCATTCGACCTTTTTAGCATGACTGCCCCGATGACGTCAATCCCCCAGACTGAGAAAGGCCATGGTGAAGTCATGTTATACAGTTTTGACGGCGGGATGTTCATGCGATTAGCATGAATTTGGCATTTGTGGCATCACCGAACAAAACCAATACAATCCTCCGACATAGTGGACCAGTAGTAACCTTGCCTAAGAATCTTCCAGGCTAACATCACTCCATTCATGTGTGCTCCACAATCTCCTCCATGGATGGCCTCCATTAGGCGCTTTGATTCCTCTTCTTTGACACACAACTTGTGTATTCCTAGATGACCTCTTTTGTACAGTTTACCTCTGCAGATGATAAATTGGACGGCCATTCCCCATATTCCCCTTTTGTCCTTGGCATTTGCCCCCGATGGATAAATCTCATTTTCCAAGAAATTCCAAATATTTTTGTACCAAGTGTTTTTGTCTCGCACTTCATCTATTGCAGCGATGGTTTCATAGGCCGACGTGTATCTCTGCTCAATAATAATTGGACGCATCCGAACTCCAAGCGGGATGTTTACCATAGAAGATAGAGTTGTTAAAGCATCAGCGAACCTATTGTTCTCTCTCAGTAGATACGTAAAAGTTAGCTTTTCAAACCTAGGAATCAGAACATCCAAGATTTGGTAATAAACCTTCATATTTTCTTCTTTGACCTTCTAGTCTCCATTTGCTTGAGACACAACTAGGTTCAAGTCCCCGACAACATCCAGTCTTTTTGCCCCTAGTTCCAGGGCGGCTTTTAAACCAACAATACACACTTCATATTCTGTTTCGTTATTGGACACCTTGAACCGGAGTTTGAAGGCTAAAGGTATATGGGAGTCATCGGGTGCTATCAGCAACACACCTATCCCATAACCATATTGATTGGACGCTCTATCAAAGTGCATCCTCCAAGTCTCCTCCTCAACTTGCAGAATGGCTTCATCTGGGAACAGGTACTCTACCGCTTCATCCCCTTCTACTGGGTGATCTGCCAGGAACTCCACTACAGCTCTTCCCTTAACCGACTTGCGGGTAACATACTTGAGATCAAATGCGGAGAGGAGAAGTAACCAACTGGCTAGCCTACCCGTAAGCGCTGGTTTCTCAAAGAGATATTTGATGGGATCTAATCTCGAAACCAGAATTACGGAATGAGCTAATAAGTAGTGCCTCAACTTACTGGTAGCCCATATCAAAGCTAAGCAAGCTTTCTCCAACGGAGTATAGCGGGCCTCATAATCCAGCATTTTTTTGCTCAAGTAATATATGGCTTTCTCCACCCTATCTTCAGATTCCTGAGCAAGCATGCATCCCATAGTCATGCCTGTTACTGACAAATACAGAATCAAAGGCTTTCCCGGCTCTGGCGGCAACAACACAAGCGGATTCTGAAGGTACTGCTTAATCTGCTCAAAAGCAAATTGACATCGGTCATCCATTGGAATTTCTTCCCTTTCTTCAGGAGACCAAATAGTGGTTCACAAGTCAAGGTTAATTTGGAAATAAACGGTCTTATGGATTGCATTTTACCTAGAAAGTCTCGCACCTCCTTTTCAGTCCTTGGTGGTGGTATTTCTAGGATAGCCTTGATTTTGAAAGGATCTACTTCGATGCCCCTCTGTGTGATCAAAAAGCCCAACATTTTCCCTGTTGTTACATCGAAAGTACATTTCCGCGGATTCAACCTCAGTCTGTATTCTCTGATCCGTTGAAAGAATTTCTTCAAGGTGGTGTAGTGGCCCTCTCTTTCTTTGGACTTGACAATCATGTCATCCACATACACCTCGACCTTTTTATGGATCATGTTGTGCAGAATGGTGGTTGCAGCCCTTTAATAGGTAGCCCCTGCATTCTTCAGCCCAAACGGCATAACAGGATAGTAGTAGGTACCCCACGGCGTAGTAAATGCAGTTTTCTCAGTGTCTTCGGGCGCCATCAGAATTTGGTTATACCCGGAAAACCCGTCCATGAAGGATAGCAATGCATGACCTGTAGTGAAGTCCACTAGTTCATTAATGTGTGGCAAAGGAAGTCGTCCTTCAGACTAGCTCTGTTCAAATCTCGGAAGTCCACACACACCCAGATTCTACCATCCTTTTTTGGCACTGGGACGATATTGGCCAACCAAGTCGGATATTCAGATACCAACAAGAAACCTGTTTCAATCTGCTTGGTGACCTCTTCTTTGATTTTCAACGCCCAATCCAAATGGATTCTTTACAACTTCTGCTTAACAGGTCGAGCCTCAGGGTCAAGAGGGATCAGATGCTGTACAATCTCAGGATTGATTCTAGGCATGTCTTCGTAGGACCACAAAAAAACATCTTTGAAATCTTTTAATAATGCGACTAAGCACTCGCACTCCTCCGAAGACAACATGGACCCGATCTGGACCAGACGCAGATCATTCTCAGTGTCCACGTTAATAGCAATGATTTCATTAGAACAGGGTTTTGCAAACCTCTCCTCCTCTCGATTAATCAAGTTTTTCAAAACTAGAGGAATTCCTTCCTCTTCGTTTTTATTAAAATTCTGAAAGTCTTGGTCAATACAATAAACAAGCGGCACAGAGAAATATTCAGAAACGATAGCGTTCTTGTTCATAAGGTCCAGCTCTTTGGTTATAATCGACTCAAAAGAAAAAGAAAAAGAGGACCTGGATAAGACCTTGGCATCTGGGTTATCACCCCCAGAAATACTAGACTCGAACTCAGAAGAACCAAAATTTGATTCCGACTCCACAGACTTTGTGGAATCAAATTCTGGCTCATCACCCGACTCAGAATTAGACATGCAGCTCTCATTCAGCTACCAGACAAGAGATGGTGCTTTAGATGCATCCAAAATGTTGCTAGATGGATTCGCACCCAGTTGGTCCCCGATCATAGAGCTGGTAAGGTTATCCCCTAAGTTCTCCGAGTCAACCGGAGGATCTGTAAGGAGACATGCCAATGATCCCCCTACTCCAAGCTCGCTGTTGTTCGAGTCACTTTCCATGCTCTGTTTAGCTTTAGCACTTAGTTCAGCTTTTTCCTCGGCATCACTATCTTGCAACTATAGGTCGAAGAAGATTTCAAAGCCAGGAACACGCTACTTCGCAGAATTCATCCAGGGCTCGAGAAAGCCGCAAAAAGGGAAGTCTTCACCTTCCCAAACAAAGTGGCTATTCAGCGTTCCTCGGATTGGCCTGTGAACGAGCTCATAGTGTTTCCCAGCTTGCTGGGCTCTGGCTTTGCCTGCTATCTCTTCCATTTTCCTGATCCAATCCTCTTTGGTGGGTACATATCCCAGACCAATGACATGCGGATTATGCGGCACATCGGCTAATGCTGTGACACCTTTCCTGCCACTTCTTCCAAGTTCCATTCCTGGCACATGTTGCAGTTTGTTCATGACATAGACTGATTGGGCACTAGCATACATGCCCTCATCAGCGGCCAAGATGGTTTGCACTGCTCGAACCTCAGCCAGCGTAAACCCTAAAAGGAACACGTCGTCCTCACCATGAACGATTTCCAACACCAGTGTAGTTATCTCTGGTGGGGGATGGATGGATGAATTCCTGAAAACAATCACCACTCCCTTCCCTTGAGGGTATTTCAGCATTTGGTGGAGGGTAGAGGAGACTGCTTTCACCAGATATAGCCAGGGCCTCCCTAGCAGTAAGTTGAAGGTGGCCGAGACGTCCAGGACATGTAACTCGATATACTACTGAGCTGGGCCTACCTGGACTCTGATTTTTACTATGCCTATAACTTCCCTATTGGTATTATCATATGCCCGAATCACTTGGGCCTATAGGCACGAAGTCTGCTGGTTTAAGGCTGATGACATAAGTTGTGCGGGAAGGATAGACATTGATAACTGAACTAGTGTCGACCAACACCACGGGCACCCATTTTTCCTTGCACTCAACAGATATGTACAGAGGTTTGTTGTGAGCTGAGCCTTCCGACGGCAGTTCTTTGTTAAAAAAGGTTAGGGTTGGCCTGGCACCACCTAGGAAGACCAATCCCACAAGCTGTTCAGGGGTAGTGTCAATAAACAGCTTAGCTTTGTCCATTGCTAATAGTACAGCCTGTCGATGCACCCGAGAGGCCATAAGAAGACCCCAGATTGAAATGTCGGCTTGAATTTTCTTCAGTTGCTTCAAAACCGCTTCTTCCTCCAACTGCTTCTCTTTCTATTTCTCAACCTCTCTATCTTTTCCAGAGGCCTCAGCTTGGTCTAAGTGTGGTGGCTTGAAATACTGCCCATTTCTTGTTATGTGGTCTATCTCTTCTACGTACCACGTGTTGTCTGGAAGGCACTCACCCCAGTTTTTGTCGGTGTGAGCCAAATGTAGATCGTCATCCTCCCACTATACGCCTCCAGCAGCCGACAAACAGTTGTCCGGCTCCGTTCGGATCACTTTCACATCACAAGTATCCCCTGTAGGGTGTTAGGCTATTATAGCTTCCTGGTTTTCTTCGATCCTCTCTTGTGCAAACTGCTTCAACACAGCTTCCTGTTCTATGTCCACAGTACTCACAATGCCAAGTTCCTGAGCTGAATTATTCACGCCTGTGGTCTCCGGCAGTTTCCCCTTTCATCGGCCATTCCGGCCACTATAGCAATTCTTACTTTCCTTTTCTCTGGTTTTGTTTCAGTTCCTTTCTCCCTATTCAGTTCATCACTCAACCACCCAGAGTTGTCTGTTGACCAATTCAAATCAAACCAGTCAATCTGCACATCCCCTTGATCTTGTTCGTCAAAGAACTACAGGTTGTCTAAGTCCTCCTCAAGTTCTGCCAAATAATCCAAACCTTGGCTCGGGCCATCCTCCCTAACCACATTGACCTCCGCTGCAGTTGACAATACCACTTCTGGCTTGACTTAATCAATCGGCACAATGTAACAGCTTGGATCGTATACCCCTTCAAATAAGTCCACAAAGCACTTAGGCAACGGACTTGTACTCTCCTCTAAGGCCAACCTCCCTTGTACTGTAACTGTCACAACCACAGGCTTAGGTTGAAGTGCGAAAGTGTCCATCATGCACAAAACTATGCTTTCAGGAATGAACATCGTCGGTCTGGGTAGGTGGAAAGGGTTAATGTATATGGTGGGGTCGTAGGGGATGTCCAGTGTATAGATTAGGTTTAGATTTTGAGGTAGGGGAACTTGATTGTGGGCCGAGAGAGGGTTTGCAGTTACATTTGCTTTTTAGGGTGGTGCAATCACCTTATTGTCAATGAGGTCTTAAATCTCATGACGCAGTCTGAAGCATTGGTCGGTGTCGTAACCATGCTGCTGGTGAAACACACAGTACTTGGCTGGGTTGTGTTTCGATAGGAGAGGATCAGGTAGTTGGCGAGGCTCTAATGGCTTGAGGTGCCCCTTTTTGATTAACACCTTCATGACTTGAGATAAAGGCATGCAGAGTGGAGTAAAGGTCCTCTAGGATCGGGCAGGGTTGTTTAAAGTTTGTGGTGATATATTGGCAAAGGGATTGGCGGTCTTGGTTGTGGTGGTGACAACGCTTGTGACGCCCCAAGATTTGAGGACATCATAATAAGATTTAGAACTTAAAATCAATTTTGTTAATAACTAACCCCTCATCAATGTTGTCGCCAATATTACTAGCATTAATTAACAACCCAGAAATTAAAAATTCTTAAATTACAACTCCAAAAAAAGCTTAAAACTTAGTCTTAGTACATAAAAACAACACGAATATAACATTTAAAAAAAAAAAAAAAAAAAAAAAGCTAGAAACTTAGAAAAATGGTTCATGGATCTTGGGCACTCTTCAAGCTAACCAAGGCTGAGTGTCTCCTTCGGTGTTTCCTTCGGTTTCTTCGGTACCTGGCATAAAACGTCACGGCAACGGGGAATGCTAGTGAGCGACGAGCTCAATAAGATATTACAACCCGAAAAAACCCATCCCGATAATAATACTCACAATTTATGAATAATGTGTAGTAACAGAATAACAAGTAACATTTAGTAAGCATAAAATGAATGTTATCAGTTGAAATAATAACAATAGATTATAATAAATCAAATAAAAAAAATATAACAAACGGAAGCAGTATTTCATCATAAGGAATATGCCCACCTTTCTTTTTAAATTTTCATATTTAGTTTATCAGACAAATTTAAGTAACTCTCCGCGGAACACTATTTCCACTCAACCGCTAATCAATGGCCACGGGTAATTCTGACTCCCCCTTGGTCAAATGTTCAAATGTTATTTACTGTAACTACCAATGATGCCCACGCACTAGGGTTATATACCCGAGTCGTGACATCACGGTCTACCCCAAGGGAACGGTCTATGTTGTGACACCCGCACCACCAACCTTATATCGCCTACACCGATAAGAGCCGAAATACCTTCCCGTGCCATGTTAAAGTTCGCAACTCACTTGCACAAGATTCTAAACCGAGCTCACCCCATCACTTTTAAATTTTAATGTATCATTGGTTAAATTTCGTATTTCTTTACTTGTTGAGATATTCACAATAATTCGACATTTAATTACCAATAATGTTATACCAACTCATTAAAATTTCCAACATAAAATATTACACATGTCACACAATAGTAAACAAATGTACAAAATTTAAATAAACAATTTATTTAAACCATGGTATGAAATATTAATGTAGATACCAAAAAGAAGAAATAAATCATAATCACATACATGCATGGATTTTTAATCTACAAAATTATATTAGCACAATATTAAAATTTAGTCCAAATAAACAATTGAAGAGATAACTTTTTTAATTCCTCCTGAATCTGCCAAAATTTTCAGAATGTATATCTCGCAAATAAAATTATAAATAAATTACTTATACAACTCTAAAATTCATAAAAATCTACAGAATACTCAATAAACATGTTATGGTCATTGTTTAGAAAGCATTTTCCAAAAATAAATTATAAATAATTCTTAAACATTCCAAGAAAGTTTATGACACAGATTTATCACATTTTCTTAAATTAATTCCATACTTAAATTTATAAATCAATTCCGTAATTTAAAAATTTATTATGAAACTAGACTTCTCAAATTTCATTTTTTTGTTTAGAAATTACCAGATTTGGTTTAATATAGAATTTTTAATAAATTTTCAAACATATAGTAAATATGTCTTGCAGCTCCAGATTTAATTAAAAAATTTTATAAATTCGTAAAAAACTCCATAATTGTTGAAAATGTTTGTGGATGAACTAGACATCATTATCAACAACCTTATAGAAGAAATCATCACAAAATTTTGAGTATAAAATTGTCTAAAAATTCGTACAAAGTTTCTGGCAAATTTAAGGGCCAAATAAAATCTTCAATTCTCTCTTTAATGGTATAAACTACACATGCAAGCCTATTTCCACAATAATACCATGGCTTTGAGACTATCAATGTCTTCAAATATTTGATATACACATCACAAAATTTATATACATATGTATAAAAATTTCTATCTATAAGTTAGTCATTTTGTCATATGAATATAATTTGAAAATTTCAACAATAAAAAAAAATGAGAAGGTTGAGAGGGTTTTCTTACTTAATTGTAGTGTTAAAATGGTAGGAAATATATATCCTTCTTAATCTCCTCCTCTTCTTATCCTCCTACTCAACTTGGCAAATTTTCTTTTCTTCCCTCCTTTACCAAATGCAAGCATGCATGTATATATATACAATGCATGCAATATCACCAGATTCCTTTGCTGAGCACCCCTCTCTCTCTCTCTCTCTCTCCTCTTTCTCTTCATTCTATCCAACCTTCCCATTTCCAAGAAGCATAAAGGGGCTCTTCTTCCCTATACTAACATGCAAACAAACATGTGGAAAGTTGCCACCAAAAATCTGCAAGGTTTGATTCTTTTTTTCTTTTTCTTTTTGTGTATCTGTGTGGGTTTCTTAAAATTGATACACTAAGATTTTTAACTAAAGTATTTAGTAAGAGTAATTATCATATTGAATCCTAATTAAAATAATTTATAAACAACAAATATTGAACACCCACAAAATTATTATTCTTAATAATGTCTTTGTTAGTGATTGAATTTGGTTAATTTAAAACTAACTTTTACACTAATATATATTTCAGATAGACTCTGGATAAAATTAATTAATTTATTTATTTATTTATTTTCTTTTAAGAATAATTAAATGTGGATTTTCACAACGCTCACATCAGACGGCCACGTAGCTGTGCTACCACTGGTGGTTGCATTGGAACTGCGGACAAAAGGCCTCTTGGCCTGCTCTTTCTCATTAGTAATCAGCCCTTGTTTCATGGGGACTTCAATCTGAACCCCCATCTCATGGAGCTCGGTGAATGTGAACAAAGATAGGATGATCATTTTCTACAACAATTTCTCGTGCAGATTACGGACTACCATCCTTATCTGATCTTTCTTGGAAGGTCGTATGGTCATCATTAATGGTTTGGCCCTCCACCTTGTCACAAATTTTGAGAAGCCCTCTTTTGGCTCCTGGCGTGTTGCCTCAAGATCACGAGTTGTGACCTCGATTTGTGTGTTGTATGAGCACTGTGCAACAAAGGCCTCAGCTATTTCCTCCCAATTCTGCTTCACAGAATCCTGCAGCTTGGCATACCATATGGCAGCTATACCAGACATGGTACAGCCGAAGAATAAGAGCTTCTACAACCTAGTCAAGCCCATCGGCCGCAGGATGCCTGAAAATAGCCGAAGATGAACTGTGGGGTCTCCGGAGCCATCAAATCTATAGATGTGCGGCATTTTGGTCTGGCAATGTCACTGTAGAGTCGGTATATCCGTCTTCTATATCGGGGATAGAGTTAACACCCTGTGCACTCTTAAGGAGCTTCTCCAGTTTGTTAACCTCAAGCACAGTCGGGTCAACCTCAAACTCAAATGGAGCCTCGGTTTGATACAAAGGTGCTTTGGAGGCTTGTGGTGGAATAGGCTCTGCCGGATTGCCCTGATTTTCAACATGGGCAGCGACTTCGGGCGCTGGGATACCTGTAGGAGGTGCATGAGACACAGAAGCTGCTGCCGCCGGCTATGGTTGTTGTTGTTATAGCCTGTTTATTACCCTAGCCTACCGTGCTGTGACCTCGGCTTGACGAGCAGCTTCTTATTGCATGGTTTCAACTATTTGCTGAAGATGGTGAATTAAGTCCTCCATATTGACTGAGGGTTACTGTGCCATCGGAATGGGTGAATGATCTCGTATTGGACTAGATGTCGAAGACTGAGCTTGACTAGATGCAGGTAAAGTGAGGGGTGACTATTGTGGAAATAGAACTAGTGAACTCTATCTTACTCTCCTCCGTCTAGTAACCGACGGGAGCAAAGTAAACACGACCTGTCCCCTAACAAGATCTCCGGCTCTGTAAAGCCTTCTGATACAGGTCCAAAGCACTTGGGGCATATCCGAATTGTCTGAAGCTATGGTGTTATACTACCTAGCAAAAAGAAATAAAGCAAAAGAAAAGCAATAATCAGAAACCGCATAGCACATCAGCTTAGATGTTAACACAGATGTAATCAAAGCTGTAGGACTGCACTCAGCACTAAATTATGCCCCTAAAACTGATACCCAACTTGCAACTGATATGCACGTTTCTACACAGTTTCACTGTAAAGCACATACCAGTTAAGTGATAGCCAAAACACCCCTATGAGAAGGTAGAGTTACCATATCCTTGTTTCGTAAGGAACTAGGGTTCACTATTCAAACAAAGCGGTTTCACGCAATCCTGTATTCGGGTGAACATCCTATCCTAGGTTGGAACAGTCTCTACGGCTTTCGATATGCAACTAAGCCAAATGGTCAAAAAAGGTACCTTAGCAAGACTACCTAATATACCTCTCGTACCTAACACTGAGAAGTGAAAGGAGGATCAAACGGTACAGCGGTAGTCCAGATCCAAGGGTTATGCTCCCATCGTGGCACAACCCGTGACCGGTCAGCTTTTAGGCAAGCCTCTGGCAAACCGTCCAGGAATAGCAGATGGCAAACACAGTGACTTAAACGCACCAATGCAAATGCAATGCAAAGAAACATATAAGTGTAAATAAAATTTCATATCATGAATTTCAAGTCAAGTTCTCTAACTCCCTAGCAGAGTCGCCAAAAACTGTAGCTCGACTTTTTCATGCCCCATTTCGGAAGTCGAAATAAGCCCTACAGTTCGGACTCCCACGGTTCTGAATCTAATCTCACAAGTGCAATATGAAATAGATAAACACCAAAGAGTCCAAATCCGACAAATCTTTTAGAAAATCAATTTTGAATTAAATTGCCAAAAATGGATTGCTTTACCAGATACAGAGTCGCTATCTAAATATTTTTTGGAAAATTTAGGAAACCCATGACTCATGCCAAAGACCACATGTCCCTCATCACTAAGATTGTCTCGGCTTGGGAACTTGGGTACGAGAGAGGAAGGTCATGAATGCATTTGAGCACCCCCACTCGCCCGATCAAAGATCAGCCTCTACTAATCATGATATGAATCTTATGTACATTATATGCTCTTGTCCCGGTTTATGAGGCTAGCATTACTGTGTGATACGCACACACACAAGTATAGACTAACTTTACAAGAATTGGAATGCTTCGAGTCATGTTCGTTTTGAAAATTGTTTCGAAATATGTACCACTTGAAAAAGTGATCGCATATGAACATTACTCAAATTATTCCAATTCAAGCAACAAGCCTTCATCCACAGGCATTCAAGCAATTATAGCAATTAAGCAATTAGCCTCATGGCAAGCATGCTAGACATGACAACACTCACATGCATGCGATATATTAAAGCAAGTAAAAGGCTCACCTAGTACTCTAAGCCAAAAGAGAAATTAGTTAGAAAAATGTATGATTCCTAATTATGCAATATCGTTAAATGCAACACGGCTAAATGCAACACATGCGATATACAATTAATAGGCTCGGTTACTAATATGGTATATGAAACAATTTGATAGCATGCAGTCTAAGTATATATTCAAAGAAGTATTAAACTAACAATGCAAGTTAGAATGATAAGCCGAGCCTCGGTGCATGCAATACAAATGGACGCGAATATAAAGTATGCTAAACAAAACATGATGTCCCTAATCTAACCATCGTAAGCAGTTAAATAAAAGGGAGAAAGATGTGAGGTTGGTAGACATACACATTGTTCTACATTTTGCTCTCACGAAGGAGAGTCCGAATGAATATGCTAGCTAATTAACTAAGCTAATTATTACAAAACAAATTAAATTAGCTAAACTACTTAACTAATTATTACAAACCGAATTAATTAACTAATCTAGCTAATCAAATTACAACACTTTACAAAATTAGCTAGCTACAACTAATTAATTACAACAAATATTTAATCTAAATATTTAAACTTAAACAAGCTCAAAATGTGAGGAATGCTGATGCACGTACTCGGTTTCCACCTGAAAAGCCACTGTTTTGCTTCCAGAGAGCCTCTGTTGCACAATAGAACACTAATACTGCTGCCCACTTCTAGAATAACTCTATTTTGCCTCACAAACACACTGCTGAATTTTGCATCAGTGGCCGACCGGCCAGTGATGAGGGTTGCCAGCCTCTAGTGATAGCCAGCTGGCCATCAATGCCGACTACCTGCCGGCCACTGCTGCCCAATTCATCTTGCTGCAACAGAGGACAAACAGAGCATGCACAGGGAATTTTCATGGGTTTGTTTACACAAGTCACCCCTCCTTTTCATGAGCAAATTAAAAGAGTAATGAACCTGATTCACAAACCACCAACTCAAGCAATTTCATTGCATGATGGCCTATGAACCAAAGTGTGCAATTTTAATAAATGCAACAAAATAAGACTCTAACCTCCTCTTTTTCCTGAAAGAATCAAGGGAAGTGATGACCTTGGAAACTCGAATCATTTCATCACTAATGAGTATGAAATGGCCCAAGCTTCCATGTGTTCAATTAATGTCCGATTGAACACAACACTTTTTATTATCTTGCACCATTTTTAGTCCCAAGTTTTAATTACTTCCTTTTAATTACCTTTCAATTCTTTAATTCAATTGAGTCCAATAGTGAGTTTAAGTCCTCTAAATGGAAAGATGGCTCAAACTACAAGTTGTTTTAGGCATGAAAGAGACATCATACCGTTGGTAATAAACCCCAAAGGGATTAAACCATTAAGCATGACACCTCAATCTTATGCTTTAAACAGGCAAGTTGTATAAACCACTTTCAAAGCAAAATAAAAGCCAAGAAATGAGGGAGGTTACAGAGATGATTAAGTGTGATAACAAGTATGAAAAGTCATAAATAAATGCAATCAACTCAAACAAGATGATGTCTAAGGCCTAGAACACTAAACTCATGAGGACAATTACACTACAAGCATGCAAAACAAAGCTCAAATGCAACTATCAACCAAAAATAGTGCTAAAGTAATCTAAAATAAGTCCTAAAACATGTTGGAATTAAGACAAAAATAGTTAGATTAATATGCTAAAACATGGCACAAACTAAGCTAGTAAGCAAGACACAAGGAGGGGAGGCTAACCCCTCCAAATTTAGAATTCAAAACATGATTTTGGCCATCGAAAAAGCTCTGAAAATCAGTGTTTAAAAGCTCAGAAAAAGATAATGCAGGGGTGGGAAATACAAGGGAAAAGGCCCTCAAAGCAAGATACAAAAAAGTGCGGAGCACCGCTTAACCTTCAATGGCCTTAAAACCGAAGTTTCAGCCCAAAAATATAGAAGTTTTACAGCCCAAAAATAGTTGGAAAATTGCAAGAAAAAGAGTAGACAAAGCCTTATACCTTTGAAGAGGAAATCAATTCCAAGCAACAAAACCAAGCAAACAACACCCTTAAGAGCTCCAACAAGGCTCTAGGATACCTTATCTCAAATATGGAGAGATTTGGTTAAGGGTGTATAGGCAAAGGTTAAGGATTTATAGGCAAAAGTGTAGGAATTTTCTAGAGAGAGAATTGTAGAGAGATGAAAAATTTTGTTCTAAAACGTTTCCAACCTTAAAACATAAGAGAGAGGCCCTCTATATATAGAAAATATGAATTCTCCTCAAGAGCATCCAGCTCTACACGTGGGTGAAGCTACATGCATTTGTGCAAACAGCTGGCGCATTTGTCACAAAATATCTGCAAAAGAAACTAGTGGCCGGCCGGCCATCACTGGTGGCCGGCAGCCAAGAAGTGATGACCGGCAGCCCAAAAAGATTACCAACAAGCCACCAGAAGCTGCAGGCTTGAAGAACCAAGGCTTGGTCCAAGCATGAAGGTAACAGGGGTATAGGGTTTGAAATACTCAAAACTGTGGTATTTTGCTGAGGACTTCGAGCACTTGACGAGCATATAAACTCATCATCGAGTGTGCATACAATGACGTCCAAGTCGAAAGGGCCGTCAAAAATGGGGTGTCTACAATGAGTTATACATAATTTATTGAAATAAAAATATATTTAGATTTTAGGTAGATTACCATAGTATTCTTAAGATAAATCATAATATACTCCATCCTCTAATGGTAACCGTGGTCGAATAGCCTCTGTAGTCTAAATTGTTTGGTCCTAAAAAAAAAAAAAAAATCAAGCCTAGACTTGAGTTCTTATCAATAAGTTAGGTCTCTTTTTTATTTTTATTAGCCCAAAAAAAAAAAAAACAAAACAAAACAAAAAATTATTGATGAAAAAAGCAATATATAAAGAGTACTGAGACAAATATCAATACAGGAAGGATGAGTGCACAAAGCTTCAAAACAAAAGTAAACAATCCTAACTACGTCGGCATTGAAAAACAAGTCATATCATCTACACTAATAGGTTAGGCTTTAAACACTAAAGATTAATGATTCGTCTACTGAATTTGTTTAGCCTGAATTCGCTCGAATAAATCTCTTCTCGAGAAGAGACTCATTCAAATGAATTCGAGCTAAACAAAATTTGGTCGATGTAGCGATGTTGAACACTAAAATGATTCAATTAGAAATGAGCCAAAAATATAAGTTTGTGGGCTAACTCAAAATTATTTTATGTACAAATACATTTTTTTTATTTATTTAATAGATTACTTTTAATAGTGGCATATAATGCAAACGATGATAATTGTTTTGTTAGGCTTAGAGTAAAAAAAGTTGTTTTGGGAGATAGTTTAATTTATTCTTCTTAATACGAAAACTTTTTAAATTAAAAAAACACTGATTCTAGGACTTTGATTGAGACCCCCACTCTTCCCTTACCCCCACCACCTCCACACACGTGAGGATTGATGATTTGATAAAAACAAAAAAAATAAAACAAAACAAAACAAAAAAAAAAAAAACATTGACCAGTCAACACCCACTGGGGGTGCTAGGGGTCTCCTCAGTGGGGGGTCCCTGTCTTTTTCCCTGGTTTTAATGGTGAAGTCAAACCAAAATAATGGTTTTGGATTGGGCTAAATGCTACACTGACCTACTTCAAGTTTGAACTATAATTTTTATTTTTAGTAGTTAATTTTATTGCAATTAAACTATTTGATAGGGGAACTTGCAACTATGCTTAACAACGGAAAGATTAATTTGAAGAGTGACTGAGAAAGGAACTATTCCCTCTGTTCTCTTTTCTATTTTATTAATTATTTTTATCGAGTTTCACAAGAAAGATAATAGTTAAAAATTAATTGGTACATGTGATTTGTTATATAATCGGATGAACTTTAATATAAGATGCATTATAATTACAAAATTTACAATGGCATAATTTATTTATGTTTTACCATAAGTACAATTTTTTATAATTTATTATATTTTTTGTCTTTATTTTTTACTAATTATATTATAACACATATTTTTATATTTAATACATAAAACACACCATTGATGACAAGACCATAAAAAAAGGCCTTAATTGTAATTGTCATGAAAATAATTAAAATTTATTTGGTTCTAAATAACATTTTCATTTGCATTTGAAAATATTTTTAATTACTATTTAATATTAATATTATTTTTTAATTACTTGTGTGATACCGTGTATAGCACGGGTGTGATGCTAGTATAATATAAATAAAAACGTTGTTAGATGTTTGATCTCTAAAGGTCTAACTCATTTTCATATATTTTTTAATTAAAAAAATATAGAAAAACACATGGCATGTTATCATTGGTTATTCCACTTTAATATTTTATTGATTCCTTTATTAATATGGGGAAAAAAATAAATTTATTAATTTATGAACTATTTATGGCATCTACTATCAATAGTATCTCTCTGTCTCTTCTATCTGCTTTTACAGATTTTCAAATGTAATTTCAGTCATATATAAATTAAAATTTTGAAAATATTATTTCAAAGTATATACATATGGCATAAACCTATTGGTCTATTTAGTCATATCTAATTTATTTGTGTTTAAGAAAAACGTAAATAGAATAGAATATCAAAAACATGAATTTGAAATTTAAAAGGGAAGTTCAGATTTTTTCCAATCATATATAATTTAAAAGTATTTAAATGAAAATTTCAAATTAATTTTTTTTTCTATAAATCAAAATTTATCGAATGATTACATAATTCAAGTACACAAATCATAATCCTATTGAAAAAAAAAAATATGAAAAATTAAAACTTATAAAATATAAATTATAATAATAATTAATAAATAATTTTGCAAATTGACACATCACTTATCTCAGCCTACTCTAGGTTAGAAATATAGTCCATGGACTGGACCAATCAAGCCTTGCACAGTTTTTCAAACGTAAATATATTTTAATATTGATATAATAAAGATAATATTTTAAGAATAAATAAATAAATAAAATTCAAAATTACAGTTTTAAATTGTTTATATATATGCAAAATTATATACATTTTTTTATTTTAAAAAATATTCAATATATATTTATCAATTTAGAATAAATAAATAAATAAAATAAGAGGTTAAGTAAATCATGGCTTGAGTATGAAACAAGACAATTAGACTTGGACTAAGAAATGTTAGAACAAAAGTTGACTCAAACTCAGCATTAGTTACTTTTTGACTTTTTAACTTTTTTAATAATTTTTGATATCTTAGTTTTTTTAGTTTATCTTAAACAAGGCCTTAGTATCTAATCCAATTCTAACACCCTGAAGCTGGTCCACGCTAATTGAGGCCGAATTATGCAACACTGAGGTTGTTAATTAGGATCTCTTAACTTTACTTACTTGTCAAACTATATATTTTATACTTGTTTAATGTCAATCAGGTTGTCCATAGTGGGAGCATAAAATAAGCAAAAATACAGAATTTTGGAAAGAAAAGTTCTTCTCGCACGTGCGAAGGTCCATTCCAGCACATGCGACCTTTACCTCGCAGCCAAACAAGGCCTAATCTTCCCACACGTGTGGAGGGTTTTCTCGCACGTATGGCACCCCTTCCCGCACATGCGGTGACCACTCCCGTACGTGCGGCCGTACCTTGGATTTCGTGCCGCTGTTTTGAACCTGTTTGAAAGATAGCAGAGGCATAAAAAGAAAAAAAGAAAGGCTGGAATAGGGTTCTGAAGAATTGAAGGTGAAAGAGGAAACTAGGGTTTGGAAAAATGTGATTCTCAATCTTCAAAGATAATTCCCATGGGGGGTTCCATCTTTTCCACCTTTTCCCACTCCTTCATAAATGGCTAGGCTCTTCTTTTCTAGGGTTTTGATGAAACCCTAGCTATGTAATTAGGTTTTCTTTTTGGTTTTTGATTATGTAAAGATTTGAACAATTGTATGGTGTTTTAGAAGTTTCAAATATAAAATTTCCACCATTTCTTCGAGTATTCGGCTTTCTGTGATTGTTGAATGCTTTCTATACAATGGTTTTCTTTTCCTTCATATTCAAGGTATGAGACAAGTCATACTACAAGGGACGAGTCGTTTTGCTACCCTAGTTTAGAGCGAACGACTCGTACTACTTGAGATGGTTCATGCCTATACATTGAACATGATAACTCTCTTGAACTTGTAGTTGCGAAGTATTCTTTAGTTCGAACCGTAGCATAATTGATTTCAAATTGAAGCCTTATTTATGTAACTAGTGGTGAATTCATTGCCCTAGGTTTTTTCCCAAATCAGTAAATTCATCTTTATTTATAATTGCTAGTTTATTCACTTTGTTTAATTTAATTATTACTAAGTTATGAACAATCAATCTTTTTATCAAAATTAATTTAGGAATTTAACAATTAAATTAGTTTAATTTCCCGTTTGTCCATGTGGATCGATATCTGAACTTGCCATTATTCTAAAAGAATTTGGTATAGTTTAGTGTTTATTTTTGGTGTTTGAAACGACCCATCAAATTTTGGCGCCGTTGCTGGGGGACCAATCCAGGTCACCCGCGTGACAAGCGGGAATACATCAGTGGGTAGACTTGTGCTTTAATATCTTACTTTATTCTCATGCTGGTTCCACGGGTATGTGTGTATTTGTTTTTTGTGTATGCAGGATATCTACCTGGGCCTCCAAAAAGGCCAGAGGTTCGTCTTTCTCGGCACCATTGCCACCACTGTCACCACTATCCTCGCCACCACCACCGGTTGAGTTGCCACGAGCGGAGTGGGCTTCACACGTGCTTCACAAGCTTACATAGGTCAACCTCAACTATTTTCAGAATGACCCAATCACCTCTTGGGTCGTTAAGCAGCTCCACCTCCAGCAACAATTGGGCCTGTGCACTATTATGGTGCCCACTTATCCTCGTCTGGTACGACTCTTCTACCAAAACATATACAAGTCACTCACTGAGGTAGGACTACTGTCCACTATTGATGGCCACCTTGTCAGCATCACAGAATCCATAATTGCCCAAGTGTTAGGGTTCTTTTCCAAGGCGGACCACTAGCCCTTCTTGGAAGTTGAGGGCTGACAAACCATAGCCTCATCCAAGAGTACTTCTCGAGGGCCCACGGTGACGCAAGTTACACGTGCTTGCGCCAGAGCAAGCTGCCTAGCCGCTTCATTGACTCAATGATACATAAGAATGCCCTTCCACTTGGGCATAAAGCTGAGCGCCGCATGGAGTTTGTTCGGGTCCATACATGGTTATCAGCATGGCTATTAGGTCCCGCTTACTAACGTGATCTGGATGCATATGCGTAAATTTCTGCATGAGGTCGTTTAGCCTTAGCCTATGCAGAATTTGACTTGGCTCCTACCATTTGCCAACTTACTCACACTTGTCTTCAAGTTGAACAGCCTCCCAATTGATCTGACTAAGGAGATTGATACAGCTTATCCGACTTTTGGGCAACGGGCATGGCAGCATAGCTTATCTTGTATCCTGCAACAAGTTGGTGTCCCAATTGATGAGGCCCATGACCCCGTCCACGACCAACCACCTCCTTCTGCCTCCCTTATGCCACCCTAAGGGGACCCATTATACGTGACTCGCGAGGAGTACTTACAGCTTTAGCACTCTGTGGATCAGGTCCACAGTACTCTTCACGATCACCACTAGATCCTCATGGGGTTGTACACAGATTTTTAAGCGCATCGAGACTATGCTCAGACAGTTTTCGACCAGCTCAACGTCCGCCAGCTCAACCTTCAACAGTCAATTGCATCACTGCAAACTGACTTTTATACATATTGAAAGTCCAGCCAGCAGTGTTTTGACCAGCTCGGTGCTCAGGTACAAGACGAAGCGTTCGAGAAGCGATCATTGATTAACGCCTTGTTCGCACAGCATTTCCCTCCACTGCCACCACCGGATTCTCACTAGTTCCCGACTATCTTTTTCTTTGTCTTTTTTAGTTCTATATTTTCCTTGCAGTTGTTTATCTTTCAAAAAAAAAATATAAAAGAAAAAAATGTGTATATGTGTGTTACTATTTGCCTACCTGGATGTGCACCTACAATTTCTGGTAATATTCTCTCTTGCCTATTTACTTAGCATTTGCTTCCACTGAAGACAATGCCATATTCAAGTTAACAGATGAGGGTATTTTCTTTCGTGCATTTCTATTTGGCTCATAATTCATGCTTATACTTGCTTCACTTGATGCACTACTTCACTTGATGTCGACTTGTTGCTAATAGGGTGATGATATTTGCACATGTTAATTGGGGAGCATAGTAGACTTGTATAAAAAGGGTTTATTGGGTAAACACTCGCATGTGATATTTGCACTAGGATAGTTGTTTATGGTTGTGGTATTAGTACATTTATCATAAGTATGTCTTGACTCACATGAACACACTATCATAGCGGTGACCTCTCTATTATATTCTCTGGTGTACATCATTGATAATTGCTAGTGTTGCAGGAAAGAATAAATGGCTAGCCTTGATTCTCAAAATAAAAAAATAATAATAATAAATTAAAAAAAAAAACACTTAACTTGTTTGGGTTCGTAGCCTCTTTAACTCGAGTTATTAAGCCCGTAGGGGTGTCTTTACACCTAGTACCCTAAAACCGTCTGGTTTGAAAGTCATTGGCCCAATACTTGCTACATTGGTTAATTAGAAAGCTTAAGAGACCTAGACATTGCACAGTTAAGGAAAATAAGGAAAAAAGACTTGTTCGGATTTGTAGCCTTTTCAACTCGAGTTATTATGCCTGTAGGGGTGTCTTCACACCTACTGCCCTAAAACCATCTAGTTTGGGAGTCATTGGCCCAATGCTTGCTACAAGGGTTGATTAGAAAGCTTAATGGATCAGGACATTGCACAGTCTTTTAAAAAAAAAAAAAAAAAACATTTTAAGAATCCTGGTTACAAAAGTTTAATCTTATGTGTATATGTTGGGAGTTATTATGAGTTACACTAGGCTATTATAATGGTCAGTTAACTAGTTATGGAGATTGCACGTTACACCGAGGTTATTGATGATGTGTTCTACTAACATTCACAAGTACATAGAACTTGATTTGTGTAATACTGAATTGCGGTCTTTACTCAATAGATTCCTTCATACTTGTCTGCTGTGTCTTCAATGACTAATCATGTCTTAATATTGCACTGTAGTGGCACATGAGTTAATTCTTGAGTGATGTAGTGTGATTGATTGTTACTGGATAGATGTGAATATATTAATGTTTGTAAGTATCATTTCTGGAAACCCTCACGAGACTTTACTCATCCACTTGGGGTAACTTTGTAGTTTAAAGGCTTGTTGCATATGCTAAATGCATCCGTTTTTCCCACGAAAGAGGAGATAGTTAGATTTTCTTTAAGTTTTTTTTTTTCTTTCTTTGTTTTTTCTTACTTGAGGACTAGCAAGTTGTAAGTTGGGAGATGTGATTGAGGCCTAATTGTGCAACACTAAGGCCGTTAATTAGGATCTCTTAACTTTACTTGCTTGTCAAACTATATATTTTATGCTTGTTTAATGTTAATCGGTTTGTATATATTGGGAGCATAAAATGAGCAAAAATGCAGAATTTTGGAGAGAAAAGTTCTTCTCACACGTGCGGTGACCACTCCCGCATGTGCAGTCGTATCTCGGATTTCGTACCGCTATTTTGAACTTGTTTGAAAGACAACAAAGGTATAAAAAGAAAAAAAGATAGGCTGGAATAGGGTTCTGAAGAATTGAAGGAGAAAAAGAAGGCTAGGATTTGGAAAAAGGTGATTCTCAATCTTCAAAGAAAATTCTCATGGAGGGTTCCATCTCTTCCACCTCTTCTCACTACTCTATGAGTGGCTAGACTCTTCTTTTCTAGGGTTTTGATAAAACCCTAGCTATGTAATTAGGTTTTCTTTTTGGTTTTTGATTATGTAAAGGTTTGAACAATTGTATGGTGTTTTAGAAGTTTCAAATATAAATTTTCCACTATTTCTTCGAGTATTCGACTTTCTGTGAGTGTTGAATACTTTTCATACAGTGGCTTTCTTTTCTTTCATATTCAAGGTATGAGACGACCCATATTACAAGAGACGAGTCGTTTTGCTACCCTAGTTTAAAGCGAATGACTCGTACTACTTGAGATAGTTCATGCCTATACATTGAACGTGATAACTCTCTTGATAAATGCTTCGAACTTATAATTGTGAAGTATTATTTAGTTTGAACCGTAGCATAATTGATTTCAAATTGAAACCTTATTTACGTAACTAGTGGTGAATTCATTGCCCTAGGTTTTTTCCCAAATCAGTAAATTCATCTTTATTTATAATTGCTAGTTTATTCGCTTTGTTTAATTTAATTATTATTAGATTATGAACAATCAATCTTTTTATTAAAATTAATTGAAGAATTTAACAATTAAATTAGTTTAATTTCTCGTTTGTCCCTGTAGATCGATACCTGAACTTACCATTATTCTAAAAGAATTTAGGTATAATTTATTATTTATTTTTGGTGTGTGAAACGACCCATCACAAGCTCATTATAACTCATGAAACTATTATATAATTTTTAATGAAAAACTTAAAATATTTATTACCAAAATATTTTTACATATTTACTGATTAATTTTCTTTTTTAGGTACAAAGATGGGGCCATAACATGACCCATGGTCAAGCTCGATTTGGTCTTGGATGGGGTTAGGATTTTGGGATTAGGTAAGATTAATATTGGAATTACTTGGGGTGTAAAAGAAAAGAAAAATCAAATTTTAAAATAGGGTGTTAATAAAGATGAGGTGTCCAACAAAATTTTAGGAATACATTTAAAGCACCGGTAAATATAAATATATAAACTTCTTATCCAAGTTTTTTTTTTTTTAAATAAATGTGCATAAATATATATATATATATATATTTCTTATTTTTATTATAAAAAATACTAATAGATACGTGTTAACCAAATTTAAAAATAAATAAATAAATAAATTGGTAAGTGACTCTTCAATTTTTATTGATTGACTTAATCATCACATGTCTCATGGTGTCCCGACTATCCCATAATATTTTAAAAATTTAGAAAACACTTTTGTAATTTAAGTTCAACTTAAATTTATCATATGTCATCAATTTACTATAAATCGATAAATCAAATTTTACTAATACAAATAATATTTTCATAATCTACATACATTATCTATCTATCTATTTATCTATTTATTATATAAGCAGAATGAGATTTTTAACTAAGAGAGCCTTGTGGAGCTGAAAAATCTCATACTAATTATCTTGAATTTCTAATTTTTAAACAATTAAAAAAATTCAATTGGCTAGCTTCATTAAACTATAAAAGGAAAACTCTAATTATTCCACGAATTTTTAGTTTTAAAAGGAAATTATTTTAATTCACTTCAAAATTTATAGATTTGGGGTGCCTGCTGTGCACCCAGCACAGCAGGCACTGTTGTGCGACCCTATGGACTTATTTCGGGATCCATTTTGATAATTCAAACCGTTCACATTTTAGAATTTAATGAGTAGAACATACTTGAAAAAAAATTAAGTTAATTGGATATCGTTAACCCTTTCATCCACTCATATTTTTATCTTCAAAAATAAATGACATTGTGATTTAAAGTATTAAAATGAATAAAATGTGAGTAGATAAAAGGGTTAACGATATCCGATTAACTTAATGTTTTATAGGTATGTTCTACTCGATGTACTCTAAAATGTGAACGATTTAGATTATCATAACGGATCCCGAAATAAGCCCCATAAAACGGCATAGAAGTGCCTGCTGTGCATTGTTGTGCTAGGTGCACAGCAGGCACCCCAACTCCAAAATTACATCTCTTCTCACGCACAAATATTTATTTCCAAAATAAATTCCCACCACGCATACCTTTTTAGATTTTCTTCAATTTCTAATTTTTAAACAATTAAAAATTGTATTGGCTAACTTTCATCAAATTATAAAGGGCAAACTTCACTTTACCCCCCTATGGTTTAAGTCATGTGCAGATTACTCCCTGATGTTCGAATATCACCACATAACCCCCCATGTGGTTGATAGAGTAAAGTGCACAGTTAACACCGTTAATGACAAACGTAAAAAGACCAATTTGCCCTTGTATATACATATATATATATCTAACCTTACCATTTTCACTTCCAACAGTCGTGCATCTAAGAAGAGAAAAGGGGAGAGAACTAGATTATACGATTGAACACTTGTGACCCAATTTAAGAATGAGCTCAAGAAAAAAAAAAAACCCTACAAATCTGAGTTTTTTTTTTCTTACTCTCTCTCTCTCTCTCTCTCTCTCTCTCTCTCTCTCTAGTCTACCTTACCTGTTAATTCGAATTCGGTTGGTGAGAAATTTATTTTCTGATTTGTGGTTTTTAATGATGTTTATTCAAAGAATGGAGTTTGGGATTATGTTAAAAAAAATTTGTTATGTTAAAGCCCTATTTGAGATCCAAACTTGTATACATATGAAGTTTATATATATGTATATATATACTTGCAAGTATATATACACTAGAGGGGAAAGATGAAATCAGAAGAGAGTGTGAGAGAGGTTGGGTTGGATTGTACATCATCGTTGTAAGCTTAGTGTGTGTGTGTGTGTGTGTGTGTGTGTGTGTGTGTGTGTGTGTGTGAGAGAGAGAGAGAGAAAGAGAGAGAGAGAGCTGTTAAAAGAAAAAAAAAATTAAATATATTTTAGGAATATATATACATATATATACACTGAAGATCAAACTTCATATATATACTTGCAAAAAAAAGTAAGATCAAACCTCATAAATACATACATATATATACACTTCATAAAAACTATATTTTTTTTTAATATAGTTTGATCTTAAGCATCTGAACAGATTTTAGGAATATATATACATATATATGTTGATCATATATATATGCAATTTGCAGGTTTATATATATATATATACAGTCATGATTTCGATTCGATTGCTCAATAAGGTAAAGGTCGACGGGGTAGTCATGGAAGAACTTTTGCTACAAATTTGGGTACAGTAACTGAAATGAATCATCCAATTGGTTTGTATATGATCAGAAAAATGGGTTTGGATTTGTATATGTGAACTGGGTTTGGATTTGTCTCCAACAAAAATGATCTCTCTTAAGAGATGTCGAATCAAGAAAAATGGAGGGTTGGAGAAACAACCTCCCCTGTTTTGGGTTGTTCTTAATTATATATATATATATATTCTATGTATTGATGATTTCCTTGTTGTTCTTAATGGTTTTGCAAACAAAAAAAGTGGTTGGATGATCAGAGTTCACACACTTCTACCAGTCGTCCTTTATTATCTGGATATTGATGATAAAGATGAGGACATTTTCGTCATTTAATTCGGAGGGAAAATCATATTTTCATGCCCATTTGCATATTTGGCATGTGCTATGCAGGACATGTTAAAATAGATGGAAAATCTAACTGTGTACATTAATCCATCAACCATAGGGGGGTTATGTGGTGATATTCGAACGTCAGAGGAGTAATCCGCACATGGCCCAAACCATAGTGGGTAAAGTGAATTTTGCCCAATTATAAATAGTAAAATTCTAATTATTCCATGATTTATGTGTTTTAAAAGGAAAGTAAAACAAAATTCATTTCAAAATTTACATATTTTCTCATGCACATAATTTCCAAAATAAATTCCTTCCCTATAAACTTTTTAAAATAGTTTGACATTATTTAACACAAAAAATATTCATACATATTTAGATCTCTTCTTCTCACAAGAAACCTGCAGGTCATCTCTCTTTCCTATACAATCTTAATATATTTATTAAGTTATATTGGTTGAAGTATTGTGTATTTATAGTTTTATACAAAATTATGATGTATTAAAAAAATTGCAGGCACTTTATTTGTGGTATTTTGATCATGAAAAGGAGTTATTTTAGAAGACATTCAAAAACTTTCTCTCCGTCTCTCTATGTAAAATCATAAGGTATTCAAATTGTATTTCATTTGTGTTGGTGTCTTTTCAAGTTAAACATAGTTTATCAAATAAAATTTACACTTGACAATTCATGTATGTAGTTTAAATATATACATACAATTCTTATGTTAATATGATTATATTTTTATGGTATTTATGATATATTTACCGAGACATCACATGGTAAATAAATATGTTGTTATTATTATTATTATTATTATTATTATTATTACATTCCTTAATTTGTTGTTTACAATGTTCAAAAAATATATATATATATATATACATTGTTAGTTTTTGTAGATGAAGAGAAAAAAAAAAAATTAACCATATTTAGGCTATATCTAATTTGAGATTTGTGATGCCCCGAGTCCTTTTAAGGTGATTGAGTGTATTAATCTGTAATTTCTGTCTCCTTTAGTTGTCTTCGTCACTATTGAGCCTTTTGAATCTTGTGTTGTTGCTGTCATGACCCAACCCCAGGGTTTAGAGTTGGGATCGTGACTTATTCAAAACAAATTAAGCTACGCAAGCGAAAATAAAAATATAATTTAACAGAAATCCTACTACATCTTACTATTTAAGAAACAGAAAGTACATTTCTAGGGCTTTCATTATTTTATTATTTAGTGACCAGCCCCGAACAGAGACAAAAGGAAGCAAAAATATAAAAAAAAGAAAGATAAAATAGTGATTCATCTTCAGTCCATAAGCAGGTTCCATTTTGTAGGGTTATGGATTTCTCTTACATCTCATCACCTGAAAGGGTAACAGCTATAAGCACACAGCAGAGTGAGAAATATTATGCCAAGTGTAGGGAATACAAAATATACATGGATAATTAATTAGGCTAAACATTTGCATAATTTAATTTAAAATGACAATTTATTTAAAGTGACAGAATACAGAAATCATGTGAATAAATAATCATAACCACGGTATAAACAGAACAGAACAGAGGTCACAGAAGTGACAGTCAGAACGGAGGTCAATGGATCCATGACAAACAGAGGACCACAAAGTGGTCAAACAGAGGCTCATGGCTATTTAAGTCCCCCAAGGCGTGGGACTCCCGTGGTGGTACTTACAAAACATAATTGTTTATAAGGTTAAAGTCAAATATATACTAAAATTTAAACAAACTTATCCATGGGTTTTCTTTTAAGTAAATAGAGTTTAAAAAATATTCCACGTAACTAAAATATTTATTAAATATAACTTTTATTTATATAACTTAAAATATAGCTTGTATAAAATGAGTTATGGTAATTCAAAACATTCGTAAAACATATAATGGTAAATCAAGGTATAACATAACTCACCTTAATTATAATCCTTAGCCTCCCAGAACTTCCCTACTATGAATTCCTTATACTCACTAACGTATCCTTCTCTATCAATTCTTGTTCTTTCGTGTTTGTTTTTTCCTCTCCAATTCGCAACACTTGCTCCTATTTATACTGTGAACTGAGCCGTGAGGGGCAGCCACGTACCCCTCTCTCTTTCGAGGTCATGATGACACTAGGAGATTTGTGCTTTAATTGAGGATCAATTCTTAGATTTGGATAAGTCTAAATCTATATCTATACATACTTGGGCTTTTGCCTGGGCCAATGTATATATATTTCTTTGTTTTCCTTTTGGGCCGAGGTTGACAATCCTGCTGGTAACTTGTCTCTTAATTAATTAATCTTTTTTTTTTATTTTTTTTATTTTTTGATTTCCTTTTCTTTTTTTTTTTTATTCCTTTCTTTATTTGTTTTGGTTTAAGTTATTATTTATTTACTATTTTTAACTTTAATTTGACCTAACTAGTATTAGAATTTCATATTTCTGTTAATTTGGCTCTAAATAAAAATCCCTAATTAATCCCATATAACCCAGTGCTAAATTAGATTCTGTAGTTATTATTAATTATTTAATAATATATATCACATACACTCATAATTATATAATTATAAACATTTATGTGGTATTTAATTAGACATTCAGGGTGTCACATTCTTCCCTCCTAAATAGGAGTTTGTCCCCAAACTCGACGTACCTTAATTTTCGAAGAGGTGTGGGTATTTAGCTTGCATTTGTTCTTCGGTTTCCCACGTAGCCTCTTCGATACGATGATTCTGCCATAAGACTTTTACCAATGGTATGGTCTTGTTTCGAAGAACTTGATTACGACGATCGAGAATTTGCACTGGCTGTTCTTCGTAGGAGAGATCTTCTCGAACTTCCAAGTTCTCATAGTCGATAACATGTTCTGGATCTCGGAGATACCGTCGGAGCATTGATACGTGAAACACGTTGTGGATTCTAGATAGTTCAGGAGGTAGTGCAAGACGATAGGCTACAGGACCAATTCTTTCCAGTATTTCAAATGGCCCGATGTAACGTGGGTTTAGCTTCCCACGCTGTCCGAACCGGATCACTCCTCTTGTTGGTGAGATTTTGAGAAACACATGATCTCCTACTTGGAATTCCAAGTCTCGCCTCCGAGTATCCGCATAACTTTTCTGGCAGCTTTGAGCAGTGCGAATCCGCTGTTGGATGAGTTGGATTTTCTCACTGGTGATTTGCACAATTTCGGGGCCTAACAATTTCCTGTCGCCGACTTCCGTCCAACATAGGGGTGATCGACACTTCATTCCATACAGTGCTTCGTATGGTGCCATTCCAATACTTGCCTGATAACTGTTGTTATAGGCGAATTCCACTAAAGGTAGGTGCTCATCCCAGTTACCTTTGAGGTCCAACACGCATACACGTAACATGTCTTCCATCGTCTGAATTGTTCTTTCGGATTGCCCATCGGTTTGTGGATGATAGGCCGTGCTAAACTTCAGTGTAGTTCCCAAAGCTTCTTGCAATTTATTCCAGAAGTGAGACACGAAATGAGGGTCCCGGTCTGACACGATCGATACTGGGATACCATGCAATCGAATAATCTCCTTGATATATAAAGTGGCAAACTTATTCAGAGGATACATGATTTTGATTGGTAGAAAGTGTGCTGACTTTGTCAATCGGTCTACTATCACCCATATTGCATCATTCTTTGAAAAAGACTGTGGTAACCCGACCACGAAGTCCATGGTAATGTGTTCCCATTTCCATTCAGGAATAGGGAGTGGTTGCAGTAGCCCTGCTGGTCTCTGATGTTCTGCTTTAACATGCTGACAATGCAGACATTTAGAAACATGGTTTGCGATATCTCTTTTCATTACGGTCCACCAGTAATGTTCCTTCAGATCACAATACATCTTTGTGTTGCCAGGGTGGGCTGCAAATCTTGACTTATGAGCTTCCTCCGGTATTTTCTTCTTGAGATCCGGGACGTCGGGTATGCAAATTCGGTTCTGAAATTTCAGTATCCCATTGCTCATAATGAAATCAGGATCAGGCGTGCTTCCTTGTTCCTCGTACCTTTTTTTCAAGAGTTTATCTTCCCATTGGCGCGCTTTAATTTCTCCGATTGATGCAGGTTCCACGGTTACGTTGGCGAGTAACCCATTGACCTTACGGGAAACGAGGGTGCATGCCAAACTTCTTGTCGACTTTCGGCTCAGTGCATCGTCCACCACATTAGCTTTGCCCGGATGGTGATGGATTTCTATATCGTAGTCTTTCATAAATTCCAACCACCGCCGTTGCCTCATGTTTAGTTCCTTCTGTGTGAAGAGATATTTTAGGCTTTTATGGTCAGTATAAATCTCGCAGGTTGTACCATAGAGATAATGACGCCAGATTTTGAGAGCAAAGATCACCGCAGCTAATTCCAAATCGTGAGTTGGGTAGTTCTTCTCGTGAGTCTTCAATTGTCGAGACGCATAAGCAATGACTTTTCCGTCTTGCATGAGAACGCAACCCAGCCCATTGTATGAGGCATCACTATAAATTACGAACCCATCTGCTCCGGTAGGAAGTGCTAGTATAGGAGCTGACACAAGTCGACTTTTTAATTCTTGAAAGCAACGCTCCTGTTTATCAGTCCATTCAAAGGGTGTGTTCTTCTGAGTTAGCTGGGTCAAAGGCGATGCTATCTTTGAGAAATCTTGTACGAAATGTCGATAATAGCCGGCTAGCCCCAAGAAACTTCGGATTTCCGACACATTAGTAGGTCGTGGCCAGTCCACGATTGCTGCAAGTTTTTGGGGATCAACCGAGATGCCTTCTTTGTTAATGACGTGACCGAGAAAGTGCACACTAGTGATCCAGAATTCGCATTTTTTCAACTTGGCGTAGAGTTTATGATCACGTAGTGTTTGCAGAACCATTCGCAAGTGCTGCTCATGAGCTTCTGATGACTTGGAGTATATGAGGATGTCGTCAATGAAAACGATGACGAACTCATCAAGATAGGGTTTGAATACTCTGTTCATGAGGTCCATGAAGGCTGCCGGGGCATTGGTGACGCCAAAAGGCATGACGAGAAATTCGTAGTGCCCGTAACGGGTTCTGAAGGCAGTCTTTTCAATGCTTTCTGTTTTAACCTTTAGTTGATGATAGCCAGAACGTAAGTCAATTTTGGAAAATACTTGTGCACCTTGAAGTTGATCGAACAAGTCATCGATTCGCGGCAGAGGATACCGATTCTTGATGGTGACCTTGTTCAGCTCCCGGTAATCGATGCATAGTCTCATCGTGCCATCCTTTTTCTTCACGAACAGTACTGGAGCTCCCCAGGGTGAGGTACTAGGCCGAATGAAACCTTTGTCCAAGAGTTCCTGGAGTTGAGTTTTCAGCTCTTTCAATTCTGTCATCGACATGCGATAAGGAGTTTTTGATATAGGCTGCGTGCCAGGTTGGGTTTCAATGGTGAATTCGATCTCCCGATCAACTGGAATACCGGGTAAATCTTCAAGAAAGACATCTGGGAATTCTCGAACCACAGGAATTGAATCAACGGCAGGGGTTTCTTTTTGTGTATTAATCACATAACAAATATAACTACTACAACCCTTTCTTAGAAGTCGTTGGGCCGCCATGGAGGATATGATACAGGAAGGGTTAGAAACTTCAGTCCCATCAAAGACAATTTCGGGTTGGTTTGGTAACTTGAGGAAGACCTTTTTGGCTTTACAATCAATCGAGGCGTGGTTGGCAGCCAGCCAATCCATACCTAAGATTACATCAAAGTTTCCAATGTGGAGGGGAATCAAGTCTACATATAAGGTTTTGCCTTTTAGGGATACAACACAAGATCTGTACACATCGGCACTACAGGCAGACTTACCAGAAGGAAAAGACACAGACAATGTATATCCTAATGGTTCGGGTGTGGATGTCAATTTGGTGGCAAAGTGTGGTGCAACAAAAGAATGAGTTGACCCAGAGTCAATAAGGACATGAGCTAGAAGACCACAGATAGAAAGTGTACCTGACACAACATTTTCGGTAACTTCCGATTTTCCAGGTACCAAGGCGAAAGCCCGACCTTGGCGGTTTTGGTCCTTCCTTTCTCCTCCCGGTCCCGCGGTTCTCTTGACTGGGCCAGAGGGGCTGGCTGTAGGATTAACCATTTTTGGACAATCCCTTAACACATGGCCAAACTGTCCGCATCTAAAACATTCTCCCGTGTCTCGATGGCATTGTCCCCAATGAACCCTTCCACAAGTGGGGCAAGTTGGAATAGTGCTACCTCGAGGGTTGGTAGGACCGTGGTGGCCTGAGCTGGTTGTGCCCATGTTCACCTTTTTATGAGGTGCAACACCGGGTCTTCGGTTATCTCTTTCCCAGAATCGCTTCTTGTAGCTTGGTTCTCCGGAACGCGAGGCTTTAATTCCCTTTTCTGCTATGTACGCCCGGTCCACCACTTCTACATAGGTCGGCAATTTCAAAACTTCGAGCCTGTCTTTAATTCCGGCCTCCAATCCTGCTTCAAATTTTCTTGCTTTTCGAGTTTCGGTGGGGATGACGTATGTTGCAAACCGAGCGAGTTGTGTGAATTTGCTCTCATATTCGGCCACTGTCATGGTTCCCTGCTTCAAATGTATGAATTCGGATGCCTTTTGTTCCCGCAACGAATCTGGAAAGTATTTTTCATAGAATACTTCCAAGAATCTTGCCCACGTCGTGATTTCTTCTTTGGCCAGAGTGAGAAGCCACCATTCCTGTGCATTATCTTTGAAAGTGAAAGTGGCGAACGTTACCTTTTGCCTTTCGGTGCATGGTAGGGCACGAAAAATCTTTTCCATGTCTTTAACCCAAGCTTCTGCTACCATTGGGTCTGGGCCGCCGGTAAATGTGGTGGGTTTCAGATCCTGGAACTGTTTTATGGTAACCGGCCCTTCGCGCTGTTCCGGTGTCCCATTGTTGATGTTAGCTTGCAAGGCTTGTAGAAAACTAGCAACTGCTCGTTCCATTACTCTTTCCATCGATTCGGTACCACTGACTGATGACTCACTTCCATTACCATTAGCCATTCTACAAATAATAAACGAGGCATTATATTTTCAACGCAGCATATATATATGTATATATGTAGCACAATATATATAGTACACTTTATATTTATGTAAACTGCCAACATTGCACATTGTTATTTATTTATATCATTTTTGCAATTCACATTATATTAGTTAGAACATGTTAGTGTCCCATCCCTGCGGTAAACAAAACAAAAGTCAACAAAAGGGGATTAGAACATATCAAGATCAGCATACAAAAGATTGTCTACTATCCAGATCTAGAGTGGTGGGTCAGATGGGCCGAAGAACCAGGGAAAATAGTGCTGCATAAAAAGCTCAAACTCCCACCCCAACTGGATTACACCAAAACACGCCCATGCTACCTGGACTGCAAAAATGGGGATAGATCGTATTTGACCCACAAATGCCCGGTCGACAATCCATACAGGTGTCTCAACATATGACAAGTCATTTTCGAAGTCAACATTTTGCATATTAATGATTTCTAATGGATTTGGTACTGTGGTGAAAATGTAATCCTTGGGGTACACGTTCCCCCTTCTGGTTGCAAACTCTGGAGGTAGGGGGCCTATGATATAATGTGGGCGGTCATGACCAGGGGTGACGCCAAGGACGCGAGATGGTCCGAGAAAACGTCTACGTGTGTGGTCAAGGCTGTGCCTCCATAATAGGTGTGGAACGTCGGTGGGGTCAACCTGAATATAAATTGGCCGTCCCATCAGTCGGCCAAGACCTGGGTGTAACTCCCTGACTATCTCTTCAGAATCTCCCCAGCCTTCAGGTGAGGCGGGTGCAGGGGCAGGGTGTTCGGCTAGAATTTCATCTAGGTTGATGGCCTGGAGGTCATCCCAGAAGGCATCATCAAGATAATTCTCTGACATCCTACAACACCAGAATAAACGTGAGATTTTACACAGGGAAAATTAACGTCACATGTAAATATTTATTATTATTATTATTTTATTTCGATTTCATCATATATATCTATATATATATTTTTCGCTATATGGTTTTAATTATAGATCTATTTATCACTTTTTTTTTTCTTTTTTTTTTTTCTTTTTTTTTTTTGTTTAAACCGTTACTCTGATACCACCTTTGTCATGACCCAACCCCAGGGTTTAGAGTTGGGATCGTGACTTATTCAAAACAAATTAAGCTATGCAAGCGAAAATAAAAATATAATTTAACAGAAATCCTACTACATCTTACTATTTAAGAAACAGAAAGTACATTTCTAGGGCTTTCATTATTTTATTATTTAGTGACCAGCCCCGAACAGAGACAAAAGGAAGCAAAAATATAAAAAAAAGAAAGATAAAATAGTGATTCATCTTCAGTCCATAAGCAGGTTCCATTTTGTAGGGTTATGGATTTCTCTTACATCTCATCACCTGAAAGGGTAACAGCTATAAGCACACAGCAGAGTGAGAAATATTATGCCAAGTGTAGGGAATACAAAATATACATGGATAATTAATTAGGCTAAACATTTGCATAATTTAATTTAAAATGACAATTTATTTAAAGTGACAGAATACAGAAATCATGTGAATAAATAATCATAACCACGGTATAAACAGAACAGAACAGAGGTCACAGAAGTGACAGTCAGAACGGAAGTCAATGGATCCATGACAAACAGAGGACCACAAAGTGGTCAAACAGAGGCTCATGGCTATTTAAGTCCCCCAAGGCGTGGGACTCCCGTGGTGGTACTTACAAAACATAATTGTTTATAAGGTTAAAGTCAAATATATACTAAAATTTAAACAAACTTATCCATGGGTTTTCTTTTAAGTAAATAGAGTTTAAAAAATAATCCACGTAACTAAAATATTTATTAAACATAACTTTTATTTATATAACTTAAAATATAGCTTGTATAAAATGAGTTATGGTAATTTAAAACATTCGTAAAACATATAATGGTAAATCAAAGTATAACATAACTCACCTTAATTATAATCCTTAGCCTCCCAGAACTTCCCTACTATGAATTCCTTATACTCACTAACGTATCCTTCTCTATCAATTCTTGTTCTTTCGTGTTTGTTTTTTCCTCTCCAATTCGCAACACTTGCTCCTATTTATACTGTGAACTGAGCCGTGAGGGGCAGCCACGTACCCCTCTCTCTTTCGAGGTCATGATGACACTAGGAGATTTGTGCTTTAATTGAGGATCAATTCTCAGATTTGGATAAGTCTAAATCTATATCTATACATACTTGGGCTTTTGCCTGGGCCAATATATATATATATTTCTTTGTTTTCCTTTTGGGCCGAGGTTGACAATCCTGCTGGTAACTTGTCTCTTAATTAATTAATCTTTTTTTTTTTTTGTTTTTTTTTTTTTGATTTCCTTTTCTTTTTTTTTTATTCCTTTCTTTATTTGTTTTGGTTTAAGTTATTATTTATTTACTATTTTTAACTTTAATTTGACCTAACTAGTATTAGAATTTCATATTTCTGTTAATTTGGCTCTAAATAAAAATCCCTAATTAATCCCATATAACCCAGTGCTAAATTAGATTCTGTAGTTATTATTAATTATTTAATAATATATATCACATACACCCATAATTATATAATTATAAACATTTATGTGGTATTTAATTAGACATTCAGGGTGTCACAGTTGCCTATTCTTCCTTGTAACTGTTCATGAACATATACATTTCAATGTATTTTGAGATGTCATTTTGTACGTTGGGTGTTGGAGTGAAACCAGGAAAATTGATGGAATTGTGTTGAGAAAGTTCTATTTCACTTTCAAGTTGAGACCGCTCGAGCGGTCTTTTCGTCACTCAAGCAGTAACGTCAACGTCCCAGTATCTAATTTTACAATCTAAACTTCTGGGAGCTTGTATTCTTTGCTCGAGTAAAGTTTTTCGTCGCTCGAGCGGTCTTTTACAGGGAGGAGGGAGATTCTGGAAGTTTGAATTTTTCGCTCGAGCGTAGGTTTAGTCACTCAAGCGGTCTATCTGCAGTCTGCTCTAAAAAATGTGTCTACTCACTCAAAAGTTGAGCCCTTACACATTTTTCTTTCACTTTTCACTTCACACACACACACACACACACACACACACACTCTCTCTCTCTCTCTCTCTCTCTCTCTCTACATTAACTCTCACTCTCTTTTCTCTTATCTCTCTCTAGAAACCCTCCACCCACTTCATTTAGTTCCTTGATCTCTCTACATCTATTGAGATTTCGATCATAGTGTCTTCTTTAATTTTGGAGAACTCATCAAGGGCTACATTGTGTGCAGTGGAGATCGGATTTTGACACCGTTGATTTCGAAACTTTTCATCTATTCTTCTCAAAGTCTTGAGGTAGGGAGTTTCTTTGAGTTATATATATGATTTTAGCATCTTTTGTTCATTTCTTTACAATTTCAAGTTTGGGTTTTGGGGTTTAAAGTGTTGCATCTAGGAAATGTTAAAGAAATGATTTCTTTCTCATGAACTTGGCCCAAGATAAATTATTTTGTGAATTATGAAACACTTGGGGATGCATGCAAGAGGATATTTTGAAAATAAAGGAAAAACCATCTTTTGATCAAACCCTAGGTTTTGGGGCAATTTAGGAAAAAGTGAAATTTGTGAAATGTCCATGGAATTGATGTTAAATTCTCTGAGAAAGTGAAGAAATTTTACTCACATTGTTGTGTTATTGAGATACTCATGAAAGGGATCAGAGTTGAGATTGGGTAATTATGATAATATGTCGTGCACATATTTAGATTATGGAAAAATGAAAACGAATGTTGATTGTGAATATGAGTGAACGTCATATGTCACATGGATTCGTATTATGTTATGATTTCTTTTGAAACCATCAAACAATGGAAGTTTACTTGAACAAGTGTCGGAATTTTTTGAGATACCATATGTAATTATCTCTCATTTCATTCATTTGCATTATTTTGAATATTGTTCAATCACAGTTATGCCTTGGAAATTAATTCATTGTTTTGAGGAAACAATTATTGTTATGGAAACGTTTTAGGGGTAAATACATTTGGTAAGTCCGGATAGGGAGTGTAGTTAGTATTGTTTAAGTTGGCCTGAGTGTCTAGGGTGAAAGACCGAAAACACGCGCGGAAGAGGTACCACGTGGCTTCCAGTTAGGAGCCGGTAAAGTGGAGATTTGGTAGTGCTTATGATGTCTACTTGCAGACACTAGTATAGGGATTACCTGAGTCGTATTTACCACCCTATTGTCTAAATTTGAATTTCAAGAATAAAATGAACTTTTGAACAAGACATTGCATGTATTTTCAAAAGAAATGGAAAACTCTAACATTTGAATATGGCATGGCATTGCATTTATGTATATGAGATTTCTTAAACATATATACTTTGTTAAGAAATCTCTACTGGGTTTTGTGCTCACCCCTAGTGGATTTGTGTAGGAAAAGATGTGGTAATCCCACCTAGTTGAAGTGTGGAGGGTATTGAGGGCAAGAGGCTCTCCCTTTTGTGTGAATATTGGCAAGCCAAGTGCTTAATATGTCTAGGGTTTAACACCCATTTTGTGAAACCAGGTTTAATACAACGATTCTGGTTTAAACTCGACCCGTTCATTATTTTGGATTCAAGATTTCTTATCTTGATGGTTGTTCATGTCTTCTTTCATCTTATTCCTTGTTGAGTTTGGTTGTTAGAGCTTCTTGGTGGTGTTTGAAACAAGTTAGGAGTTAGTTTTTCAAAACTGTTGCTGCCTAGATTTTGGCTTGTGCGCTCAAGCGAACCTTCTTGTGCTCGAGCGAACTTTGAGAACTTCTAGTACTTTTGCAGGGCTACAAAACTACTGGAAAAGGGTGTTTTTAGCTCGAGCAATCCTTCTTACGCTCGAGCGGTCTTGGCTCAAGTGGTCCTTCTTGTGTTCAAGCGGTCTTTTACAGTAAGCAAAACTACTAGGAGGGGTGCATTGTGCGCTCAAGCTACCTTTCTTGAGCTCGAGCGGTGTCTTCGTTTGTGTCTGTGGGCTCGAACATTGACTTTGTTCGCTTAAGCAATTTGCGCGTATATCAGTTTTGAAAAGTCAATTTTTGAGTCACTTTTTCATATGTCTCTCTCTCTAAACTTTTCAAAACCCTAAATCTAGAGCTTCTCTCTCTAGAACACACCTTCTACCTTCAAATGCTCTCAACTCATTAATCTCGACACCCGAGTCCCTTTGTTAAAAATGTAGAGCTCACCTAGAGCTTTAATCTAATCGGAGCAAAGTTGGTTTTCGACTTCGTTGAGGTTTCTCCACTCTCTCTCTCTCTCTCGTGTTCTAGCCTTGAGATAGGGATTTCTCCACACTTTTGTATGGTTTTTACTTGGCTATTTGCTTTTCTAAACAATATTATGGTTTAGGGGAATTTGACTAAACCTAGGGTTTTGGTTTTGAAATCAAAAGAGGGGTTTTCAAAATGGTTTCTTGAAAATGGTTGTGACAATGTAGACATAGTTTAGCTGTGATAAAATGGTGGATTTTCATACTTGAAATTGATTTTCAGAGAAAAAAGATTTTGCCCCAAAATGTAAATGTTGGATTTTGTAATGAGAAAATGGAATTTATGTTGGTATTGTGGAATTGGAATAATGTTGATGAGGTTGGTGGAGTTGGATATGTACTATCACTCACATCTCGAGATTTTGGAAAGTGTATCTTTAATGGAAATTTACTTATCTCTTTAGAGATATCTATTTTGGACTATCGGTGAAGGATAGCTATAATTGTTGTAGAAATTGCATGAGAATTAGGAGAACTGAAACTATTTCTCATCCATTGGCATTGAGCATTGTTGCATATTTAACACATTGTAAATGTATTTTGTTTTGAGAAAAATGAGTGAATACCTTGGTGAATCTGAGTAGGAGTGTAGATGTGATATAATGTTGGCCTGTGTGTCCTTGATGAAAGTCTAGAAAATCGCGCGGTTAGATATCGAGCCTTCCGGTTAATACCGATAAAAATGACAATTGGTAATGCTTGTAGCTTACTTGTAGACACGTCCTAGAGATTCCCAGAGTTGTATCCACTGTCCTGTTTTCTATTGCAATGGAAATAATTTCATGAATTGAGTATGAACTTGGCATTGCATGGTTTTGGAAAGAGATGTAAAATGTTTTGACACGAACATTGCATATGCATTCACCTTATGGTCTTGTTAAGATTTATACATTGTGTTAGAGTATCTTTACTAAGCTTTGGCTCACCCTATATGGAAAATCATTTTCTAGTGCCAATGATATGCCTCCATCAAGGCAGTAGCATGGGAGGAAACTCGGGACTAAAGGCTTCTTTCGTTATTTGTTGTGTTTATTTTGTACAAGCCTAGGGCTTTACTTGTATTGAGTTGAAACTCACTTTTGCTGTTGTAACGCCCCGAAATAATTACCATAATCCCTCCATAACATTCATAAACGACAATAATAAGAAAGTAATTATCTTCCATCAAATCTAATTGGGATTACAAAAAGGAAACATATGCAGTATACATTCATAATGCCTAGCCTTGAATATATAACATATATTACAATTAACAGAAAAGAATATAAGTTAAACAGATAAGAAGTGCCCTAAAGACTTACAACTTCCTAAGATAGTTATTGGTTACAACAAAAGTGGCCTTTTAGGTCCAATACATTTAAAGCCCTTGGCTGTACAAAAGTTAAATACAAAAATAACAAAATTGAGCCTTTGGCTCCACTGTCCTCCCAAGTCAAGTCCTTGGTGGAGGCATATCCCCAACACTTGAAAATGGCTTTTCCCAAATAGGGTGAGTCAAAACTTAGTAGAAATAATTTAACACAATATATGAATATTAACAAAGATATAAGTATAAAATGCGCATACAGTGCCCGTGATAAAATCATTTATAACTCTTTTGTAAAATCATACTATGTTGAACTCATAACTCGATCCATTTTATCTCTATTCATAAGTCATTCCATTTATTCGAACAACCAAACTAACGATGCAACTCAGTAGGTCTCTAACCAATGCAGTCATCATACAAACACTTCTATTTACCATTTTATGGATATTTCGTCCGTAGGAATCGGCACCCATCCATACTCGTGATTTTCGGGACTTTCACCTTGGACACTCCGGCCAACTTAATTCAATAGAGTACATCCCCTTTCTTCTCCCGAACATGGAGTACATCTATTTTCTTCTCCCAAATATCATACATTCACAATGTATTAAAGATGAAACAACGCTCAATGCAAATGGATGAGAAGTTAGTTTCAATTCATATAATTCTCATGCAATTTCTACAACAATCATAACTATCCTCCACCGATAGTCCAAAACAGATATACAATCTCCAAGACAGATAAATTATCCAAATTATGTAGATGAGTGATAATACATATCCAACTCCACCATTTATATAAACATCCACCCAATTTCACATTTTCAATACCAATTCCGTTTATTTATACAAAATAAATATTTGAGACATTTTAGAGCAAACTTCATTTCCTTCCAAAATCCAACCCAAATACCACAATCAACAATTTTATTGCAGCACAACCTCATATTCACTCCCATGACCATTTTCAATACATCCATTTGTAAACCCCTGTTTTTTAATTTAACCCAAAACCCTAGGTTTGTTCAAAATCTCCCAAAATCACCATATTGTTTATGAAAAACAAATAACTACGTTAAAATCATCAAATAGTGTAGAAAATCCCTACCTCAAGCTTAGAAGACCAAAGGAAGAAATGGAAAAACTTCAAAGATGTCAAAACTCAACTTTATTCGGATCAAATGAGAGCCCTCTGAGTGCTTTATCTTTTTACCAAAGAGAGTAGGGTAGAGAGATCCTTGGATCTAAGTGTATTTGTAGAAAGAAGTTGGGTTTTAGAGAAAGAGATAATCGATCTAGGGTTTTGAGAGAAAAAGATATGAAAAAGTGATGTAAAAAGGTATTGCTGTGAACTGAAATATGCGCAGCTCACTCGAGCGGAAAGTTTTCGCTCGAGCAACTAGTCACAATAAGTTGTTCGCTCGAGCGAGGAGGCCAAATTCTAGACAACAACAGTTTGAACCAACTAGCAACCAACCTATTCCAAACACAGCCAAGACACTCTAATACTCAAACTCAATGAGAAATAAAAGGAAACACGGTATGAATATCTAAACAAGACAAATGAAACCCGGATTCAAAACATCAACGGGTCGGGTCTCAACTAGGAACACTATATTTGTAACCAAGCATTGTCTTGGAAAGTTGTAACTATTAGGGCATTATCTTGATTTGTTTAACTTTTATTCTATATCTTTCGCACTTGACATATGCTATAGATTCAGGATTAGGACTTATGAATGTATAATTGCATATGTTACTTTTGTATAATGAAATCATGTGAATGGAATGGGCATTATTTTAGAATGTCGTTATTAATCATTTAATATTGTGGATGGGTTGTTGTTAGTATTTCGGAGCATTACAACTTGGTATTAGAGCTACCGAGTTTGAATACTTTGGGATTGTAGGAAGTGGTTATTATCACAATGGGTTTTCTTGCTAAATTGTATTAAGAATAAACTTGGTATGCTATTTGATAACATGTTTATGTAACTAAGTCGGTATGAAATTTAATTTCTATGATATTGATTCGGTTTATGAGTTTCTAGAAGTCCTGTTAGAATTTCTTTGTTATGACAAGGTTTTTAGAGATTTTTTTCAATTATACAAGGGTTAAATTTAAGAATAAAAAGTTAAAATCCATGCACGAGCGCCTAAAAATTAAGAAATAAGTTCGTACATGAGTTTTAATCTAAAAAATTTATTAAAAATGTATTTACAAATTAAAATTAATTTTTATTAAACCCATTCATAAATTTAAATTTTATTTATAGCACAATATGATTTTACTATAAATCAAAAAAAAATTATTTTATTACTTTAATATAATGTAATGTAATTTTACTTAACATAACTCTTTTAGTGTGATTGATGAGATAAATACGTAGTTTTGAATTTTATTAATATTTATAAATTTATCAATTTCATTAGTTAACATTATATCTAACACATTCTTCTAGACAATTTAAACAATTATATTATTTTACTTATAAGATGTTTACTTTTAATGAAAGTCAATCAAATGTATGGAATATCTTAATCATATGATACACGTCATATTACTATATTGAGTTAAACGTATTATGTACAATATCACGAATAAACTTAACTTAAGTAAGTATAGTGATAATGAAAAATATTCTATCAAAATTTAACTGTGAATACATAGTTCACTACATTTTTTGTATTAAGAATATTTTTCATAATTGAAAAAATAAAAATTCTAAGTTGATTAGACTTGAATATATTTAATAAAATAAATAAATAAAATTCAAGTAATCAATTAATAATGTTATTTTTTTTTATAATTTGTAATTAGCAATACTTAATTTCTTTAATATTAAATAAACAATACGATTTGATCTTGATCAAATCGATTTATAATTTTTTCAATTTTTTTGGGTCAACCCTAAGTGTAACATTGAAACATAAATAATAAATCATATAAACTTGGGTAAATTAAACTCACCTCTCCTGAAGTTTCTAACAAATATAAGGACCTTCCCTGTGGTATGAATAATTATATAAACCTCCCCTACTTTACCTGACATTCTCCAAATTCCCCCTTTTTGTAACTTCTGTTAGCACAGATAACAGAAAATGCTGAGGTAATCAAAGATAATGCCAATAATGCCCTTAGGGCTCTTGAACCCAGCTATATATACCCAAGGCAATATCTCATCTTCATAACCAAGCACAACACACAGAACTGAAAGTAGATAAAGCACAAGACAGAGCTCCACAACCAAGCACAACACAGTTCCACAACCAAGCACAACATAGGTATGCTACCATTCACATTCAAATTAAGTAATTATTATTAAAAAAAAAAAAAAAAAGTCCACACTCCACAGTCCAACACAAGTCCCAAATAGAGCACAGTCAAGCACAATAATGCAATATATGTTCTAAATATGCATTATAACTCTCACATTCCATAAAATGTAGAATCATATGGATATGTCATCATCAAGTAATGGAGAGGGGGTGATCAAGTATAGAAGTAAGATCTGCTATTGTGGGAGCAAAGCAGCAATTAAAGTCACCGAATCAGAGAAAAACAAAGGCAAATTGTATTATTTATGCCCACATAGGAAATACTCTTTCTGGGGCTGGTGCAAACCAGTAAACTCATCTATTGGAGGACAAATGATGATGAAAGACACTAAAGCTACTGTTAATAGACACACTCTACCCTATAAAGAAGATACCACTACAGTGAATTTAATGAACCAAATAGGGCTATGCAAACACGGATACAAGTACTTGAAGCAAACATGGGGTTTATGAAGATAGTAATGATCATGAATGTTGTATTATGTTTGATTTCCTTGATGGTTGCTCTGAAAATGTAATAGGAATTGCTAGGACTTTAAAGCTTTTGTAATGTTTTGTAATGGACCTTATGTGATCATCAATATATAAGTATGATGCAGTTGTTTGACTATACATCATTCCATTACATTCCCAAAATATAAATGTAAACACAAAGTGTGCACTATACATCATTCTATTCCATTTTGTACTAGCTGCTATGTCCACTAGAAAAATACAAAAAGTGGAACATTGTCTTCATGGTCTATGCTTACTATTTCATGTCCACTACAAAAATACAAAAAGTGGAACATGATCTTCACTAACTGTGCAGTAAAGCAATATGTATTATATACCTTAAAGTTATGATAAGTACTTGTACCAAAAACATCATCACCATCATAGCTAATTCATCTGCAAGAAACAATGAAACAAACAAAAAGAACCACTGTTAGATGCATGCTATGTGAAAAAAAAAAAAAAAAAAAAAAAAAAAACTTACATGTGCATGCTAAAATAATGTAATAGGAAGACTAAACAAATGTGAAAAACTTACACTCAAACATGCTTGGCATTGGCCTTGCCCCTGCCTCTTCCAGTTGATTTTTCCCTTCTAGTTGAAATGCCTCTTCCAGTTGATTTTTCCCTTCTAGTTGAAGTGCTTCTTCCAGATGAACTGCCTCTTCCAACTGAATTGCCCCTCACAGAACCTCTGCCCCTATCAACAATGGTGTCATTGTCCCTACCACCAATTTTGCCACTACCGCTTACTCTACCCCTTACTGGACCTCTTTGGCAAGTTCTCCTATTGTGTCCAAATTGCATGCCTCATTTGCATTTCAAGATACTAGACCTCTTGCTTTGACTTTGTTCCAGCTAGAGGCTCATGAGTAGCCCTCTTCTTAGCATTCCTTGGCCTTCCTGGCAATCTTTTTAGAGGTGGAGGTTGTAAAAAGTCCCCTAGTATAAGTGTCCACATGGTATGGTCTAAGATGAGATGTATTATCCCACCATTAGCTATCAAGTAAGTTTGCTTAGAGTAGTATGGGTGTGGACAAAATCTTCTAAGGTCAATCTACTATGAGAAATTGCAGCCACAACATGTTTGCATGGGACCCCAGAAATTTCCCACTCTCTACATACACAAATCATCATGCCAAGATGGACAATGTGATTCACCCCTTCATTATCCTTCACCTCATACTGATGACCTCTTGCATACTCTACTCTACAATATCTTGACCATTTCAGTGTGACCTGAAGTTGTTTCTTAATGTTCAAAGTGACATTAGAATTCCATTGTAGAGCCTTCTGATATCTTATGTGCAACTTACCCATCAACTTGCACCTTATGTTCTCCAACATGGTTAAAATAGGCTAACATCTCATATTTCCCAACCAATTGTTGAAGGACTCTGTCATGTTATTTGTGATGTGATCAGTCCTTATTCTACCATCAAATGCATGCCTAACCCTTCCTTCAACTGGCACTTTTTGCAACCATACAAAAGCATCCTTTGATATATCCTTGATAGCTTGCATAGCCTGCTCATACTCCCTCTAATTATATGCCCTTGATGCCTTCCAGAATTGCTTTCTCAACATCAATCTAGGAAATTTTGTTCTAAAATTGTTGAATGAGTGCATGCAACATCTTCTATGAGTAGTCTCTAGTATAATGTCGCTCACAATCTTATCAAGGCCCTATACACACAAACAATGAAACATTAGTAACCATTACAAGTATAAAATTAGAGAATAATGCATTATGTAAATAAATTAGTTGTTCAACAAGTAAGTAAATTACCTTTTGCTGATCAGACATGATGGTCCATGGCCTAGAAGGCAATGCATCTTGTATGATTGTTCTCAAGTTCTCCAAAAAGAATGTCCAGCAGTCCTTACATTCACCCTCCATTACTGCTAATGCCAATGGAAACAAACCATTATTTCCATCTAAGGCAACTGTTGAAATTAACACTCTACCATAGAGACCCTTCAAGTGACAACCATCCACCTCTATGAAGGGCCTATATCCATCAATAAACCATTTTTTCATTACCTCAAATGATATGAAGATTCTTTGGAACAATGGATACTGAGGAATAGAAGTAGGGTCTGGTTCTTCTCCATCTTCTGAGACTGGGGTAAGAGGAAGCTCATAATTTATGACAGCTAAGCTACCAGGGTTTGTTTTCTTAATTTCCTCAACATATGTTGGCAACAACACATACTGGCTGCCATGATCACCCTCCAACTCCTCTTTGCACTTCCTTTTGGCTCTATACAATTGTATTCTTGAGGCCTCAATCCCATAAAGTTTGTTAAGCTTCACTTGCATAGTGTCTAACCTCATATGTGAATTCTCTTTAAAACTATCAACCAATTTCTTGGCAATCCAAGTTGATGTTGCTTCACTATTTTGGTTCATCCTACTACAAGTGTGATTAGGTACCAAGGTTTTGATCTTGTAAGTGATTCCATCTGGAAAAGGAGATGCATGAATTCTCCAAGGGCATCCCTTAACAGCACAATGGGCTGTCACTCTGGCTTTCTCATTTTTGTCCCTAACTATCTTGAAACCAGTTTGCACTGTATAGACCCTCAATCTAGCTCTGAAGCTATGCACATCTGGAAAAATCATTCACTTTTCCAATACAACTTCTCCTTCTTGATTCAAATATGGCTCTTTCCCACTATAAGTACTATCAAATTGGTTGTCTAGATACCTCATGTCTTCATCATCTATCTAGTCTACTTCACCATCAAATTCATCATCACTACTAGAATATCTTACTTCATCGTCACCAGATTGGAAATCACTAAGTCCATCATCTTCATTAGACTCTTCATTATCCTCATCACTTAAACTAACAGTGCCATTTGATTTATGTTCACCATCAACACTTGCATTCCAATCCTTATCCTCATCACTAAACCCATACACATTGTCCTCATGGTACTCTTTATCTACCTCTACAGTATGCACTCCATGAACTCCACTATTTCCATCTCCACCATATTCATTTCCAATACAATGGGGGTGTTTGGGAACTTGGTTTTTAGATTTTTTTTTTTTTTTTTTTTTTTTTTTCACTACAAAACAAATGTTTTACAAAACCAAAAAAAACAAATCCAAACAAAATATCACATCAAACCCCATAATCATTTCACTTTTTCTCTCACAAACATCACATCCAACTATAAAAAAACCCAACTATCTTCCCAAATACAAAAAAAAATTTCTCCAATAATATCCTATAACTAAAAAAACCTACGAAAAAACTCACTTCCCAAACACCCACAATATGCAATATCTACATATAAGTTAATTGTTTTACTCCTACCTTGCACATAAAACATATCCAATACATCAAGATCATTTTCTATTAATCTCCTGTTCTAGGTACCAGGTATATCACAATGCAATGTGATAGCTATTGCTTCACTACAATCAATATGAGAAAGGACTGTTTCAATCACATCTTTCAAGGCATCAATGTAGCAATACATATTTGGGTCCACATCATATATTCTACCCACTTTTCCTTTGTAGCTGATTATTAAATCAAAATAAGGGAATGCAGCCATACTGTGATCATAATGAGTAACAATTAATTATAAAAATACTACTCCATTCAACAATTATTCATCCAAATGTAACAAAATTGAACTGATATCAGGTTACATCTAAGAAAATTCATAAGTAGCAGAAATAAAAGAAGAAACCCCAACTTCATAACAGAAAGAAATAAAAGCCCCAAATTTTACAAATAAACCAAAATTCCTAATTTTCAGTATTTCTTATGAGATCAAGAAAAGAAAACTATTTCTAACAATAAATTAACAATAAGAAGATATAGAATGAGGAAAAAAAACTAAATTATAGTATTTCTGACAGAAAATTAACAAAATTAACAAAAACTTTAAACCCATACAATCAGAAAATTACAACACCCCAAAATCTCTTAAATTACACTATTATTATACTAATATTTAACAAATCCCTATTTTTGAATGAAAAAATTTGGTCAAACATAAAAACCCTAAATGTATATTTTCGAATCAAACCCTTTAGACATACATTTCATAAACCAAACCTATAGAACCAGAAATTCCGTAAAAATGAAGAAAAACCAAATATAATCATAAACCCTAAACTCAAAATTATCATAATCGAAGTATAAAAAGTTCGAAGTCTTACTTGGAAGCCCTAAAACAACTTGTCACCAATCAATCTCTTTTACATTTTGTCCTAGCAACAATGATCGAACCAAATCCAGGAAATTCTTCATCGTTTCTTTACTTCGATCACTCTTTTTCCAAGATTTCGTCTCTCTCTCTTTCTCTCTCTCTCTCTCTCCTTTCTCTTAGAAATTCAACTGTATTTCGGAATAGAGAGTGATTTAGGGATTTAGGCTAGAAAGGGTATTGTTGTCTTTTTGTCCTCAAAAGCAAGGGTAATAAGATCATTTAGTATATGCAACTAACTAACGTCGTTTGTGCCAATTTGACGGGATGGGAGAATTTGGAGAATGTCAGGTAAAGTAGAGGAGGTTTATGTAATTATTCAAACCACAGGAGAGGTCCTTGTACTTGCAGAAATCTCAGGAGAGGTGAGTGTAATTTATCCTATAAACTTTTATAAAAAATATATATATAATTTTATTTTTATTTTTTTTTTCCGTTCATAGGACGAATTTACCGCTAGTATATGCATATAGACATAGGAAGAAAGTTAATGAAATGCATAGGATTCATAAACTTGATTTTTAGTACAAAAAGAAAAGGTAAAATTGACGTACAATCAAATCAATAACTTGGGTTGGGATTGAGATAGTGTTTGGTAGAGTTTTAAAATTATGATTTGATAATAGAGTTGTATTTTAAGTTTGTGAGGTTTAAAATTATGATTTGAAAAGAGAAAATTTGTTTAGTTATGAGTTTTGAATTTTTGATATGACATATGAAATGAGAAAAATTATTTTTCAAAACTCAAGAGTTGTTTGGAATATTCTAAATAAGTGCACTTTTTAAATTTTTATAAAAAAAAATGTGTAGATAATTAGAGAAATTAGGTAAAAAAGTAGAGAGGAGATGTTAATTGATGTGACCCAAATAAGTGTATGTATGCAAAAAAAAGTACACTTTTTTAGTGTATGCCAAACACCTACTTAATTGAAAATCTTATAACTCATAACCAAACACACAACTCAAAACTCTATTGAAAATCCTATTCAAAACTCATAATCAAACTCTTTTTAAAATTCAATTCAAAAAATAATTTGTCCTTTTGATCTAAAAAAATAATTTTTATATTTCAAAAATATTAAAAACAAATATAATTTCCCCCCCCCAAAAAAATAACAGGTGGCGATGGGCAATTGCAAATATATATATATATATATTGTTCCGGACATGGATGATTGGATAGACCAAAAATTCAAAAATTAGCTGCTTTACCAAACATGTTTTCAAAATGTATTTTGAAATTGATTTGGAATCATAATTTAAAAACTCAAACCAAACATAGCATTAGAATGTAAAGGTGAAATTAGTTTTTAAAAACTCTACCAAACACATTTTTTTATAAGATAAATTATAAATATGCGTCATAAGATTTACTTAAAATATTAATTGTCTCTTATAATTTTAGAAATTACATTCCTTTTTTTAAAATTTTTAATCGCATAATAAATGATTGGTTTCATTAATCAACTATTATCTCTAATACTAGTTTTTGATGATTTCATAAATGTATTTCAATTTATGATTCTGATATTTTTATTGTATATAGAAATGCTGTTAGAAATTTTAATATTTTTGTTAACTCTATTAAATGACAAATTCTAATAAATATTTCTAATTTTAAAATTTCATAAAATAATTCATATTTTTAACGAATCTCAAATAGTATATATTTGTAATTTGCCTAATTTCATATAAAAGGTTAGTTCTTTGCCGTTAAACTAGCTTGCTTTTACCCACCCTAAAAAAACCTAGCTTGCTTTTTCACCCGCCGATAATGCAAATTGGATTGGAGGTCCCCAATCCACCAAGTGCTATCTGGCTTGTTAGGAACTCTAATTTTTTAGCTCTAAAGGTAGTTTTAATGAGTTGGTAGTAGGCGTCATTCACAGTGATGTGATGTTTTGATCTTGGTTTGTTTTTATTTTATTTTTTGTATTTATTGTCATGTCATTAGTGTTCTATTAGAGTACCAAAATTAGTGGTCTGAATCATTACTGGACTTGTTATGTGTATTGTATTTGATTTCCTAAAATTAGCTTCTCTATAAAAATTTGAGATAAATTACAAATACACTTTTTGAGACATGTTTAAAATAAAAAATGTTTTTTTGTAATTTTAAAAATTATAAATTTTTCTTTATTTATAATTTTTTATTTAACAAAATTAATAGAAAAAATAAGTCCCTGAAGTAATAAAATTTCTAACAAGTTAAAGTCTATTAAATTCGTAAAATATATAAATCAAATTTCTAATAGAATTAATAAAATTTCTAATTATCTATTGAATCTACTAAATTTCTAAAATATATAAATTAAAATCTATTTACTTCCTAAACTATCGATTGAATCTATTAAGTTCTTAAAGTATTTAATTTAAACCTATTTAATTCCTGAAAAAATTATAAAAATAAAATATAAGTCCATAAGTATTATAAATTAGTAAAAGACCCTATCTAGTAAAAAATTTATTTCAAAAACACTTCAAAATTTTATTTTTTCTTTGAAAGTGGTTATAATGAATTTTCTTTATAAGGGTAAGGTAATTATCTATAGTATTTTATTACTTATCTTCTACAATAGTTACGTGTTTGCCTTTATCTAGTATTATATGTCAAATTTCTATCATAATTTCTAATTAATTATTTTAAAGTTTTTTGCTAAATTATTTTTTTAACTTAATTAATGTATTATTTTATTCTATTATTATTTGTAGTGAAGTATTATTATTTAAATTATCTAATTTTATTTCTTTAGTATATCTAATACTTATATAATTTTATTGACAAAACTGAAAACCGGACTATAATACTATTTTAAACACACAATGAAATAAAATACTTTTTAAAGAAAAAATAAAAATTTAAAATTTTTTTGTAATAAAATCTTAATTAGGTAGAGTCTTTTACTAATTTATAATACTTATGAACATATATTTTATTTTTATAACTCTTTTAGGAACTAAATATGTTTGAATTAAATATTTTGGACACGTAATCGATTCAATCGATAGTTTGACGACTAAATAGATTTTAAGTTATATATTTTAGGGATAAGCAGACTAATCGATAGTTCAGGGATAAAGTGAATAATATGACAATAATTTAGGAGTATAAAGTGTAATAAACCCTTATATAAATTATATAGGGGAATTTGGTCAAAATTCTCTTACTATAAGATTTTAATACATTAAGGATAAGAATAAAAAAAATTAGTAATATTTCAACTTTTTGACTAAAAGACAAAAGTTGGGAACTTGGTTCTCAAATTTTTTTCTCATTTTTCCATTAAAAGACAAAAGTTTTGCAAAACTAAAAAAAACACATCCAAACAAAATATCACATCCAACCCCATAATCATTTCACTTTTTCTCTCACAAACATCACATCCAACCACAAAAAAACCCAACTATCTTTCCAAATACTAAAAATTTTTTATCCAATAATATCCTACAACTAAAAAAACTTACAAAAAAATCCACTTCCCAAACACCCACTAAAATTGAAAGTTGCTAAAATAAGCATTAGTACGGCTAAAACATGCTATGACAAAACATTACAGGACTGATAGATTCTCTCTATTATATCATCTAAATGTTATAAAATAATAATGAGAATTAATTATTATTTTAAATTTAAAAAAAAAATCATTGAGATAATGTGATAGAGATTTTACAAACTAGAAATTTTATCCAGAAATTACTTAGAAACACTAATATATAGTTTAGATTCATTTTATATATAGATCTCACAATACACATTTTCAATCTCTACTGCATACTCTATTTTTTACCCAAATCTAAGATTGTAAATCTGAATTCTCAAACTTATTGTTACGATAATGTTACAAACACACAATTTTACAAAATAGTACATTGAGGGTCCATTTGTTTTTAGAGGTAGAATGAAGGGGATTCATTATGAGGGGATTAAGTAAAATTGTATTTATTTTGATGATAGTTTTTGGTGTAGAGATTGTTAAATTATTTTTATATAAAATAATAAAACAAATACAAAAATACAAAAATACAAAAACATTAAACATTAATGTTCAAAAAAATGTCCAACGTGTAAAAAATAAAAAATAAAATAAAATAAAACAAAGGAAACTATGATTTTTACTTAACAAAAAATATAAAAAATTAAACATTAATGTTCAAAAAAAAAAAAGGGGGCAAATTACACAAATAGTCTCTATAATTTGGGAATTGTATCACTCTGGTACCTGACTTTTCAATTGTGACACATTTGATCCTGAATTTTGAATCTTGTTCCAAATAAGGACAATTGAAGATATTATTAGATTTTTCAAGGGTAAAATTGTCAATTTGATAAAATATAAACTAATTTGACAAAAATAAATGCCAAACAAATATTTTTGAATTTTTCAAAATTATTTCTACCCACTAAAAATAAAATTATATAAAATTAATAAATCTTTTACACATTTATTTATATTTTTTACCAAATTAATTTTTATTATGTGTTTGGATGATGATTATGTAAAATTAATTTTAAAAAATTAATCATGTAATTTTTATTAATTTTACATAATTTTATCATTGGTGGATAAAAATAATTTTTAAAAAATTAAAAATATTTTTTTGACATTTATTTTTGTCAAATTAGTTTATATTTTATCAAATTGACGATTTTACCCTTAAAAAATCTAATGATATTTTCAATTGTCCTTATTTGGAACAAGATTCAAAATTCAGGGTCAAATGTGTCACAATTGAAAAGTCAGGGACTAAAGTGACACAAGTCTCAAACTATAGGGACTATTAGTATAATTAACCCAAAAAAAAAATACCTAACATGTAAAAAATATAAATAAATAAATAGTTCGGCGGACTATTTTCTAATAGTAAGTCTCAAGCCTCCATCCTAATCCCTTTCCCAAGGCCCATCCTAAGATTATGAATCCCCTCTCCATCTCCCAACACAAACACAATAGTAGTGGGTCACACCCCAATCCCAATCCTTTCTCTATCTCCCAAAACAAACGGGGCCTAAGTGCATTCATCATGAAGGTTGTAGATCCTATTCAAAACAAAATGTAATTTGAGAATGAGCAATGTTACACATTAAAATTTTCGCTCACGTAAGGAGTTAAGTCTCATATAATTAAATGTATAATAAATTAAGAGTTAATATATATGGGTGTTTTAGAAAGATGGTTAAAAATTGATTTTTTTAATTATTTTTAATCTTTGTATTTTAATTTTATTTATTTTTTTTTATTTTTTATTTTTTATTTTTTTGTGAAAGAAGAAATGAGTTAAAAACTGAAAAGTAGCTATTAGGTATATAAGAGTGTTTTGGGAACACACTAAAAAAAGCTAAAAGCTGATTTTTTACCTATTTTAAGTCACATCGTCTTCCACATAAAATAGTAAAAAAAATTTAAAAACAATGATTTGAACGATTTCCAAACAATGATTCTACACCCATAATCCAATATGATGTTTGGAACGAATTCTCAAATCACATTTCCACAACATTTGGAAAACTCTACAGAAAACTCTGCGTGGGGTGCGTTTTTCAAATTTTTTTTTTCAAATTTGGCCTAACCGGTCGTCCCACTGGACGTCCCACCGGTCGTCTGGCCGGTTGACCGGAACAATGCAATTTTTTTTTTTTTTTTTTTTTTTTTACAATTGACATATGTTAATTTCTATATATTCGAAAAAAATATTTTTCGAATTTTTTAAAATTTTTTATGTGTTTTAATAGAATTTTGAGTTGTATGTTTGGTTATGAGTTGTAAGTTTTTGTATCAAATATCATATATTACATTAAAAACTTCCCACTCAATTCAAAATTCTTTTCAAAACTCTTTTACCAAATAAATTTTCCACACTCAAATCATAATTTCAAAACTCACAAACTCAAAATACAACTCCTACTCTCAAGTCATATTTAAAAAGTTCTACCAAACACAACCTAACTTTTTACCATCTCCCTAAAACACCCCATAATTATGAAATTTTTTTTTATGATATCAAACATTTTCCTTCCAAAATGGGTTCCCCAAAGAATGTACCAAATGGTAGTAGTTGAGGTTGATTTGTCTCGAGCAATGACCTATTTGGAAAGTAGGTCAAAAGTCACTTCTCAGTTTTTAATTCATTCTCTCTTACAAAAAAGAAAATAAATTAAAAAGTCAATTTTTAACCATCTTCTCAAAGCACCCCTATATATTAAGTTTCTTTTTTTTTTATTTTATAATTTGATCTTTTTTTTTATTTTATAGGACTGTTTATTTATACAAAAGAAAATCTTTTCGATCTGACAATTATAGTCCAACGATTTTATCATATTTGTTTTATAAAAAAAAAAATTAACATATACTTAAAATCACAATTGTCAATTTTTTAAGACAAATATGTTAAAATCATTGAGTGAGATTATTAGATTAATTTGATTTTTTTTTTTTTCATGAATAGTTCACATAAAATGAATAAATGAAATGATTGTTTGGAGCGTCCTAAATAAGTGTACTTTTTGTCTTTTGGGGCTAAAAAGTTGAGAAAAAAAATATAGATGTTTGGGTTAATTTTTTAACTTTTTATGAAAAAATGTGTATTAAAAAATTGTATAAATGAGTGTGTAGGAGAAGATAGTATAGTAGGCAGTGCAGTCGGCTGGGTGAGTAGATGAGAAAAGATTACCTCATTTTCGGACTTTAATTGGACGATGTTGTTCGGCCCATGGGGGCCACCACAGGTCCTGTTTTTCTAATCGGAACCGTTCAATATGTAGAATTCATTGAGTACTATATGCTTACAAAAAATCACGTTGATTGGATATCGATAACTATCTGATCGTGTTAGTTTTTTTGTCAACTGTTAACTATAACACCATCCATTGTTTATACAAAACTGATTTGATAATGTAGTTAGCGATATCCGATAGTCGTGATTTTTTACAAACATATAGTACTGGACGAGTTCTACATATTGAACGGTTCAGATTATCAAAACGGGACCCATGGTGGGCCCCCACAGGCCCAACTTTACCATCCAACTTAGTGAATGTACACATGTAATTTTTTTTTCTCTTTCACTGCAGTTGTTTTGACGTCAGTACGTTGATGGCCCAAAAAATTGATTTGTATTTTAATATTTGTATATTAATTTTTTTTTATATTTTTTTTGGTGAATAGGGATAACTTTTTAACTTTTTGACTTTTTTTAAAGTTGCCAAACCAGCCCTAAATAAAGCAAATTTCACTTTACTATCTTATGATTTCACCCTTGTATGGAATATCCCATTTTCATTTGGAAAAAAATCACATTATTTTTTTTGTGGTTTGTGGATTGTGGATTAAAATGTACCACTAGTTAAGGCTTGGGGTTTAAGTCCCAAGGTCACAGGTTCAATTCCCTTCCCCTTAGGCCAATCTCTTGGGCGAAGCACAGTTGGTTAGGAGGTTGGACCTCAAGTTGTCTAATCAGCACTTTGTGTGGGTTCAATGCTCCCCCACTGTACGAGTCCTGACTTAAGCGGAACTTGTCTTGGGAGATCGGGACAAGTTCTCAGGTTATAGCATCCTCGCTCAAAACGGCTAAAAAGACACCCTGATGATCTCTGCAAGGGGCGCTACCTTGGACCTGCGGGAGGGTAGGGAGGATTTTCCTATAACCAAAAAAAAAAAATGTACCACTAAACTTTCCGTCAAATTTAACGGCAAGTGTAAAACACACGCCAGATATAAAGGGCTTATGTGCTTATTTTCAAAATTTAATAAAGTAAATTGCACATAGAATAAAACACAAAGAGCAAAAATAGATTTTGTCCTCCAAACAAATGACGAAAATATTCATAGTTCACACATTTAGGTTACTTATATACATGAGTATTTTAGTCATTTTTATTAAATTATTAACGGAGTACACTTCAGTGTACAAACTATAAAGGGACTATGTAATTATTTTGAAATAAGAGGAGAGTAATCCACACGTGAGTTAAACCACAATGGGTAAAGCAAAATTTATCCAATTAGATAATCAAAGTGGAACATGTGAATAAATTCACAAGTCCAAACTGAACAGATTAAAAGTCTCGTAGCCTTTTGATGGATCAGAAATCTCAATTTTTAAATGTAGGGTTAAAAAAATAATGAAATCTATATTTTAGAGGAAAATCATAACAATTAAAAGTATTTCAGGAGAAATTATTTGTATTATTTGTTAAACCAAAGAAATCACATAATCTTATCTGTTGACAAGAAACTATACACAAACATATCTCTAATTTCACCTTTATTAAACCCATACTTCCTCAACAAACCTTCCTTTGTGAACCCAACTTTCTCAAGCACCCTTTGAGACCCTTTATTTTCTTCCTCCACCAAGGCCTCAACTCTCACCAAATATGCAAACTCTTTAAACACACTTGACATAGCCATCTTCAATGCCACTGTCACTATCCCTTTCCCCCAATACTCGGCACCAATCGCGTACCCAACACGCGCTCTGTGCCGATCATTGCCAGACTCTGGCCTGACAGAAATGTACCCAATAGAACGGTCATTGAGGCATATGGACCGTCGCCACGGATGAGGTATAGCAACCTCTTGGAGGTACTTGAGAGCCTCTTCTAGGGAAGTGATTTTGTTCCATCTTAGGTAGTGTGTGACTCTCTCATCTTTAGCCCATGATAAGAAATCGTCGGCATCGGAGAGTTTGAATGGCCTTAGAGAGATTTTGGATGAGTCTATTGTCGAATTTTTTGCAAAATTGGAAATTTGAAGATGGTTTGAAGCCCAATTGGTTTAATTCAAATGGGTATACGCTAGTTTAGCTCAAGAGAATGGAGTGTTTTATATATAGAGGCTAATGTGATGTTAGTCTTCTGTATCATTCTAAAATAAAGAAAAAAGATTGGAATCATAAAGTAAGAATTTTTATAGTTTTAGTGTGTGGGTTTCATGTGATGTGATGTTTTGATTTTAATTTTTTTTTTTTTTTTTTTTTTGTGATTTTTTACATTAGAACTCTTAAATTAAAGAGATGTATCATTCTTGCTAAAATAAATTATCAATAAACAGTAAAAAAAAAAAAAAAAATGTCAGCAGCCTATCTTGACCAGCCGAAGCAGACTGACTATTTGTTTAAGAATGAATCATTAACTCGAATGACCACGTGAGTGTTGACCTCGTGGACGCGTTTTAGGGGTGAGTCAAGATTAGGAATGGCAACGGGGCGGGGCGGGGCCGGGGACCACCCTCCCCGTTCCCGATCCCCGATAGTGAGAAATTCCCCGACCTCGGCCCCGATCCCCGACGGGGACCCTATCTACCTCCCCACCCCCGCCCCCGATCGGGGTTCGGGTTTCTCCGACCCCGAAAATTCCCGACCTGTTCGTCACTGCCAGTCTATCATAAACATAAACATAAATCATCATCATCAATCATCATATATGAATCTATATATACACATATATGAATCTATACATATATAAAAATATCATCATCAATCATACATAAACATAAACATATATGAAACTATATATACACCCAACCCAGATCTGTCCATCTTCATACCAGATCTGTCAACTTAAAAAAATTAACTTAAAAAAAATCTGTATAAAAAAATATCAACATCAACTTAAAAAAATCTGTTTAAAAAAATATCATCATCAACTTAAAAAATCTGTTTAAAAAAATATCACCATCTTCAAATCTGTTTCGATCGGCTGCGGGGAGTACAGATCAACATCTCCATCTTCCAGATCTCCATCTTCATCATCTTCATCTTCCAGATCTGGGACGATCGGCGGTGAGGGAGCACATCTTCGTCGTATGTGTGAGAGAGAGTGGGACGATCGGTGGTGGTGATGTCGCCGTCGGTGAGAGAGATCAGCGGTGGTGGTGATGTCGAGAGGGAGAGACCAGTGGCGAGAGCGAGAGGGAGAGACCAGTGGCGAATGTGAGTGAGAGGCTCGGTGGTGATGGAGGATCGCCGGTGAGGAGGGAGGCGCGGCACGGCGGCAGTGACAGATGAACGAGAGAGAGAGACACCAGTGGCGATGGCGAGCTGCGAGAGAGAGATAGAGGAGCAACGTGTCGTGTGTGAGGCTGAGTTGGGTGTGAAAGTGAAACCCTAAGTACATACAAGCATATATGATATATATATGGAGGGATAAAATGGTAATTTTATCTCGGGGAATAAGCGAGGCGGGGCCGGGTCCGGGGCTGAAACACCTATCCCCGTCCCCGGCCCGGATATCATCGGGGATGAAATTTTGAATACCGTCCCCGGCCCGTAGGGGATATTTTTCGGTGAATAACCATTAAATTCGGGGACGGGGGGTCGGGTCACCATCGGGCCGGTTTTAGATTGCCATCCCTAGTCAAGATCGAATTTTTTGGGCCGTGGAGTTATGGATATTGTACTTCAATTGATATTTGGCCTTTTTTGTTTAACGTTTGGATGAGATCTTGCTTGTTTGGGTATCTTAAATAAGTGTATTTTTTATTAAGGAAAAAAATATAAGTTGTGTTTAGTTGTACTTTTGAAATGTGATTCTACATGTTAGTTTCAGCTTCATGTTTGGTAAGAGTTTTGGAATTAATTTTCTAAAATTCTGCCGAAAGCTCTGTCCATTCTGCGCGTTTTTTGTATTTTTTTTGGCCACGGGAAGACCACCCAGTCGTCCTTGGGGACATCCACCCGGATGTCCTCTGCTGTACAGATTTTTTTTTTTTTTTTTTTTGCAATTGATTTATATAATTGGGAAAAATATTTTCTGAAATTTTTTTAATTTTTAATGTGCTTTAAAATAATTTTGAGTTGTATGTTTAGTTATGAGTTGTAAATTTTTGTATCACATATCAAATATCACATCAACAATTCCCCACTCAAATCAAACATCTTTTCCAAAACTATTTTCAAAACTCTTTACCAAACAAATTTTCTACACTCAAATCATAATTTTACAATACACAAATTCAAAATACAGTTGATACTCTCAAATCACATTTACAAAACACAACCAAACGCAACCATGGATATTTGAATTAATTTTTTAACTTTTTATAAAAAAAAATGTGTATTAAAAAATTGTATAAATTAGTGTATAGGGAAAAATTAAGATTAGGAGTTGTGCAACCGTAATTTTTGACTTTTGATGAATAGTGATAACTTTTTAACTTTTTGAATAACTTTTTGACTTTTTAACCTTTTTTTAACTTGTTAAACTTGGTCTAAGTATTTTGGTGATGAATTTTTTTATGAGTTGGATTAAATTTAACTAGTAATCTATTGCTTTAGGACCAGGATCTATGAATGCCATCATATCTCTACAGAGTATTTTTTTTTTACTGATAAAAAAATCATTAATTCGAATTAGGGCTGTCAATGGATCGGATTTAATCCGAATCCGACCCGAATCCGATCCGATAATCTGAATCCGTTTACAAAAAAATCCGATAATCCGAATCCGTTTAATCCGTTTATTAAACGGATTGAATATGAAAAAATCCGATCCGATCCGATAATCCGATAATCCGATCCGATTATTCTCAATTTAAATAAAAAAACACAAAATGAAATTTTTTTTCAAATTATATAAAATTGTAACTTAATAAATAAATAAATGGATCGGATTCGGATTATCGGATCGGATATCCGAAATCATCGGATTCGGATTCGGATATCTATAATCGGATATGAACTAAACGGATTCGGATCGGATTCGGGTTTGCCTTAATCGGATCGGATTCGGATTTTGACAGATCCGATCCGAATCCGATCCATTTACAGGCCTAATTCGAATGTCTTAAATTTAATTTAATTTTTTATTTTTTATGAACTATCAGGAAAAAAAGAAAGATGGATGCCTTGGCTTTGGAAATGCAAATTGAGGGTTTTTTGGTCTACTTTACATGTCATTCGACAAGATCAAGGTCCCACAATTAGTTCAAAGATCAATTGTTTTGAAAAAGGAAATAAATAAATAATGTTTGATTCACTAGAATGGAAATAACAAATTGAACCAAAAATAAAGTGATATGATATAGCAAAAGAGTTATTCACATATTTATACAATGTTTTTTTTTTGTTTTTGATCGACTTTGTATAGTGATTAATTCATATTCATTTAGTGGACATGAACATTGGACAATTTACTATATTATTTTATATGTTTTAAACTCAAATACGTACTATTTTAATTATATTAATCACTAATATACCTTTGTGTGATTTATATACATGAACATTGGACAATTTACTATATTATTTTATTTTTTTAAAACTCAAATACTTACTATTTTAATTATATTAATCACTAATATACCTTTGTGTGATTTCTATTAAAACATATACTCGAAGTGGGTGTAGAATGGAGGTTTTAAAGTAGACTCCCCATTCATTAGATAGAGAAGATCACTAAGATTTTGTGTGATTCCTGTTGAAGCATATACTCGGGGATAGGTGTAGGGGTGGATGATTTTAAAGCAAACTCCCCATTCATTAGATAGAGAAGATTATCAAGATTTCATGATCTACTACCAAACTTATTTCAATTTCAAGAGCTTGGATCGAATCAATATATCGATGAGCATTCTCATGAGATTTTGTCTTGAAGAGGACTCAAACCTCCACATTCTTTAGCATGAGATTTTGAGTCTCCTGGGTCTATCTACCATTTCACCAAGGCATCTTGAAAGTAAATCATATTCCTTGAATATGATATATATATATATTTGGTGTGATGTATGGAATATATGACAAAGGTTTTTAGATTTGAAAAAAAAAAAAAAAAAAAAAAATTCCAAATTCCACAAGTTTAGCATAGTTATACTATATTCTATTAGGATTTTAATTCACGTAATTGTTTGTCCCATTTTTATTAGTCATTACTTAGTCATATTAGAAAAATAATATTATCATTTTTTTTTTACACTAAAATATATATTTTATCTTTAATTCATGTGTCTAAAAATAAGTCAGTATAATTGTGTCAAATTTATCAAAATTATTTTTTTAATTTAATTTAAAAAATAATCAGTATAATTTACTTTTTATTAATTTATTATTTCTGCAATTTTATTGGAGGAATTCTAAGGAATTGGAATTCCCTTTCTTTTCGAAATATTCAAGGCCAGATAGCAGACATTCAACAAGAGCTTCAACAGGTCCAGGTTCATCTTAACCAAAGTGGGCAAACTGATAGAGAATTGGCATTGCGGCAACAATTGGACACTCTTCTACACAAGCAAGAACTCTATTGGGCTCAACGGTCAAAACAAGTATGGCTAAGCTTGGAGATTGAAACAATCGATTTTTTCATCAAATGGCATCATGCCGAAGGTTGAGGAATCATATTTCTTGCATCCAGGATGACCAAGGCAACATAATCACGGAGCCCACAGAAATACAAAAAAGTTTTGTGGATCACTTTCAGAAATTGTTTGCAAAAGCTCCAACAATGTGTGGGGATTTCCCGAATCCAGGTTTTTTCCCTCCTCATTTTAATATTTTAAATGTTGTCAATTGTCATTTAAATGCTGAACAACTTGGGATACTTGATCAACCGTTTTTGATGGTGGAAGTCAAAAATGCGGTTTTTTAAATGGGGAAATTAAAGGCTTCTGGCACTACAATAAAAAAACGTTTTTACGACGCGCAATACACATCGTAAAAACCCATGGGCCTGATGGGTTTATAGTGGGTTTTTACCAAACATACTGGGATGAAGTGGGACAATCGGTTGGCAAGTGTGTGCTCACCTTTCTAAATTTAGGACACTTAATTAGGTCTTTAAATTCAACATTTTTATATCTAATACCTAAGAAGAAGGTTCCACTCACCGTGAATGATTACCGACCGATAAGTTTGTGTAATGTGTTGTATAAAATAGAGGCCGAAGTGTTAGCAAATAGACTTCGAGAAATTCTGCCAGACTTGATCTCCGTTAATCAAAGTGCGTTTTTAAAGGGGTGGTTGATCTCTGACAATATTTTATTGGCACATGAAATCGTAGAATATATTAAAAAGAACAAAAAGGGTCGAAAGTCCGTGTTTGGACTGAAACTAGACATGAACAAGGCCTATGACAGGGTTAGTTGGGAGTTTTTATTAACAATAATGCGAAAAATGGGGTTTTCCCAACACTGGTTTAGGTTTATTGAACAATGTATCTCTACAGTTTCCTTTTCTGTATTGATTAATGGAAGCTGATTTGAATTTTTCCATCCATCAGCAGGTCTTAGGCAGGGTGATCCTTTGCCACCTTATCTATTTTTATTGGTAATGCAAGCTTTATCGGATGGTTTTACTCATCTTGAAAACCAAGACATATGTAAAGGGATAGCTATTTGTAAACAAGGCCCCCTCGTAAATCATCTCCTTTTTGCGGATGACTGTTTCATTTTTCAAACCTTTGAGTTATCCCATGTATGGTGTTTACGATGGTTTTTGAATGCTTTTTTTGCTCCCAAACAGGGCTTCGTATTAACTACCAAAAATCTGAAATCTTCCTTAGCCCAAATATGTTGGAATCTAATAAACAGAGTCTCCGATCAATCTTATGTGTTAAAGTTGTGACTCATTCAGACATTTATTTAGAAGCCAATTTGGGTTTTTCGGGCCAATCAAAAGGGGTTATTTTCAATTCAATTTTAGAAAAAATAACAAATAAGCTACAAGGGTAGAAATGTAAGATGTTAAATTTTGCAGGGAGAGGGGTTTTGGTTAGACATGTGCTACATTCGATATCGATGTACTTAATGTTAGTATTCCGAATGCCAAATTCTTTTTTGGGCAAAATTTCTAAAATAATCAAAAATTTCCTATGGAATTCCAATGGTGAACGAGGTATCTCTTCGAAAAAAAATGGATGCATTTATGCTTTCCAAAACATTGGGGTGGATTGGGATTTAGGGATTTAACGTGCTTCAATCAAGCTCTACTCGCAAAATAGGCGTGGAGGTTGATTTCTAACCCCAATAGGTTATTGTCACGGGTATTATTGAGTAAGTACTGTCATAGACAAACACTCCTCAATGTTACTTTGAGTTCTACTACTTCTTGGAGATGGCGAAGTATTTTATGGGGTAGGGATCTACTGAAGTCGGGTCTTCATTGGGTAGTGAGAAATGGGCAACAAATTCAACCTTTCGAAGACCAATGGATCCCTTCTATGCTTAATCCATTACGAGGAAGGGATATTACCAGAATTCTTCCGGATATGCAGGTAGAACATTTTATTGATTGGGATCACGGCTGTTAGAGGGAGAATTTGCTAAGATTGTTCTTCCCAGTAGACTGTACATGAGCTATTATATCAGTTCACATACCCAATTATCCTTGTGAAGACAGACTAGTCTGGAGCCTAATTAAAAATGGAGTTTATTCTGTAAAATCTGGGTATAAACAGGCCTTGATTCATACTTATCCTATGTTTTACAGGACTTGCTCTACTCAACGGGTATGGAAGAAGTTATGGAATATAGGCTTACCTCCAAAATGGACTATCTTCATTTGGAAATGTCTTCATAGAATTCTTCCCGTCCAATGGGAATTAAAAAAATGTGGTGTCCAAGTTAACACTAGATGTGCCAGATGTTACAATGAAGAGGAGACAATTGAACATGTATTTTTTGAATGTGAGTGGGCACAAAGAGTATGGAGGGGATCGCCTTTGGGTATGAATTTTAGAATTGGTGTACTGGTATCTTTTTTTCAATGGTTTATAGGTTGGATTGAACAAGTCAAAGACACTCAAATTGTTATCCAATCGGTTGCCATTCTATGGGCCATATGGCTATAAAGAAATCAAGTGGTCTTCCATCACAATTTTCCAAATATTGAGAACACATTAGAGGAAGCCAGGAAACTCTTTGATATGTTCTCACGTCTTAATAAAACAGGCAATGGAAATTGCTCTACTTCTAAAAATAATATAGACACTACACATCTAAACTTTGCATTTTGCAGAATGTTATGGACACCAGCAGTGCAATAGCTTTTTGGCATTTCATCATAGATGGCTCATGGAAATCACCAACAGACCACGCTGGAATTGCATGGATTTGCTTGGACAATAAGAAGCAGCAGATCAAAAGGCAAGTTGTGGTGAAGATATCCTTACCACATGCCTTACTAGCTGAAACGCATGCATGCTTGGATGCAATCCGATGGGCTATACAACAAGATTTGAAACATATAAATGTCTACACAGGCTATCAGGTACTGGTCCAAATGCTTCAACAACAACAATTTCAGGAGGATTGACACATTATTACTCTTGTTCATGATTTTCTAGCTTATGCAAAGTGTTTGAATTATGTATGTATTTGTAAAGTTGCAAGAAGTGTAATTCAGCCAGCACATAATCTGACCAAAAATGTAACTATTAATACTTAAAGATATAATATATGGATGGTTATTTCGTTCTCAAAAAAAAATTTATCCATAATATCTCAATCCTTCGTGTGTCGAAAATAATAAATACTTATTTATTAGTTTCAAATTATCATTTTACATTGTTTATGTAGGCTACATCTATTTAGTCAGATTTGATTAGATGCTATTAGCATACCTAAGACTAATACCAATCCCTTTGGATTATTGAGCTTGTCTCATATTTGGATTTGCCTAGAATTATAAAGAGGAATTGATAAAATCCTACCAATTTTATAATTTAATTAATTAGTCTGAACTTTAGTATTTCATTTTATATTCCGTCATGGGATTTAATAGTCTACCATATAGAGATATTATATTCAGATGGACTATTACACTCTATTTATTTAGATGAAAAATATTATTCAAATTTTTTAGCGTTTAGTATAATAGAAAAGAAAAGTAAACAAAAATTAAGTTTATATGGGTAGAAAATAGTTTTTTACTTTTAAAGAGGCGAAAAATATTTTTCAAACTAAAATCTTCTACTAATGTTACCACACTACTAATGTCACTCTCACTTCCACCATCACACTAAGCACTCGTTTGGCATAAGGCTACGGGGCTAAAATAGCCACAAAATGACAAAATATATTAAAAAGTCAATAAGACAAAATATCACATCCAAAGCATAATCATTTTATTTTTTATCTCACAAAAGTCAAAAAAGCTAAAAACTCATCACAAACGAGACTTTTTTAGCCTCAAACTAAAATATTCAAAAAGTCAAAAAATCAAAAAGTCAAAAAACTAAAAAGTCAACTCACATCCCAAACGAGTCCCAATATCACCACGACCATTGTTGTCATCCGTCACCACCACACCACCACGTCCTCCCTCCCTCCCCCCAATTTCATCCCCAGCAATGATAGAGACCCCCTTTGTGGAGGACCCCCACAACCCCCTTTGTGATTCACACCATTCATGATGGGGACCCCACACATATATAAGTGGGCCCCACACATCATGAATGGTGTAGATCAGTAAGGGGGTTGTGGGGGTCCTCCACAAAGGGGGTCTCACTCATTTTTCTTTCATCCCACCACCACTTCAAAAAATGTATTTTGAAAAAAAAAATCACAAAAAATATTTTTCATTATAAAATAGTTTTACCCAAACAAATAGAACGTTAACCTCAAAATCAGACCTAAGAACTATGGCCTCTTTTGGTAAGTGGGTTAAAAACCACTTCTTAACTTTTAACCCATTTTAAATCACATCATTTCTCATATTTTTTATACATTTAAAAAAAAAAAATTAAAATAGTCAAAAAAATTATTTTTACTCATTTTTCCAAAACACCCCTATATTGGCAAAATAAACAAGTCCATAGTGGTTCCAAGTTCCAACCAATATTAATTTAGTAAAAAGATTTATGAGTTAGTTAATACAGACCAGTGATTTTTAAGTGAAAAATAGAAATGATAGTTTAGTTAATTTGTTTGAGACGTTAAAAATACCACATAAATTATTGACTACCACCCAATGACGTAGCCATGAGTTTTGTGTTGAGGGTTCATTAATTACACAAGTTATCATTAATATCATAACGTAAAACTTTTTAAGTATACATGATCTATCAAAATCAACTTCACATAATATTATTTTCAACCAATTCTACAGCAAAAAAAAAATGTCAAATTACATGTAAAAACAAAAACTAAGGCATAAATATTATTGTTTTAACAAAAATAAAGCAAAATCTACACATTTCACATTGTTCTTAGCGAGTTTTTATTTTGGGAAATCACTACATGATAATCTCATTATTTATGTTATCAAACATTTCTTTTTTTTGATATATATGTAATCAAAAAATAATAAATAAATAAAATAAAATAAAATAAAAAACTCCGAAAGGCTCCAAACAAAATGTAAATGATTCTTTCAAATATCAATATATGACAAATTTGACTACATATATGCCATCAACAAATATTAACTATTGATTAAATTAAATATGTTTCTAAATGTATAAGATATTCAATTTTCGAAAATCAATTTATAAGATACAAAATTTTATTTTATGTGTTTTTTTTTATTATTTATTTATTTCACTGGAGTCATTTTGTAAAAGTTATAAATTTTCTTTTATATTTCTTAATTTCACTTAGTTCAATTTGTAATAAGTCAAAATATTTTTAAAAAATCTATATATAATTAAAAAAAAATGACAAATTATGACGGTAGTTCATGTAGTTTAGTCTTTGTGTTATTTTAATCCTTATAATTTTAATTTGTTCGATTTTGATCTTGAATTTATGGTTTTGTTTCAATTTGGTCTAATTAATTATAACTCAGTATTTTTTTTTATGAAAAATATGCATATAAGTGGCATGTATAATATTTTTTAGTGGTAAAATTATAAGTTTACTAAACTTAGTGAGTTAAACTCAACTAATTCAATAATTATTTTTGGTTAAAATACTAACAACATCATTAATTGGACTAAATTGATACAAAATTTAAAATTAAAAGTTAAAATTGAGCCAATTAAAATGGGAGTAAATTACAAATACACCCTTTGAGGTTTGTTTAAAATAAGAATTGTCTCCTGTGGTTTAAAAAATTACAAATACCTCGTTGTCAAATTTTTTTTATTTAACAGAATTAATTGAAAAAGTAAAATTTCTAACTGTTCACTTATACAATAATAAAATTATCTAAATTATTAATTGAAATTAAATTTTAACATTATTAAAAACTGTTAATTAACTTGATGATTTATTAATAAAAAGACTTATTTGTTATAAAACTAGAAACCTTAGGGGGCACAATGTAATTTTTAGAATCACAGGAGATAATTTATAATTTAAGTAAATCTCAAGGAGTGTATTTGTAATTTACCTTTAAAATTGAGAGATTAAGACGACACGAGAAATAAAATATAAGAATTAGAGCTTGTTTGGGATACAATTTGGGGCTAAACTAGTCATATATGACAAAATAGACTAGTTTAATTAAATATGATAAAATATTATATCCAACTCATAATTATTTTATTTTTCTCTCATAAAAATTAAAAAAATCAAAAAACTTATTTAAAAAAAAAATTAATTTTAAGTTAAAAAGTCAATTCATATTCAAATGATTTCTATTAATATAATTTGTAAAAAAATTAAAATAAAATTCAACAGTGGTGATGTGACTTGTCACCCCTGCTAACACTTTGGTTACGGCCCTGCCGTCACCTACTCACAATGTGTACTGAATGGCCAACAGAAACAACAGTTGCTTGATGCTTTACACCGCCATCCTGCCTTGTTCTTGGTTAATTATGATTCGCTTGCTATATAGTTTGGTTTTTTGATTTTTTAATTTTTATTATTATTATAATATGGGATTAAAATGTTTTGTTTATGATGAATTTTTTAATTTTTTATATTTTTGTGAAAAAAAAAATATAATGATTATGAGTTAAATGTGAAATTTTATCTTATTAAATTAAAAAATTTGTTTTATTTTTTTTAACTAAAATAATCAAAAAACTCTAATTTTTTCTTTGCAAACGAATCCTATATGGGCTCCATTTTACAAATGAGTCATTTTACTATTTGCTAAAATTATTACCTAAATAATCCAAAATGAATTGATACATATGTTAGTGGGTAAGATCAAAGGTACAATTGTAAAAAGAATCAAATAAGCGAAATATTTTTTAATTATTCTTGATTGTACCCCGGATGTTAGTCATGAAGAACAAATGTCTTTTGTAATAAGGTATATGGATGTTTCAACTAATCAAGTAAAGGTGGAAGAGTTCTTTTTAGAATTTTTAAAGGTGGATCATACATCGAGACTAGGTCTTTTTAATGTACTTAAAGAGGTATTGTGCACACTCCAACTTGATATTGGTGATATAATAATGACTCTAACATGAAAGGGAAACACAAAGGTGTATGGAAAAGACTACTTACTACTTGAAATAAATCCTAGAGCATTCTACACACCATGTGGTTGTCATAGTCTTAACCTTGCACTTTGTGATATGGCTAACTCTCGTTCCAAAGCTATCTCTTTTTTTGGGGTTACAACATATATATTTATTGTTTTCATCTTCTACAAAGCGGTGGAAAGTTTTCAAAGATCATGTGAAAGGTCTCACATTGAAGTCATTGTCACAAACAAGGTAGGAAAGTCGCGTTGAAAGTGTTAAAGCAATAAGCTATTAAGCTCCACAAATAAGAGATGCTTTAAATCATTTAGCAAATATTGGTGAACCCCACAATACAAAGAGTGAAGCTAAGTCTTTAGCAACATATGAAATTGAGAAATTTGAATTTTTGCTTGGCATGATTTGGCACAATTTATTTTGCTAACTGCAAACAAAGCTAACTCAGCTAGCAAAATATTTCAAAGGGAAGACATGCATATTGATGTTGCTATAATTCAGTTAAAAGGACTCATTACCTTTCTTGAAAAGTATAGAGAAATTGGATTTTTGGATGCCATGATTGAGGCTATAGAAGTTGCTACTCGAATGGAAATTGATCTAGTATTTCGTGAAAAGCGTGTCATTCGCAGAAAGAAACAATTTGATAAGAATGTTAGTGAAAAGGTGACACAGACTGCTAAAGAATATTTTAGAGTTAATTACTTTATGTATATAATTGATCAAGCTCTTTCTTCATTTAAGAGTAGGTTTGAACAATTTCAAGTATATAAGGAAAATTTTGAATTTTTGTTTCATTCAAAAAAGTTAAGTTCTACCAACAAGGAATGTTTGAAGACTTTGTGTTAATCTTGAAGATTTTCTGAAACATGATGAACTTTCTAATATTGATGGAAGAGATCTATTTTCAAAGTTGAATGTCTTGAAAAAAGTTTTACCGGAAGGAACCAAAAGACCAATTGAAGTATTAAATTATTTGAAAACAATGGATGGTTGTTTTCCAAATACATGGATTGTGTATAGAATTTTGTTAACTATACTTGTTACAGTGGCCTTTGGAGAAAGAAGTTTTTCAAAGTTAAAGTTAATCAAATCTTACTTTCAGTCAACCATATCACAAGAAAGATTAAATGAGTTAGCTTTGTTATCCATTGAAAAGGATATGGTGGATAAATTCGATTATGCAAGATTCATTAGTGATTTTGCAGCTAAAAATGTGAGAAAAGTAATGTTTATGTAATAGTTGGTTCAATTGTAAACTAGATATTGCTAAACTATAAAGCAACAAGACCAGATTTTTATTTTTTTTTTTGAATATTTGTAATGATTGCTTCCTATTTTAATATATGAAAGTAAATTTTTGTTTATAATTTTAATGATTATATGTGCAAGTAAATTTTTTTATGGTTACAAATAAATAAATAAAAGTTATAACTTATTATTTTATTCATAATTTTTTTTTTTCAATGTAAGAAGAGTCCATTTTTAAAATTCACCTTAGGTCCTTTAAATCTTAAGGCCGACACTGAGTGGGGCTATGATAATTGCTGAAATTTGGGGTCAAAAAGGCTGTTGGAGAAAGTTGGGTTTCATAAGGAAGGTATGCCAAGGAAATATGATTTTCTCAAGGAAAAGGCTAGTCGTCTTCTCTCCTCGGATCTCCATAAATTTAGTAAACTTGGATCACTGGATAAGTTTCCTACATGACCATCCATTGGATGATTTCTTACTCACTTGCGTGAAAAATAAATAAATAAATAATTGTAATGTGTTATTATTGTGTTTGGATCAATAAAAATTAATAGAGGATACATGTGTGTGTGTATATATATATTTATTACTTTGTATTTATATGGGCAATTTAGGTATTTAAAAAAATTATAAATAATTTTGATTTTTTAACAAATCTCACAAAAGTTAGTTTTAGAGATTTCGATTTTCACCAATTTTCTCCAGACATATGGATTGTCGCCATGAATGAGGCTAGGAATGGCAACGGGGCGGGGCGGGGCGGGGCGGGCCCGGGGATCACCCTCCCCGTCCCCGATCCCCGATGGTGGCAATTCCCCCCGTCCCCGGTCCCGACCCCGACGGGGAGCCCATCACTGCCCCCGTCCCCGCCCCCTAACGGGGATCGGGTTTCCCCGACCCCGAACATTTCCCGACCAAAAGAAAAAAAAAAAAAAAATCAATTTAATATTTTCTTCAAACTACAACAACATCAACAATTAAACAGATCTAACAGATTTTCTTCACGAATTCATCAACAACAACATGAACAACAACAACAACATTTTTAACAGATCTAACAGATCTGAGACAAATGTTAAACATAAAAAAATCTAACAGAGAGAATGTCTCAGATCAGTGTCTCAAATGTAAAAAATAAAAAATCAAACCAGTGAGGGAGACGAGAGTGAGAGTGAGAGTGAGAGTGAGAGTGAGAGTGAGAGAAAGAGAGAGAGAGGGGGAGGCGATATCCGTCGTGTGACTCAGATCAGTGTCTCAGAGGAGGCGACGCGACGACGGTGAGGAGGAGGAGGCGACGGAGCAGCGAACTATCGCAGATGGAGAGACGACGCTGACTGCGGGCCGACCCAGTGAGAGAGAGAGAGGGAGGCCAGACCCAGCTGTCTGTGTATTATGATATTTATATATATATATAAAAACGCATGATATTTATATATATAATTTATAAACACACAACACACACACACATAAATATTTATATATATATAAACAGGTTCGGGGGTTGAACGGGGCCGAGGCCGGGTCCGGGGCTGTGAAAGCTATCCCCGTCCCCAGCCCGGAACTGATCGGGGATTCAATTTTAAATGCCATCCCTGTCCCCGCGGGGGTATTTTTCGGGGAAAAATCGTTTAATTCGAGATCGGGGGGTCGGGTCCCCGTCGGGCCGGGTTCAAATTGTCATCCCTAGGTATAGCAACCTCTTGGAGGTACTTGAGAGCCTCTTCTAGGGAAGTAATTGTGTTCCATCTTAGGTAGGGGCAGTTTAGGAAGAGGCTATAAACGTAACAACTCAGATTTTTTTAATTATTCTGTAGAATTTATATTAATATTATTTAATCACAGTTAGAAAAATATATAATTTATTATATAATATTATGTGTAATTTTGTAAAATAATACAATTATTAAAAGTTTAGGGGTCAAAATATAACTAATAATAATAATAATAATAATGGGTGTGGTAGTAAAATAAATAATTAATTTTCTGTTGGTATATGATAAAGTGTAATTTAATTAAAAATTAATTTATTTATATACTTATATTAAGAATTTAGGCTAAAATGTAATTATCTTAATTATTTCTTAAGATAACTATAAATCTATGAGAATTACGAAACAATCTGTGGAGGATTTGAATCGGCCACATATTGGTCAATGAATGGCCTCACCTCCCTATAAATAGGGAGAGTTGATCAACCTGGGAAGTGAAAGACGAAAGAAAGAAAGAAAGAATATAAAGAAGAAAGTGAGAAAGAAATGAAGAGAAAGAAAAGATAGAAAGAGGGGAAAAAATAATAGAAGTCGAAAGGTTTTTTGGTAGTGGAAAAAAAGAATGAGGTATTAAAGTTAAGGTGAGTAATATTATACTTGGAGTCACCATAATGTATTTTATGTATGTTTTAACTTACCATAGTTTATTTTATACAAGTGATGTTTTATAAATTATATTAAGTTATATTAATATTTCAGTTACGTGAATTATTTTCTGAACCCTATTTGTTAAAAAGAAGCCTATGGATATATTTAGTTTATATTTTAAGAACATTTGACTATGACCTTATATACAATTATGTTTTGTAAGTACCACCACGGAAGTCCCCATACCTTGGGGAACTTAAATAACCATTGGCCTCTGTTTGACCACTTTGTCGTCCTCTGTTTGTCATGGATCTATTGACCTCTGTTCCTTGCGGAGCAAAGTGCTATGCGGAGATAAGTACTACACTATTGTGGGAGCCACCTCTTGAATCCGTACCTCAATTCTGACTGTCACTTCTGTGACCTCTGTTCTGTTCTGTTCTGTCCGGTACCGTGGTTATGGTTATTTATTTACATAATTTCTGTATTTCAGTTTCTGTCACTTAAATGATTTGTTTGCCAATGATTTATTTACCAAACTGAGTTATGTAAATGTTTTGGCCTAATTAACTATCCATAGTTATTTCGTGTCCCTTATACTCTTGGTATAATATTTCTCACTCTGCCATGTGCTTATAGTTGTTTACAAATTTTTAGAAAACAATGCACTTCAGGAATAGTTTTTAAAAAGTCTTAGACGCGAGACTGCGGAATAGACACACACAACACCTTTATGATATTTTCTTTATATGTAAATATCAGCCTTTTTGGTTAATACATTTTGTAATAAAAATAGAAATTCCGATAATTATTTTGGTATACTCATTTAAATATTACTTCCGTTCGCGTTTATTAATTTGTTCAAGAATTGACCGAAGGTAACTTCAGTTACTAGCCATCACGATACTTAATCCTTGGGTACGGGGAGCGGGTCGTGATAAAAAAAGTTAACTTTTTGACTTTTTAATTTTTTTAGTCAAAAAAGTCAACTTTTTTACCTAAAAAAATCCAACTTTTTGTCAAAAAAATCATCAAAAAAGTCAAAAAATTAAAAAGTCAACTTTTTACCAACTTCTCAAAACACTCCGTAGTGTGTGACTCTCATCTTTGGCCCATGACAAGAAATCTTCGGCATCAAAGAGTTTGAATCGCCTCATATGTTTGCCAAAATTAGAGATTTCAAGATGGTTTTAGGCTCAATTGGTTTAATTCAAATAGGCATATGTTAGTTTAGCTAAAGAGCATAAGTTTATAGAGGCTAATGATGCTAGTGTTCTCTTTCATTCTAATATAAATTGTCAACAAAGCAGTTAAAAATGTCAGCAGCCTATCTTGACCAGTTGAAGAAGACACACTAGTTTAAGGGAGTAGGATCCCATTCAGTCTAGATTTTAAATTAGAGGGTGTTGTTTGGATTTGTAAGATTTATTACGGGTCTCATTTTGATAATTTGAACTATTTATTTTGTCAAGTATTTCGTGTATTTCATTCACACAAAAAATTAAGTCGATCCGATAATTGTAATTTATTTAATTTTTTACTAAAAAAATAGACAATAATTGTGTTTTTAAAAATAAATTATATTTTTTTAGTGACAAACGTAGTAAATTGAATAAGTTACAGTTATCGGATCGATCTATTTTTTTTTTTGTGGACAAAATATACAAAATACCCGATAAAATAAACAGTTCAGATCATCGAAACAGGGCTCATGATGTGCCCCACAAGTTCAAACAACACTCTTCAATTCAAAATCTGAACCGGAGGGGATCCGTGGTGGGCTGTACGGGCCCAAATAGCACTATTTAATCCAAAATCAGAACCGGAAAGAATCCTCCTCCTTATTTAAGAATGAATCTTCAATTCAATTTTTTTTTATGGACAATCAGTGTAAAAAAAAGAAAAGAAAAAATTGGCATGGCTTCGGAAATGCTATCTGAGGGGCAGTTTTGGTCCACTTTACATGTCAAGTGCCAAGATCAGAGTGCCACAATTTAGTTCAAAGATCAGCCGTTTTAGAGAAGAGATTCGGATGGACTAAACCCGGATCTCAATTTTTTTAATTAAATATTAGATTATATATTTTATTAGACCAATCCTAAGGCTATATCCGCCAAATAAACATTTTCGTGAACGAAACTTGGGAATCAGCCACGAGTCAAATTAAGACAATCTTGAGACAAGTTATGGCACAATAATTGTCTTCTAACTCAACTCAAAAACTACTGGGAGAGGAATCCAAACAACAAAATGTATCATTGCCGCTTTAGCATTTCCAATCCGAGATAAGGGATTTATTCGTTAGGTCTTTTCAATCCCGAGCCGGCCAGGAAAAGGTTGAATTTGCTAGAAGTGTGAAATGAATTAAAATTATTTTTTTTTTTTTTAGTGATTTTTAAGCAATTTTTATTTTTATTTTTTAGATTTATCTAATCTAGATAAACTTACAAGTATAATATTTGTGAATTTTTTAAAAAAAGATTTATCAAATACAAAGAATAAAAAAAAAACGAAAATTTAATATATTTTTGTATTTTGTTATATTCATTAAATTTTTTTTAAAGATTTTTGTACAAATTTTATAATTTTTAAGTTTCTCAAAATTAATTTGATTTAAAAGTAAAAATAAATTATTAAAATATTTTAAAAATTACTAAAAATATAAAAATACGAATTAAAAAGTCAAAATATTATTTTTAAAAGTGTCTTGAGACTAGGAATGTATGTAGTAGTATTCCCCAAAGGAAAGTAGTTTTCTCCCCTTCCCACCAATAATAATATAGTAAAAAGATTTATAAGTGAGTTAATACAGACCGGCCTAAGGCCTTGTTTGGAAAGACTAAATAAGTGTATTTTTTGTCTTTTTTGACTAAAAAATTGAGGTTGAAAATATGGATGTTTGGGTAAACTTTTTGACTTTTTATGAAAAAATGTGTAATAAAAAATTGTGAAAAGAGAGATAAGAATTTAGTTAATTGCTTGATGTTGATACCTCAAATTTTTCCATACAAACAAAGTTATTTTGAAAGATGGTTAAAAGTTAATTTTTAAAATTTTTTAACTTTTTAAAAAATATATATATGTAAAATGTGAGAGATAATATAATTCAAAATAGATTAAGAACTGAAAATGACTTTTAACTATTTTCTCAAAATATCCTAAACAGCAAATGGATGGAAAAGAGGTGGAGCTGATTTCATGGTGTGGGCCAAAGATGACAAAATGGTGTTTTGAAAAAATGGTAAAAAATTGATTGTTTACTTTTTATCAAATTTTTTGATTTTTTTAAAAAGCGATTTGGGAAGTTGATAAAAAGTTATTTTTGAATTTTTGAATTAATATTTATTTATAATGTCACATCACAATAAAATAACCAAACTACCCCATCCAATTTAAAAAATTTATATTTTCATCCATATATAACCCTAAATAATATAAAGAGTATAATTGTAATTTTATATTTAACATTTTTTTCATCTTGTCAAATAACTTTTTGCTAAAAAAGTCTATAATTTTTTTAGAACCAAACTACAAACGTAACTTTTTACCATGTTGGCAAAAGACCACAAAGTGAGTCGTTCTTGTTTCTTAAGAGTTAAGCTTCTTATTTAAATCCATGTTTGGCTTGATGGGTGGCTAAGATTTCATTGGTTGGGGCTTTTTTGGCTATTTTAGTTACAAAAAATAAAATAGACTTTTTAGCCTAATAAGATAAAATATCACATTCAACCCATAATTATTATATTTTTTCTCTCACAAAAAAGTCAAAAAAGCCTAAAGTCTTTCCTAAGAGCATCTCCAACGGTGAACTTCTTTTTTCACCAAATTTGAGTAAAAAATTACTCATTTTCTCAATTTGATATCACTGGCTCCAACGGTGCATCAAATTCATCAAATTCCCGTGGGGCAACCGGTTGGTCGACCGATATGTGTAAAAAAAAAATTTTTTTTTTTAAGCCTTTTGAACTGTTTGAACCCACCTTTGTGAACTGAGGACGGGGCGACCGGTTGGTCGACCGGTTAAGAAATTATTATTTTTTTTTTTTGGTTCCCTCCTTTTCCTGTTCCTATTTCTTTTCCTATTTATTTTTCCCTCCATTACTCCTTTTCGGTTCCCATTTCTTTTCCTATTTCATTTTCCCTCCATTACATATATGTCTGGCATATGGATTATGCTCTCCTATAAACTCATTATCCAGTAATGGCAGACAACTCCACACAACTGATATGATCATAGCTTAAACAAAGAGAGCATAATGAATACGTTCAAATCCATGATATTGACTTCATTTTCATCCTCCTCTTCTTCTTCCTCTTCCTCTGATGATGAGTCTGACGATGAATATATCGTCACACTTTTAGGAGCTTATGAGCAGAATAATAGTAGTATGCTTCAGATTCTGTTGTCAAGTGATACCTCAAAGAAAATAGGTGGTTCTGTTGTAGGCCATAGGTATATACGCAGAAATAGAAGGCAGGGTCATGATAGATTGTTTGCAGATTATTTTGCTGTAAATCCAGTGTATTCACCTACAATATTTCGGAGACGTTTTCGAATGCGTCGTCCTTTGTATTTGCGAATTTTGAATGCAATCCAAGCACACAATTCATACTTTGTTCAAAAATAAGATGCAGCTTATGTAGTTGGATTATCTCCCCTACAAAAAATGACTTAAGCGATGAGAATATTGTCATATGGTGTCGCAGCAGATGCAGTTGATGATTACATACGTATCGGGGAAAGCACTGCAATTCAAAATTTGCAACAATTTTATAATTCAGTGATTGAAATCTTTGGAGTAGAATATCTGAGATCTCCGACACCAACTGACATTGCTAGATTACTTGCTATTGGGGAGGTTCGGGGGTTTCCTGGTATGTTGGGAAGTTTAGATTGTATGCATTGGGAGTGGAAAAATTGTCCAAAGGCATGGCAAGGTCAATATGTAGGCCATCAAAAAAAGTCAACCATTATTCTTGAAGCAGTAGCATCTTATGACTTATGGATTTAGCATGCATTTTTTGAAATGCCTGGCTCACACAATGACTTAAATGTCTTGGACCGATTGCCTTTGTTTTCTGACCTTGCGCAAGGTAAAGCTCCCCCTGTCCATTACACTATTAATGGACATAGTTACGATATAGGTTATTACCTTGCTGATGGTATATACCCTCAATGGGCAACCCTGGTTCAAACAATTTCTTCTCCCCAAGGAGCAAAGAGACAACATTTTGCAATGATGCAAGAGTCTGCCAGGAAAGATGTAGAGCGGGCATTCAGAGTCCTTCAATCTCGATTCGCAATTATAGGTGGTGCTGTATGTTTTTGGGATCCGAAAATGCTTGCCAACATAATGAAGACTTGCATTATATTACATAATATGATTGTCGAAGATGAGAGGGAGGAGCACCTTGATTTCGATTATGAAATTTCATCAACCAACACACCAGTGCAACTTTCCTCTACTCCTACCAATGACTTCCAATCATTTTTGTCTCGTCATTTAGGTATTAGAGATAAGGATGCATATCATGCCCTCCGTAATGATTTAGTAGAACATATGTAGCATCTTCGTGGTGAACACTAAATTCTCCACATCAATACATGTAATTTTGTTTATAGTTTTGGAATGGAAGGTTGTCTTGTTTGTAATCTTCATTATGATGCCCTATATTAACTAAGTAATTCAGAAGTTATGTGATGATGTGCTGTTGTAATGATCCAATCTTTAATATTCACAATTGTTCTGTGTTCAATTAATGACAATTACAAATGATAATAATCATGTCTCACTCAGTTAAATAAATTTAATAATCATGTCTTAATGAATGTGTTCAATTCAGTGTTGATGTGCCACAAATGGTAAATGTCTATTGCAATGCATTTAAAATTAAAAATGTTAATAATAACCAATCTAAAGCCATGTAATAGTAACCAAGCCATGTAATATTAACCGATCCATGTTTGATAGAAGTAATATTAACCAATCCATGTAATATTAACCAAGCCATGTAACATTAACCGCCTGGATTCCAAGCCATGTAATATTAACCAATCTAAACCTGTTCATTGTCTTAATGTTTGGGATGTAAAAAAAAGAAGTTAGTTCTTTAGTTGTACCTGTAACAATATCTCATTGACCCCTTCCCTGTTTGATAGAAGTTTGAATGTTGTTATCTTTGCTCCTCTCTTTTTAGATAATGTAATTGATGTATACATTTGAAGTTTTATAATTCTGCGGAATCAACTGTGATTTGATTAACCTTTGTAGATTTTGAGATTTATAGTTGAAGTAATATGTGTGATTAACATATTATGCAAAAGTTTTTGTATACTGTGATTTTAATTTTAATTGATAACTAAAAAATAAAGAATCTAGGATGCTCTTACCAAATATGAAATTTAAAGAGTGTGTTAATAAATATGTGTTATGACAAATGATAGATGTGTTCAAATATGTGTTAAATATATAACAAAGACTGCATTGTGTTAAATTAAAAATGTGTTAATTTTATAAATGTCTTCCACATATAATGTCTGCAATTACTTGTCCTCACTTGAAATGCATTCAACATATTACATATGTCTTCAATTATTTGTGCACATAACGTATGCCTTCAATTATTTGTCCTCTATTATAATGTCTTCAACTATTTGTGCACACACTAAACCCTAATGTCATCAATTATTTGTGCAGACATTGCATGTTTGAACCACCTACCATTCATTTTACATAGCACCTACCATTCATTGAATTCATTCCACTTACCATGCCTCATTTTACACATTGCATACGGTTATTGAGTATTAATTTCCTCATCACTTGCCTCAATAAATGTCACGACCCAAACCCGCCCCTATGGGTTTAGCACCGTAACCGGCCAGTAATCCGAGACTACCAAAGGCCTGCTGGACAGTAATACAGTAATACAGAGTACAGGGGCATGACGGAAGCCAATACAGTAAATAAACAATGTCCAATGAGCTGACGGTCTGTATGCAAAAAGATTTTTCATACCTTTATACTTTCAGTACAGAATAGTATGCACAAAATATACAATTAGTCGAAACTGGGACTTAATCCCTATTAAACAGTACGGTACGGTGTTATCAGTCTATACAGTAAACAAAGCAGTTACAGAGACAAACGGGGAAATAAAACACCCCTAAGCCCCTAAGCCATAGCTTGATAGGCTCGGAACCTCGCAGTGAGGCACAGTGGTTGGCTTGACAGAATTAAAGCTTGCCTGACGCTCCTAGCTGCGGTCTGGTTCCTGTACACCTACATATATATATATGAGCAGTGAGCTAAAACCCAGTGAATAACACAATGCGTAAAGGGGTTAAGAATAAATGTCCTTTCAGTATTGAAAACAGTCATTTCAGTCAGTTTATCAGTCATTCAGTTTGTGGCTCATATTTCAGGTCATAACAGTCATTCAGTTAAAGCAGTAATATGTGGTACATCCATTGGCATAACAGTACAGTAAACAGTAGGTCTTAAAAGACCGGGTCTTAACAGACCAAACAGTAAATGATGGCCATCAGTAGCAGTACAGTAACAGTAACAGTAACAGTAACAGTAACATTTCAGAGAACAGTACAGTACTTGTGGATTCAAGAGGTGTCTCGCACAGACTCTAGAGGTGGCTCACACTGTAGCACTTAGTTCCGTAGATTCTAGAGGGGGCTCACAGTGTAGCACTTAGTTCCGTACAGCACTTTGTTCCATATCAGAAGTACAGAATGGCCATCATAACAGTAAACAGTAGTGGTTCCAAACTTGGGAACCGACAGAGATCTCTCTGTCATAGTAATAGTAAACAGTAGGTGCCAAGGATGCCATAGTACAGTTCAGAATATAAGACATACGTTCATTCAGTACACAGTATCAGTTCAGTGAACAGTTCAGTTTAGTAAACAGTTCAGTAACCAGTTCAATTCAGTAAGCAGTTTCGTAAACAGTTCAATTTAGTAAACATTTCAGTTCAGTGAACGGTTCAGCAAACAGTTCAATAAAGTAGACAGCTCAATAAGGTAAACAATTCAATAAAGTAAACAGTTCAGAAGATAATCATTTTTGAACATATCTTTACACAGTGGTTACTCACAGAGTTCTGGGCTACAGTAAGCTAAAGCGTCCCCTCGGTAAGCCAACCCTACACAGTATACAGGATGAACACACACTAAGCTATACAGTTGGGGAAGATCAATAACTTAATCCCTAATTTGCCTCGGTGTGTTCTACATCTATATCATCATTAAGATGTCTTAAACTAGGCCTAAGAATGCCTAGAATGGGATGAGGATGCAAAGATGCACTCAGAAAACATTTTACAAAACTTGCTGAAAACAGGGGTCTCGCTCGCTCGAGCGAGCCTTCCTTCGCTCGAGCGAGCTTGCAAAATCAAAGAGATCGCTCGAGCGAGGAATCCTTCGCTCGAGCGGTCTGTCGAAAATGCAAAAGTACTGGATGTTGCAAATTTACGCTCGAGCCACCAATTCTTCGCTCGAGCGTGGCTCAGAGTAAAGGTTGGTCGCTCGAGCGAGGAATCCTTCGCTCGAGCGAAGGAGCCAAATTCTGGAATTTCCAGATTTGCCTCCCAAGCTCAAACCAAGCATTCTTCCACTCTATACTCGACCTCTTGAGCCCAAATTCTGGAAAACACATTCAAACTCAATATTCAACAAGTTCCAAAGCTCAATTTGTGAATTCAAAGGCCAAGAGTGAGTCAATTAAATCCAAGTCTCAAACCCATTTTCAAGAACATGAAGAACATGCAAACATGCATGAATTCAAATCATTTCAAAGCTTCAATTTGATGCTCTAGTGAGCCAAATGTTCCAAAAACAAGTTGAAAACATGGACCATTGCAAGATTATGAACATGCATGTGAGGAATGATGGATTACAACCTCAAAACTTGCCAATATGCACATGCATGCAACAATTTAGCTATAATTCAACATTATATGGACCAATTCAAGGCTCAAATCACTAGAGGCTCAAGAACTAAGCATGATCAAGTTCAAAGACATTAATAAAAGGTTAAATTCTCTTACCTAAGTCTTCAATTACTAGCCTTGAAGTTTAATTTGCCAACATATGCCTCAATTTCCTCAAGGATTATCAAATTATAGCCAAAATCCCTCTCAATTCCCTCCCTCTCTCTCTAATTTCGGTTGAGAGGCCACAAATGAGCTGATGAAGTGTTTTTGATTCCATGAATACAAGTCTCAACAAATGTAGAGTAGTGGCCACTAAGTGGCGTTTTGGTAAATAAGTCAAACTTTACATTTTATCCATTTTTAATCTAATTTAACCATACCAAATCAATTTTCAGATAAATGTGCCATAAAATCACATTAATTATGATGAACACAGAACATTAATCAATTTTGGCTTCGGCCGCCGATAAGGCCTTCAATTTGCAGTTTAATGCATAAGACGAGAACAGATAATTTGGCAGTCAAACAGATAGATTATGCATTTAAACAGTTACAGTCAATCGATTCAGTTTCGGATCTCAGTCAGTCAGTTCGGTACTTTAATCAATTCAATTATCAATCATGTTCAGTCTCAGTAAACAGTAATCAGTAGGTAATTAGTAAACAGTGACGAGGGTTGTTACAATAAATCACCCTCTATATGAGCTCAAGATTGTATACAAACCTGCTATCAAAAAATTCACTCTATTCACTGTCACGACCCCAAACCGCCCCTAGTAGTTTGGTGCCATGATGGCCAGTAATCCGAGATTACCGAAGGCCAACTTACAAAGATCACACACAATCAGAGTATACATATGGGGCTAACAAGGGCGGAAGCAATAATTTAACATACAAATGGTCCATAAGAGCTGTGCATAAGTCAAATGAAATGGCATACATCTTAATTATAGCTTTACAACTTGAATACAATACAAGCAAAATACATATTACATCCTTAACAAAAGGGCTTCACAGCCGACGTAAACAAACACAAGACAAGGGACATAATCTTCATAGTGCCGACGTTCTCGACGCCGACCTAACATGCATTCAAAACCTCGGCTACAAAATAAACATCTCGGCAGAGCCAACTTCTTGCTTGAAACCTACATATATATATAGAGAGGGTGAGTACGAAAACTCAGTGAATGGTACAAGTAATAAAGGGGTTTCATGAATGATTCCCGAGGTTCTTGCAAAACATACATATATCATATCTTGGTCAAAGCATGTTCTCGGCATAACTGTACAAAGCATACTTGGCAAAACTTACATCAAAGCATGTACTTAGCATAACTTATAACAAAACATATACTTAGCATGACTTGTAACAAAACATGTACTTGGCAAAGCTTATACAAAACATATACTTGGGGTCATCACATTCCAAACAGAACATATCCATCCGCTCATAGACCGTCGATGGCAAATCATACTTATCCACTCGTTCAAAGACCGTCAGTAGCAAATACATTCAAACAAAACATATCAAACTTGTACTTCAATCTTGGTCTTTCAAATCATATGTGCTACTAACGTTTAAAGTCCCCTAGCACGTACGGACTTGTGCCACCAATGCTTAAAGTCCCCTGGCACGTACGGACTCCAAAAGGGTTGTGCCACCAATGCTTAAAGTCCCTTGGCACGTACGGACTCCAAAAGGGTTGTGCCACCAATGCTTAAAGTCCCTTGGCACGTACGGACTCCAAAAGGGTTGTGCCACCAATGCTTAAAGTCCCTTGGCACGTACGGACTCCAAAACAATTCACTTGTAGGCCGGGTTATTGGGCTTAGGTCCCCATCACCACGGTCCCCAAAACAAAGCGGATACTTGTTGCATGAAACTTATACTTGACATACAAAATAGGGGTAATCATTCATACTTAACAAATACTTTTCAAAACAAAGCAAAACAAGGCTTATTCAAAACAGTTTAACATAGCTTTATTAAAAGCACCACTCACCTAACACTTGGGACGTCGGGATCAAGGCAAAGAATCAAGTCCTACAAACACATGGCAAACTCTACTAAACATACTTCTCCAAGCAAATCATACATGCATGCAAATGATCTCGGGAAAACATGCTGGAAGTCAAAACACTGTTTTACATGTCAGGGAGACATGCTGGGTACCAACCAGGTCAATGCCGAGGTCCCACACCTCTTAGCCGAGGTGTGGTTACCAAGGCTTCGGCGTGCAACTGCATGCCGAGGTTCATACAAGACAATCCAAGGATGCAAGTGATCATGCAAGGTAGGCCAAGGTGAGATACGATGCTTGGCCTAAGTGTGAGGTCTAGGCAAGAGTGATCTCGGCGACTACACTTCGGGAAGTGAAGTCTGGAAAATCTGGGTTTCCACCTGTGAAGAACATGAAGAAAATGAACATGAACATGAATGCCAAAATCATCATTTCCTTATTCAAAATCTGGGTTTTCATGCTATGAGTTCGAAAACATGGACCTGAGTACCCATACTTGAAGATCATATGAAAACAAACATCAAAACATATGTCTTGGCTTGAGCTTTCGGATCAAAACATGACTTTTCTTGAAGAACACTTGAATATCATTTTCCTCCTTCAAAACCGAACTTCAAAACGATGCATGGCTTTCAAAACATATTCGATCATGCAATGCAATAACATAAACATAAAGAACAATGTGAGTAGATCAAGAATCTAACCTTAGAACACGGATCTAACGGTTCGATCTCTAGGAATCAAGCTTGGAAGATCTATTCTCTCTCTAGAACACTTCTCCCTCTTCTAGAGCTTCTCTCTCCTCTTCCTCAAACAAGAACACAACAAATGATAGCTTTCTCTCTCTGCCGGCTGATTTAACACTCAGCTCGGACACGTGGCAGCGGCGGATTGGTTCTCCTCAAAAAGGTGATAGATTGACAAGACAAGGTTCTGACAAGGCGTATCTAACAAGCTTCACAGCAGACACTCTGGCAAGTGATGACATCGGCAAAGACAAGACATCGGCAAACAAAGGACTATGACCTCGGCTAAGAACAAGACTTCGGCAGTGCAGTAACAAGGACATCGGCTTGAAAGAACAAAGCTTCGGCAACTAAGGTGACAATGATCTCGGCTAGGAAGGACAACACTTGACTAAGCTGTGCCACACCTCGGCCTAGATGTGCCACACCTCGGTCTAGGTCATACCACTCCCGGACAAGATCACTTCGGAACAAAGGTGACATCTCGGCCCAGATAATACACATCTCGGCCTTGGCGATACACACCTCGGCCCCGATGATAATCATCTCGGCCAATATGCCCGGACAAAGGTGGAGGTCAGGTAAAGTAGTTCTAGGCTTAGGATGACCTCGGCTTAACATAACTTAGGCTTGACGTGACCTAGGCATGACTTAGGCTTATCAAAGGAAGGAACAAAGCATACATATACACTTAGGCATATCAAATACGTACAAAACAAGGCACAATTCATGATAATAAATCCTAACGTGGCAAATCATATAAATGCATGCAAGCATGACTAAGGCATGAAATGTGGGTCCTTACATTCACTGAGTACCTCTGCCCACAGATTGCCTCTCTGTATTTGTTCACTGTATTCCCTCCACCACCACCTTCAAATTCGGCTTAACCAAATTCTAATCCCAAACTCTGCATATTCACTCTAGTGTCAGTTTGAATCCACAGAATCAGCAAGGGAAACCATCTGAATCAATAAAGGCAACATCACCAGGAACATTAACAACAAGGCAGCCTCTAAGGCAGCATCCAATACAGAGTAGGTTGCATGAATGGCACGGGTCAACCGATTGGTCAACCGGCCCTTTGTTTTTTTTTTGTTTTTTTTGCTTTCTGTCTACATGTTGTTTTTGTTGAACTATATGCTTTCTTTGTTCAAACTATATTCATGTTCAATATTTCAAAAATTAACCTTTTGAATAGCATGAAATTAATGTTTTAATCAAACTATATTCATGTTCAATATTTCAAAAATTAACATGTTCAATATTTTAAAAATTAACTTCTGGCATATTCATTCAAATAGTTTCAGTAAGCAGTTCTGTATATTGAATATGTAATCTGAAAATGATATTGTAATTAGTATGCACTTAAGTATAAAAATAACTTCAACTAAGAACACTGTAATATGCAATTACTTGTCATATGAAAGCACTATAATATAAAAATGAATGTGCCATTCTAAGCACTAAAAACACTGTAACATGCATTGTCATATGAAAGTGCATTCATTTGTAATATTGAACATGTAAGTACACTTGTGTATATTGAACATGTAATATGCACTAAGTACACTTCTGTAACATCAAGCACTAAAAACACTGTAATATGCATTAAGTACACTTCTGTATATTGAACATGTAATTTGAATTATAAGTACATTCATTTGTAATATTAAAACACCAGAACAATACCAAGCCAACTGTAATTCAGCTCTCATATGTAACACATATTCATTCAAATTTAACAGATATTGACAGCATGCCTAAAACTAAAAGAGGGAGACCACAAGTTAGTGAAAGTTCCAACCCTCCACGACGCGAAGAACAGCAGCCTCAAAATCAGTCATATCCTACTGATGATTTTCTCAGTGAAAGTCATGAACTAGCCTTTCCAAACTTCTCCAGCCGACCTGTTGTAATAGGGAGAAGGGTAAATCTGCCACCTCAATATGATGCACTATTAGTTAGTAAACTTGAAGCAATGGGATGGCTAAATTTAATTAATTTACCCCAAAAGGCATATCCACGGCTGGTAGCTCTATTTTATGTTCACCTAAGAGCTACTCAGGTAGCAGATGGAAATTTTACTCTTTTGTCATATGTGAAAGGAAATGGTATACAGTTTGATATTCCTGCTTTGGCAAGCATTATTGGAGTTGAGGTAGGTGATGAAAATATCTATTTTCAGACTAAGGCTGAGTTAGCTAATATTGTTGGTAATGCTACTGATGTATATACTACTATTTGTAAGAACAGATTTATTGGGACTAGTTTACAAGCAAGACATTTAAAACCTTATCTTCGGATTCTCCACCGGTGGATTGTAGAAAATGTCACTCCAAAAAAAGGACATCATGATGTAGTCCCATATTTTAATGCCTATTTGTTATACTGTTTTGAAGTTGGCCATAAGTTAGATTTATGTTACATAATTATGAAAGAAATGATATTCTCAAATCAAGGTCAATTCACGGGCCGGTCATTACTGTTTGGGGCACTGTTAACAAAAATTTTCAAACATTTTCGGGTTCGCCTTGTAGATGAAATGGAGATGAAAATCCGTTCACCCATTAATCAGTATACTGTGACCCGTGCTGGTGCAGCCTCCAATTTAATAGGAAGTGTTAATGCTCCAGAAGATTCAGGAGATGAAGTCCCACTAGATGATGGTCCAGAAGATCCTTCTGCCAATGTGATGCCATCAACTGAACAACCTCAATATTGGACTGACTTTTTGGCCATGGAAGAACAACGTTATAATCAACGCGTTCAATGGGAACATCAAATGGCTAATCAGGTCAATTCGTTGGGTACTCAGTTTGATACATTTGCCACTGCACAGAACTCATTAATTCAACAATTTGGTGAGTTCCGTGTGGACATTGAGCATCGCGTAGATAACATATACCATCACTACTTCCCTCCTCCACCACCACCACCAGATAATGACTGTTGATGTGTTTCACATTATGTGTTCGTATTGTTTGTATTTTGTTATTTTAACAACCTTTTGTTGGGTGAATTTGTTAAAGAGTACGAGTTTAATTAAAAACCTATGCATTTATTATGACCTTATATTGTAATTTTCATTTTAATGCCTATTTGACAAAGGACATGATTATGTACATTCTGAAACTGTTACAAAAATGTCATTATTCTGTTATGATTTTCTGGTATAAATTATGTTATAGTAGTCAATGGCCTTCACTTGAAAGATCATTTTAAAGAAGACAAGGTGAATTTAAAAAAAAAACCACATGAACTACAGGCAAAAGATCTCCGTATGCAAAAAACATGGCAACAATTACGCATTGAACTTGAAATATGGCAAAAATCCATGGCAAGAATTCATAAAACCAATAAAACTAACCAATACAAGGTAGATGCAATATTTTTAAATAATAAAACCAATAGATGAAACCCACTAATACAGAACCTTTCAAGGCAATCTATTAGTTGTTCGAAATAAAATCTGTCGTTGAAGATCTTCGTAGTATGCCCTTTGCATAGGATTTAAAATTGTCATGTCCATTGACATTATTTTATGATCTTCATTTCGTTGTTCTCTTTCATTCATCATAGATAGGAGTTTTAGTTGTTCCTCCCTATCTTCGGCCCTTCTTCGACGCTCTGCAGCCTTCTGCTCACGGTGTATCGCCTTTTGTTCATCTCGCTCAATAGTTCTAGCAGAGATACTTGATAACACTTCAACAATTTTGGATTGATTGGTAGTCATTTCATCAAATCTACTATCGTGCGTTGTTTGATTCTTCAACTTCTCTTTCGCTGGCTTAGTATCAATTGGTCGTGTTGATGTATTAGATGGTTGTTCGTGCACCGCATTATTCTGGTTGGATTGAAATGCCTCATATTCAGTTGGTGGATTCGAACATGGATCAGCATGTTGCGTGCTTCTTTTGGGTTGTGATCGACATTCATCCCATTTACAACTTCGGCGCAAAATATCCCAACATGTATCAAATGTGAAGTGTTTTTTCTGTATTGCATGATACGTCCGCTTCGCTTCAGCGACCTAAAAACAAAAATTACAAACATTTCAATAACAAGTATACATTTACAAAAGAAAATTAATATTTAATAATACAAATAAATTTTACCATATCTGCCTCAGTTGTTCCACTTTGTTGTCTCAGTTGAATTTGTTCAAGAAAATCATAGAATTTATTAATTGCCTTTTGCATGCCAGACCAACGGTGAGACAAAGAAATACGGTTTCGATTTGATTCACTACTCAATTGTGAATTAAAATAAACAAGTACTTGTTCTCAAAATATAGCCATATTCTGACTATTACCAGTAATGGGATCTTGAGAGATTGCTAACCAAGATCTACATAAAGTTTCATCTTCTATAATTGTGAATGTTTTACCACGAGAAACACAAAAAGTTTCTGAAATAAAATGATTATCACTATTCTGCGTGTTCTGCTCTCGTGAAGATTGCGACATAAAATTAATATCAGTGTTCTGCTCCAACATTTGTGATTCCTCAAACATTTCAAAATCTTCCATAGTTTGGAAAAAATACAGTACACTTACTGAAAAATATTAGAATGATATACACTCAAACTGAGAATCAGATAATTGAATCAGATAATATAAATTAAAATTTCAAGGGAAAAAAATTTTCTAATGATACAAAACAAACAAAATTCACAACATATAATGTAATGGTATTCTAAAAAAAAAATATTCTGTCAGCTTGATATACAAAACAGATATATTTTATAGAGCACATCATCAACGGTAAATTTTCAAAATACTCTGTCCATACTCTGTCCATACTCTGTCCATCCAACGGTAAATTATTATTGTAACGGCTAGTTCTGAAATATGTAAATGAGAGGTAATAATTTCAATAATATTTTGAAGGGAATTTAATTTTATATCACCCTCCAAATTATTCATAATCCACAAAATAAGCTATCTCAAAATAAACCAGTTCAAACCTGTTAAAACCAACCAGTTGAAACCTGTTAAAACTAGTTCAAAACTGTTGCATGATTGATCAACCTGGTCGACCGATTGGTCAACCGGCCGGTCAACCGGCTGGTTGACCGGTTGATCCCCAAGGGACATGCAGCACATCAGTTCAAGCCATAGGAGTTCAAACCAACCACTCCACAGTTCAAACCAACCACGCGCAGATTTGATAAACCGGTCGACCGGTTGATCAGCCGGCCGGGCAACAGGCTGGTTGACCGGTTGGTCCCCCCAACGGTCGCGTACAATGTTTTGGTGAAATCTTCTCCCTGTTCTCACTCTGATGAAAAATTTGATAAATTCTCGATTTGATATCGATTTGGTGCAACCGTTGGAGTACCAAACAGTAACTTTTTTATCAAAATTTAAATTTGGTGTCAAGTTTGGTAAACCGTTAGAGATAGTCTAAACCAAACTTTTTAGTCCCAAACTAAAATAATTAAAAAAATTAAAAAACTAAAAAGTCAATCCACTCCCCAAACGGGGGCTTAGAGTGTTTGTTAGTACATTTCTAAGTGTCCCTGACACGATCGGTCCAACGCTTTTTGGGACTTTACATGAAATCTCAAAGTGGGCTTTTTTATGCTTAAAAATATGTATGTTTTTTATTTATCATTCATTTTCCTTGCATATCTGTTCTAGATGAGATTCGTTGATTTAAGGAAGAGTAATGATACATTCTTTTAATTTTAAAATTTTAATTAAACTCTAATAATGTGATAGAGAATAAAAAAAATTAAGGCCAAAACATCATATCACAGTGAGATTCACCCTTATTAGAGTCTCTTAGAGATCCTTTATTAGAGTTCCCAATCATTTTTCTTTAAGGAATATAATGTAATGTATTAATCAGGGGTGTTTTGAAAAGTTGGTAAAAAGCTATTTTTTTTAGATTTTTTAGCTTATTTTGTGTTTTTGTGAGTAAGTTATGTGAGAGGTGATATGACCTAAAATGGATAAAAAGTTGAAACTGACTTTTTACTAGCTTCCCAAAAGACTCCTCAATAATTTTTGTCTTTTTTATATTTTTTATGAAGCATTTTCAAATATATGAAAGATAAAAGTTTAAGATCCTCAAAAAAATAAAAAATAAAAAATAAAAAAATTAGAGCCTGAGCACCATTCGCCTAAGGCATGGGACAGTTATGTTCGTTATACTGTCGAAATTAAAATGAAATAACATTCAATTTGTTTGGTTTAGTTTGTGTAATATATTTTTGAGTGTTTTTTTTTTATATATTTTTCATGCTTTTTTGGTTTTAGTAATTTTTTTCATATTTTAATCATTTTTTTTAAAACTTTTTAAATGTAACTAATGTGAATATATTTAGAAAGTAAAATATTTATGAATAAATCTTTAAAAAAAATACTAAATACAAATAAATAAAAATATGTACTGATTTTTGTATTTTTTATTTAGATAATTGTTTTAGATTCCTTCACAAAGATGTTATTTTTTGTATACATCTAGATTAACCGAATTTTTTTTAAAAAAAAAGTTTAAAAAGTTTAATATATATATATATGTATAATATAAAATTCAAAATTTGAGTCTGAACACCAAACCGCGTCACGTCTATTTCCTGGTCACCAACCAAGTCATTAAAAGTTGAAAAGCTTTTTGCACTTTGTTTCCACTTCATTTCCAAGCACTTTCTTCCAAGTCTTCTGCTGTATAAAACCCAAAAACATTCATCTTCTGCTGTATAAAACCCAAAAACATTCCTCTTATCTTCATCTCAAACCAAAAAAGTCCCCAAAAATGGAGAACGTTCCACCCAAATTAATTGAAAAAACAGAAGAAGAAGATGAGCTTTCCAACATCAGCCTCCGGCTGCTCGATTTCTCTCACGTCGACGACTTCATGGTGTGGGCTACAGATGACAAAGTCATCCAATTTTGCTCATGGGATACAGACACTTACGCATCCAAAGAAGCTGCCATGAACTATATTGCTAATGTTGTGGTCCCTCACCCATGGTTCAGAGCAATTTGCCTCGACGGCCGGCCCATCGGGGCTATTTCCGTCTCACCAAACAGGTACGGACATAGACACGTATGTTGTGTCCTGTTTCGTAATTGAATTATGGGCATTTAAAATTTTTTTATGGAGAAATTTGTTGCAGTGTTAACCAGTCGAACATGAGTTGTGCATGAATAATTTGATTTTTTTATAAGTATATAAGCTTATCGAGTCAAGTAATTATTTGTTCATTTGAATTAAAAACTTAATAATTTTAAAATTAGTTCTGTTCATTTGAATTAATAATTTTATAACAAGTCAATCTTGAAGAAGTTTCTGATGAACTCGAATTCAAGTAGCTTGATTCGTTTAATCGTATGAAACTAATTTTTTTTTTTTGAAGAAAAAATAAACAGAACACACATATGAAATTACAATGGCTTATTTTGGGAAGATGGTTAAAAAGATAGTTTTTTTTACCCTTTTTTTTTTTTTTTTTGGAAAAATATATAAAAAAATGTGAAAGATCTGATCCAAAATATAAATAAAAAACTGACTTCTAACTGTTTTTTTTTTCACTCTTTCCAAAAAGCCCAATGTATCATATAAAAATTTATTTGGAGAAATTTTATAAAACTTGATAATTGACGACGACTTGTTGAATTGATCCGCTAAACAAAATTTCTAACTACGTCCCTGCAAACAGGGGAAATGACAGTTGTAGAGCAGAGATGGGGTACGTCTTGGGCTCCAACTATTGGGGAAGAGGAATCGTCACGCAGGCGGTGAAAATGGCAGCTCGTAGTGTGTTTGTTGAGTGGCCACACTTGGAGAGGCTTGAAGCTCTAGTGGATGTTGAGAACAAGGGGTCACAGAGAGTGTTGGAGAAGTCTGGGTTTCAGATGGAAGGTGTTCTAAGAAAGTATTATCGTCAGAAGGGGAGAGTTAATGATACGGTGATATTTAGTTTGCTTTCTACTGATCCACTAGTAAGTTCCTTCATGCAGAGTTATTAGTTGGGTTTTCATTGATTTGTATGTGGATTTTGGACTAATGTTTCTAGAAGTTTTTGGTTGAGAATAGGAAGTGTTTTTATGGAAATTGAACCCATTATAGTTTGGTTTGGGCTCCAATCATTGAATGATAATGTCATGTAAGAAGCATTGTTGCAAATTCTATTAAAGATGTGTTTATATTATAGATTCAAATAAAAATTTAGGTAATATTTGAAATGGGAAGTAAATGTGAATAAAATATAAATTAAAGAAAAATGAGTGAGACCCCTTTGTGGAGGACCCCCACAATCCCTTACTGATCTACACCATTCATGATGTGTGGGGTTCACTCATGTATGTGTGGGGTCCACATCATGAATGGTGTGGATCACAAAGGGGGTTGTGGAGGTCCTCCACAAAGGGGTCTCTATCATTGCTGTAAATTAAATTATTATTTATTTTTTTATCTTTTCCTTTCTCTTTTTTTATTTTATCTAAGATCATGATCTAAACGCAATTTTAAAAACTGTACACATGAATGATATATATTGCACTGTTTTTTTTTAATCACAAACAAGAGCAATTTGACAATGATAATTTGTTACAAAGATGTAACTTTTTTATCACACGTTTATCAATAAATTAAAGGGCAAATTACACAAACAGTCCCTATAGTTTGGGGCTTGTGTCACTTTGGTCCCTGACTTTTCAATTGTGACACATTTGACCCTGAATTTTGAATCTTGTTTCAAATAAGGACAATTGAATATATAATTAGATTTTTCAAGGGTAAATTTGTCAATTTGATAAAATATAAACTAATTTGACAAAAATAAATGTCAAACAAATATTTTTGAATTTTTAAAAATTATTTCTACCTACTAAAAATAAAATTATGTAAAATTGATAAATCTTTTAGACATTTATCTTTTTTTTTTACCAAATTAATTTTTATTATGTGTTTGGATGATGATCTTGTAAAAATAATTTTAAAAAATTAATCATGTAATTTTTATTAATTTTACATAATTTTATCATTGGTGGATAAAAATAATTTTTAAAAAAGTAAAAATATTTTTCTGACATTTATTTTTGTCAAATTAGTTTATATTTTATCAAATTGACGATTTTACCCTTGAAAAATCTAATAATATTTTCAATTGTCCTTATTTGGAACAAGATTCAAAATTCAGGGTCAAATGTGTCACAATTGAAAAGTCAGGGACCAAAGTGACACAAGTCCCAAACTATAGGGACTATTAGTGTAATTAACCCTAAATTAAAAGATTTAAATTGTCAATTTCTAACACAGAATAGCTTGGTGATTGCCTGGTTGACACATCCGTGATAGTACTATTTTGGGCAATTTGGAAAGATTAACTTTTTGGCTCTTTTTTTTTTTTTTTTTTTTAAAGTTTTTTTTGTTTTTTTAAGTCATATCACATTCCTACTTTTTTATATAAAAAAATTAAAAAAAGTAAAAAAATTAATTTTTACTATCTTTCAAAAACACCACTTGATAATAAAGCATTGTATAAGGGGCATGCTCTCATCCTTCCTATTTTACTTTTAGAAAATATTTGACTCTCATAAGTCTTACATAATTCAACTTATAATGATATGATGTGACAAGTGTCAATTTTTAATTGGTTTCATACTCAATGATACGGGATCCACAACCCTTGTTGTGAATTCATTTGTGCATTTGTGGGTATAAAATATGTGTCTCTAGCATTGTTGGTCTGTGCAAAAAATCAGCTTCATCGAATATCGATGAATACATAAACGAATCACTTTTTGTTTTATAGAATAAAAGGTTTTAGTTTAAACTCAATATTATTGTCCATTTTAAAAAAAAAATGCAATTTATTTATGTATCTAGTAATATCTGATGAAATTAATTTTTTTGTATAATTCATCTAAATTATTAGGATTATAAAATGAACAGTTTAAATTATTAATATGAACTTAGAATAGAATCTAAAAAATAAAATATGAAAAAGTATGGAAGACAAGGGTATGGTGTCATTCCTTCTATAAGAGTAAGATAGTGAATTTCACTATTTAAATGTAATTACACTATTCAAATGACTTAATTTTGCAAAAATTATAAAAGTCAGATTTTTAACGATTTATTTTTGAACTAGATGATTCTAAAAATTTAAATCAACTTTTAAATTAAAAAAAATCATGAAAGAAGAAAATATTTAAAAGAAGAAATTATAAAATAAAATAAAAAAATTTTAAGGTTTAACCCTTATAATAAAATAATCCTTTTTTTTTTTATCAATTAAACCTAATCTTTTGATTTGTTGTTAATCTAAACTATTTATCTATTTTCGATGCAACCATGTTTGTTTGGCTCTTTGAAAATGGAGATTGGACTAATAATACGTGAGATATACTTAAAGATTGTTTAATTGGGGACATGAATGAGGAGATTAACTATCCTCTTAGACTAGTAATCCCCCCATTAATAAGATTTTTGATAGGCATGAAGTATTAACAAACCCTACAAAATGAACGGCTTAGATCATAAAAATAAACCCATAATAAATCTCAAATTGAGGCACAATAGTTACAATTATGCCAAAGGCACAGCAGTAACCCGTCATCCTTCCATGTGAGGGTTGGAATTAAAAATTTACTGAAGGAATTAGTGAATTTTTAAATAATTTATAAGCAAAATTTATATTTTTTTAGAACACAAAAATAATTATAATATTAAAAAATACTAAAAATTATAAAATATTAATTTTATATATTAATACTATTTATAGCATTATTAATTCGGTGGTGTACAAACAAATATTATTTATTCTACATCTCCAATCTAATACCACCACACTAATAATTTCCTTATCTAATCTCACCGCACTCTTAATCTCCTCCATCTTATGGAGCCAAATAAACGTAGCCTAAGTAAACTGATGGAAAAATATATTTTAATCATATAAAATGTCTATAAAAAAATTAAAGATAAAAGCAAATAAAATTCAAAAATTCCACTTGAAAAAAGAAAGGGAAAATATCATTTGAGTATAAAGTTAGGGCAAACATTTACAAATTAATAAAAGATTTTATTACATTAAAAGTCAAATTTATAAAAAATTTCCATGCAATTGACATTTATTTTTGAACTTGTCATTCAGTTTGTTTGGTTTAGTGTCACGACCCAAACCCGGCCCTATGGGTTTAGCACCGTAACCGGCCAGTAATCCGAGATTACCGAAGGCCTGCTTAACAGTAGTACAGTAAAACAGAGTTCAGGGTCTGGCAGAAGCCAATACAATAAATAAACAGTGTCCATTGAGCTGTGACAGTCTGTATGCCAAAAAGATTTTTCATGCATTCATACATTCAAACAGTACAGTCTATACAAAATTTACAGTCACACAGTATAGGGACCTAATCCCTTGATAACAGTACAGTTAGTAGCTGACAGTCTATACAGTTGTCCAAAACAGTACGGAGACAGACGGGGGAAAAACAAGACACCCCAAAGCCATAACATGGCAACTCGGAACCTCGCAGTGAGGCACATAGGCTGGCTTGACAAAACTGGAGTCTAGCCCACGCTCCTAGCTCCGATCTGGTGGCTGAGCACCTACATATATATATAAACAGTGAGCTAAAGCCCAGTGAATAACATAATGCGTAAAGAGGTTAAGAATGAAATGTCCTTACAGTAATGAAAACAGTTCATTAAACAGTATTTCAGTCTTTCAGTCAAAACAGTTATTCAGTCATATGTGGTACATCCATTAGCTTAGCAGTAAACAGTAGGTCTTAAAGACCGAACAGTAGTGATGGCCATCAATCAGTAAACAGTAATGGTTCCACGAGGGAACCGACAGAGATCTCTGTAACAGTAACAATAACAGTATACAATAGTTGCTAAGGATGCCACAATACATTTCAGAATATAGGACATACATTCAATCAATTAACAATAATTATTTCAGAAAACAGTTTTGTTAAACAGTCAGAAAACACTCTTAGTTGAACATATCTTTACACAATTGTTACTCACAGAGTTTGGGCTACGGTATGCCAGAGCGTGTTTCCCCAGTCGCCAACCCTACACAGTTCACAGGTTGGACACACACTAAGCTACACAGTTGGGAAATATCATAATTTAATCCTTAATTTGCCTTGGTGTGTTCTACATCTATATCCTCATTAAGATGTCTTAAACTAGGCCTAAGAATGCCTAGAATGGAATGAGGATGCAAAAATACACTTAGAAAATATTTTGCGAAGTTTGCTGAAAATAGGAGCCTCGCTCGAGCGAGCCTTCCTTCGCTCGAGCGAGCTTCCAAAATCAAAGGCTTCGCTCGAGCGAGAAATCCTTCGCTCGAGCGAGCTGCTGAAACAGTAAAAGTACTGGATGCTGAAATTTTACGCTCGAGCCACCAATCCCACGCTCGAGCGTAGTTTCGAACAAAGGTTGGTCGCTCGAGCGAAGAATCCTTCGCTCGAGCGAAGAAGCCAAATTCTGGAATTTCCAGATTTGTCTCCTAAGCTCAAACTAAGCATTCTTTCACTCAAAACTCGACCCCTTGGGCCCAAATTCTGGAAAACACATCTAAATTCAATGTATAACAAGTTTCAAAGCTCAATTTACGAATTCAAGCCCCAAAGGTGAGTCAATTAAAACCATTTTTCAAACCCATTTTTCATGAACAATGTTCAAACATGACATGCATGCATTCAAACCAATTTAAAGCTTCAAATCATGCTCTAATGAGTTCATTCTCTTCAAAACAAGTTGAAAACATGGACTTAAGTTTAAACATGAGCATGCATGTACAATTCTACCATGAATTCAACTCAAATTCCAACATTTCAACCATGCATGCATGAAATGAGTTCTAATTCAACACTATAGAACCAATTTATGTCTTAACTCTATAATTTGCCATGAATCTAGCAAGAATCAACCTTAAGGACATCAATGAGGGGTTGAAATTCACTTACCTAAGTCTTGTATTCAAGGTTTAGGAGTCCAATTTGACAATTACACTTCAATTCTACCAAAATCCAAGCCAAAATCACAAGATCAACTCCTTCTCTCTCTCATTCTCTTGTTTGGTCGGTTGGGCACTCAAAATAGGCTGATGAATGTGTTTTGATTAAGTACAAACAAGGCCTCAAAGTAAGTAAGGCAATGGCCACTAGGTGGAATTTTGGTAAATAAATCAAAGTTAGCAATTTATCACTATTTGATCTAATTTAATCAATCCTAATCACATTTTAGATAAATACACCATAAAATCACATAAATCCTACTGATCATGAAACACTAAACAATTCTCAGTTCGGCCGCCGATAAGGCCTTCAATTTGCAGTTTAAACATAAAAACACGAACAGATAATCAAATAATCGAAAAGATAAAAATGCAATACAATAAACATGCTCAGTTAATTCGGTTTCAATTTTCGATCAGTCCGTTCAGTACTCCAGGTAGTTCAATTATCAATCATAAGCATTCCAGTTTAGCAGTAATCAGTATGTAATTCAGTAAATTTCCGGTAAACAGTATGGGGTTGTTACATTTAGTTTGTGAAAAATATTTTTGAATTTTTTTATATTATATTTTTCATGCATTTTTGGTTTTAGTAATTTTTTTTTATATTTTAATTATATTTATTTTTTTAACTTTTTAGATGTAACTAATCTAATATACTTAGAAAGTAAATATTTATGAATAAATCTATAAAAAAAAAATACTAAATACAAACAAATAAAAATATGTACTGATTTTTGTATTTTTTATTTAGTGAATTGTTTTAGATTCCTTCATAAATATGTTATTTTTTAAATACATCTAGATTAAGTGAACCTAAATTTTTTCTTAAAAAATGATAAATATATATATATATATATAAAATAAAAAATTTAAAATTTGAGTCTGATCACCAAATCGCGTCGAGCCTATGTGGTGTTTTGAAAAATTAATAAAAAGCTGACTTTTTGATTAAAAAAGCTAAAAAGTCAAAAAAACTAACTTTTTTAACCTCTTCCCAAACTGCCCCTATTTCTTGGTCACCAAATTCCACTTCATTTCCAAGCACTTTCTTCCAAGTCTTCTGCTTTATAAAACCCGAAAACATTCCTCTTCTCTTCATCTCAAACCAAAAAAAGTCCCCAAAAATGGAGAACATTCCACCCAAATTAGTTGAAAAAACACAAGAAGAAGATGAGCTGTCCAACATCAGCCTCCGGCTGCTCAATTTCTCTGACGTCGATGACTTCATGGTGTGGGCTACAGATGACAAAGTCATCCAATTTTGCTCATGGGGTTCAGACACTTGTATATCCAAAGAAGCTGCCATGAACTATATTGCTAATGTTGTCATCCCTCACCCATGGTACAGAGCAATTTGCCTCGACGGTCGGCCCATGGGGGAAATTTCCATCTCACCAAACAAGTATGGACATAGCCATGTATGTTGTGTCCTGTTTTGTAATTGAATTTTGTGCATTTAAAATTTTTCATGGAGAAATTTGTTGCAGTTTTAACAAGTTGAACATGAGTTGGGCATGAGTAATTTGATTTTTTTATAAGTACATAAGCTTATCAAGTCAAGTAGTTATTTATTCATTTGAATTGAAAACTTAAGAAGTTTAAAATTGTGTTCAAGTTTAACTTATTTTCATAATGAGGTCTATTTTGGAAAGTGGGTTAAAAGTCATTTCTCAACTTTTAACCCACTTTCTTTTCTTACAAAAAGTCAAAAAAAGTCAAAAAATAACTTTTAACCATCTTTCCATTCTCTCTCTCTATGAGAGCCTCTCTACCTTATGGTAGTTCTCTGGGTTATCCCAGTTCTTTTTGCTTTCTTGGGATCTAAAGCTTAGTTTTACAAAAGTTTCTCTTCGTAGAGCCACTGCTCCCTTTACTTCTATGTTCGTGGTGTTGATTTTGGAGGGCTCTGTTATTCAAGATGGCGGCAAACCAGATACTCCCGAATGGGGAGGAAGTTTTGGACCTTGACGAAGGCTCAGGGTAAAACGAGGATGTATCTAATCGTTGTTTGATTGGGAAGATCTTTGCTTCAAAATGACTAAATCGACAAGCTGTGTCCTCCATTTTGACGGGGGCTTGGAAGACGAGGAAATCTTTAACTATTGCACCATGGAATGATAATGTTTTCTTGTTCACTTTTGAGGATTTGGAGGATCGTAAAAACATTCTGGCGGAGGTACCGTGGTCTGTCATGGGAAATATGCTGCTCCTTCAGCCGTTAGTGGTAGACACGCTAGCAGCAGAAATAGAGTTTCGATGGGCTCCCTTTTGGGTTCAAGCGCACGGGTTACCCCCTGAAAAGCTTACGAAATCTAATGGTGAGATGATATGGAGGAAATTTAGGCGTTTAGTTCAGGTTGAAGCTCATACTGAGGGGCTCCTTCTCTATCTGAGTTTCCTACGTATACGAATGGAGATTGATGTAACCAGACCCATTCCCAAAGGTTTTTTCCTCAAACGCAAAGGCGACTGTCCAGAAACTGTAGATTTATGGATCTCTTTCAAGTATGAGAAGCTGGCTGATTTCTGTTATGATTGTGGTCGCATTGGCCATGTCAATAGCACGTGTAAGTTTGTATCCAGAGAGGAGGGTCAAGCAGCTGGGTTTGGGCCAGACATACGAACCGGCACTGCTGGTAGCACAAGGCTTCCAATTGAACACTATCACCGGCAAGTTGATGCGGCGGAGGTCAGGTTGAAAGAACTTTTGGGAGAGAGCCTTCCAAGGAGGGCGCGTGGGGTGCCAGAACATACAGGGACAGCAGGTACTGAGGGGTCTGGGCAAAGTAGTGGAATTGAGGCACGACTTAAGAGTAGTACCCTGGTACCAGATACAGCAGGATTATCCTCAGAAGAACAACATAGCAGCGAGCTTGGTAGCAAATGAGAGGCACAAGCCGTGGTGAGGAAGCAATACTCTGGCTCAACGGATAAACCCACAATTTCCCAATGTGGGCCGGTTACAGAAGAGGCTAGAGAGGAGAGCTGTATTTATGGGCCTACCCATAGTGCAGAGACGAATAGTGGTGGGCCTTCCTATTTTGTTACTGAACCAGGGAGCCCGTTGGACCAGTCTGAAGTGGTTGGGGCCCTTACATAGATGCCACCTAGCCCAATTGGCATTGAAGAACTTAGCCCAGCTAATAGCCTCGATTTCAGAGGGCAACGGATTCTTAACTTGGATGGGTGTATGGCTAGAGTTTTTAATAAGCTTTCACTGAAATGAAAGGCCCAAGACGAGAATGTAGCATAAAGGTGTTTCAAGCTCCTTAAAAGAGGGGAGAGTGAGGTGAACCCAGCTCTTCCTTGGAGACAAACTACACATTTTACCTCCTCTCTCTCTCTAGAAACTGGCAATAGTCTGATTCCTTTTAGTAACAAAAAGAAAGGGGGAAAAAGGGGCCGCCCGGGGGTGCGAAAGTTGGTAGATGTCAAAGTTGATGTGGCTCAATGCGGGGATGAGATCTCAACCCATTTCCCTGTGGAGGTGGGGCAAATTCAGATGGAGCTGGCAGACTTCTGTTCACAAGTTCCAAGCACATATCTTGGGACAGAAGGGGACCATTCTACTGAGCGGGCTTTGGTGGCTGGCCTTCAATAGCCACACTCTCGATACTGATTATAAGCTGGAACTGTCAGGGGATGGGACGACCCCTGACAGTCCAAAACCTCCGAGGGTTATGTATAACCCATCGCCCCAACTTAGTCTTCCTTATAGAGACGAAGAATAAAAGCTCCAAACTACAGAGAATCAGGCGATGCTTCCACTTTGCTCACTCCTGTTATGTTGAGCCGGTAGGGAATTCAGGCGGCTTAGCTTTATGAGGGGATGACAACTTCCAACTAGATGTGAGACAGAAGACCAAGCATCATATTCGGTGTGTTGTTACTTTATCTAACCGCCCCATTCAGTGGGCAGCATCCTTCATATATGCTCTATCTCAACGAAGTGTGCGTAAAGATTTCTGGGATTCGTTTAAGAAAACTGCTGAAGGAAATCAATACCCTTGGCTGTGTATAGGGGACTTCAATGAGATAGGCTCCTGTTGGGAAAAGCAAGGGGGTGCAGCAGTTTAGATGAGTCAGGTGAAGAAGTTTCAAGAATTACTATCTGAATGTAAGTTAATGGACCTAGAATTCAAAGGGGCTCAATACACCTGGTTGAATAACCAAATGAGAGAACACAATGTTCGGGAGAGATTAGATCGAGCTGTTGCTTCTGTGGAATGGCGCGTTCTCTACTCTCAAGCCCAGGTATTCCATGAATCTTTTATTGGTTTTGATCACTGCCCTGTTATATTATGCTGTGATTTGCCATTAAAGAATGTCCCAAGACAGTTCAAGTTCGAAACAATGTGGACAACCAATTCCGACTGTGGTGATATTGTCCGACGTTGTTGGGCACATATTTCTGTCAGGTCTCAAATGTTCCAACTTGTCCAAAAGCTCAAATCCTGTAAGATCGATTTGCGTAGTTAGAGCCGTGAAGTGTTTGGGAATAATAAAATTCAATTAGCCCTCCTAAAATTCCGACTTGATGAGGTTCAAGGACAACCTCCATCAGTGGCTCATATGTATCTTCAGAACCAACTACAGCGGGAGATAGAAGTGCTGCTCGGTCGAGAGGAAATGTATCTGCACCAACGTTCCCATATTAGATGGCTACAATATGGGGACAGAAACTCTTCTTTTTTTCATGCCTCCGTTATCCAACGCCGACAAAGGAATCAAATTCTAAAGCTTCAAAAGGAAGATGGTACGTGGGTAGAGTCTGTTTCTGAAATAGACAGCCATATCCGAGAATACTTTGAAAACTAATTTTTATTTTTTGAAGAAAAAATATATAGAACACATAATATATAAAATTACAATGGCCTATTTTAGGAAGAGAGTTAAAATTTAATTTTTTGATTTTTTTGACTTTTTTTAAAAAAATATGTAAAAAATATGAAAGATGATGATTCAAAATGGATTAAAAGGTAACTTTAATTTTATTTTTTTTTACTCTTCCCAAAAAGCCCAATGTATCATATAAAAATTTATTTGGTGAATTGACCCCGCTAAATAAAATTTCTAACTACGTCCCTGCAAACAGGGGAAATGACAGTTGTAGAGCAGCGATCGCGTACGTCTTGGGCTCCAACTATTGGGGAAGAGGAATCGTCACGCAGGCAGTGAAAATGGCTGCGCGTAGTGTGTTTGTTGAGTGGCCACACTTGGAGAGGCTTGAAGCTCTAGTGCATGTTGAGAACAAGGGGTCACAGAGAGTGTTGGAGAAGACTGGGTTTCAGAGGGAAGCTGTTCTAAGAAAGTATTATTTTCAGAAGGGGAGAGCTAGGGATATGGTGATGTTTAGTTTGCATTCTACTGATCCACTTGTAAATTCCTTCATGTATAGTTGGTAGGGTTTTCATTGATTTGTATGTGGATTTTGGACTAATGTTTCCAGAAGTGTTTGGTTGAGAATAGGAAGTGGTTTTATGGAAATTAAACACACAGTTTGGGCTTCAATCATTAAATGATAATGTCATGTAAGTAGCATTGTTGCAAATTCTATTCAGATGTGTTTATATTATGGATTTAAGTAAAAATTTACATAATTTTTTAAAATGAAAGAGAATGTGAGCGAAATATAAGTTAAATTGTTATTTATTTTTCTTATCTTATCTTTTTTTTTTTTAAATTTTTTTTTAATCTAAAATCATGATCCAAATGCAATTTAAAAAATTGTATACAGGAATGATATATATTGCATTTTTTTTTCCCTAATCACAAACGAGCAATTTGACAATGATAATTTGTTACAAACTCAATAATGTAATATGTAAGTTTTTTATTGCACCTTTATTAATAAATTAAAAGATTTAAATTGTCAATTTCTAACACAGAGTAGCTTGGTGGTTGCCAGGTTTTACTCTTTAATAATAAAGCATGGTATAAGGGTCATGCTCTTATCCTCCATATTTTATTTTTAAAAAATATTTGAGAGTCTCATAAATTTTACATAATTTAATTTATAATGATATGATTTGACAAATGTTAATTTTTAATTGATTACACATTCAATGATATGGGATCCACAATCCTTGCCACATCATTATGAATGCATTTGTGCATTTGTAGGTATAAAATGTGGATCTTTAACATTTTTGGTCTGTGCAAAAAATTAACTTCGTCGAATATCAATGAATATATAAACAGATCACTTTTTGTTTTATAGAATAAAAAAATTGAGTTTAAACTTACAATTATTGTCCATTTAAAAAAAATAAAATGTAATTTATTTATGTATTATCTAATGAAATTAATTTTTTAAAATGTAATTAGTTCAAAGATCAATTGTTTTAAAAAAGAAAATAAATAAATAAATAAATAATGTTCGATTCACTAGAATGGAAATAGCAAATTGAACAAAAAATAGAGTGACATGAGAGAGGAAAGTGGGTTAAAAGTTACGAAGTGGCTTTTAACCTACTTCCCAAAATAGGCCAGTGGACATGAACATTGGACAATTTACTATATTTTTTTATATGTTTTAAACTCAGATACTATTTAAATTATACTAATCACTAATCTACCTTTGTGTGATTATTATTAATATATATACTCGGAGTGGGTGTAGAGCGGAGGTTTTAAAATAGACTCCCCATTCATTACATAGAGAAGATCGCTAAGATTTTGTGTGATTCGTGTTGAAACATATACTTGGGGATAGGTGTAGGGTGGACAATTTTAAAGCAGACTCTCCATTCATTAGATAAAGAAGATTATCAAGATTTCGTGATCCGCTACCAAATTTATTCCAATTTCAAGAGCTCGGATCGAATCAATATATCAATGAACATTCTCATGAGATTTTGTCTTGAAGAGGACTCAAACCTCCACATTCTTTAGCACGAGGTTTTGAGTCTGGCATGTTCATCTACCATTTCACCAAGCATCTTGAAAGTAAATCATATTCCTTGAATATGATATATATATATAGTGTGATGTGCGGAATATATGACAAATGTTTTTTAGATTTGAAAAAATATATATATATTCCAAATTCCACAAGTTTAGCATAGTTATACTTAGTCTATTAGGATTTTAATTCACATAATTGTTTGTCCCATTTTTATTAGTCATTGCTTAGTCATATTAGAAAAATAATATTATCATTTTTTTTTACACTAAAATATATATTTTACCTTTAATTCATGTGTGTCAAAATAAGTTAGTATAATTGTCAAATTTATCAAATTTATTATATTTTTATTTAATTTAAAAAATAATCAGTATAATTTACTTTTTATTAATTTATTATTTCTATAATTTTATTGGAAGAATTCTAACAGCTTAATTTACCCATAATATCTCAATCCTTCTTGTGTCGGAAATAATAAATACTTATTTAGTGGTTTCAGATTATCATTTTATATTGTTTATGTAGGCTACATTTATTTAGTCCAATTGGATTAGATGAGATTAGCATATCTAAGATTATTGAGCTCATCTCATATTTGGATTTACCTAGTAGAATTATAAAGAGGAATTGATAAAATCCTACCAATTTTATAATTTATTTCATTAGTCTGAACTTTAGTATTTCATTTTGTATTCCACCCCGTCATGGGATTTAATAGTCTACCATATAGAGATATTATATATAGATGGACTATTACACTTTGTTTGTTTGGATGAAAAATATTTTTCATATTTTCTAACGTTTAGTATAATAGAAAAGAAAAGTCAATAGAAAATATTTTTTATGCAACATAAAATAAGTTTATAAGAATAGAAAATATTTTTTACTTTTAAAATGGCGAAAAATATTTTCCACTAAAATCTTCTACTAATGTCACCACACTATTAATATCACTCTCACTTCCACCATTAAGCACTCGTTTGGCACAAGGCTACGGAGTTAAAATAGCCACAAAAAGAAAAAAATATGCTAAAAAATTAATAAAACAAAATGTCACATTCAAACCATAATTATTTCATTTTTTTTTTACAAAAATCAAAAAAGTCAAAAATTCATTACAAACGAGACTTTTTAACCCCAGGCTAAAATTGCCAAAAAATAAAAAATCAAAAAGTCAACCCACATCCTAGACGAACCCTAATATCACTACGACCATCGTTGCCATTCATCACCACTACCACATCACCGCCTCCCCTTACTTTCGTCCCGCCACCACCAATTCAAAAAATGTCTTTTGAAAAAAAAAAAAATCACAAGAAATATTTTTTATTATAAAATAATTTTATCCAAACAAACAGAACGTTAACCTCAAAAGCAGACATGAGAACTATATTGGCAAAATAAACTGTTAGAAAAAAATATAAGATTTCTCACAAGTAAATCAAATATTGGGAATAAAAACTACAACAATGATTCATCCCCCCTTTTCCCCTCACCCCCTTTGACCCCCTCTCTCTCTCATTGGTTACTTTTTCTTTTTCTTTTTCTTTTTTTTCCTGCTCCTCCAATCACCCCCCCGCCACGTGGCAAAGGGGGGTGAGGGGGTGACCCCCAAAAGGGGGTCCCAAGCATTATTCTAAAAACTAATGCGGAAAAATTAAATCAATAGTAACAGAAGAATTTTTACGTGGTTTCCTCAATGTGAGGTACGTCTACGGGATCGAAAATCGATTCCACTATCAACCAAAGAGTTTTCAAACGATTACAAACGAGGCACGAATGGTCTTACAAAACACCCTTAGGTGAATTCCAAATAATCAAAAACAAATAAGAGGAAAGATCTCACCAAATAGATGAACAAAAGTTTTCGAAACCAGAATTATAAAAGACCCAAAATCTAAATCAAACTAGCATCAAATCAGAGATGCTATGGTTCAAGAACAAACCCTTGGAAATTGAATCCATATAGCAACCATTCTCTCACCGAAAAGTTACACCGGAAGCACTATCTCAGATATCAATTTACTGCCGCTACCCCTTCGAACGAACATAACAATATATATATATTGTTAAATTTTAGACTTTTTATATAAAACTCTAACTATTACCAAATTGAATATCAAATACCTATTAGGATTCCAAAAAGTCAGATATAATATATAAAATATATTATACCCAAATCAAACCAAATTAAAATACTTTTAATAAACCAATGGGTCCCATACTCTACCAAGGAGGTATGCCTAACAATTCTCCCCCTACCGACTTAAGTGGAGATATCAACCATACCCGCCAAAGTTCGACACTTCAAATGTTTGTCCCTCGACAAAATCGTTGTCAACATATCCGAAATATTTTCATCAGTGTGAACCTTTTCGAATTGTAACAATTTCGAATCTAACACATCACGAATCTAATGGTACCTCACGTCAATGTATTTTGATGTCGAATGAAAAGTGAAATTTTTTCTCAAGTGAATAGCATTTTGACTATCATAATAAAGCATATACCTTTCTTACTTCAAACCCAATTCTTGCAAAAATTTCTTCAACTATAACTCTTCTTTGCAAGCTTTCGTAATGGCAATATATTTAGCTTTGGTAGTTGAGAGAGAAACACATTTTTGTAATTTAGATTGCCATGCCACAGCTCCCCCTGCAAATGTCATCAAATACCCCGAAGTAGATTTTCTAGAATCAACATCACCGGCCATGTCAGAATCCGTGAACCCATCAAACATTGGCTTACCATCCCCAAAACACAAACACACCTTCACAGTCCCTCGAAGATACCTTAGAATCTATTTTACCACTGCCCAATGTTCTTTACCTGGATTAAAGAGAAAACGACTTACCACATCAACGGCATGAGCAATATCCGACCTTATACAAACCATGGCATACATCAAAGAACCAACCACTGAAACATAAGGAATTTTCAGCATCTTTTCCTTGTCTTTCTCATTTGTAGGACATTGATTCGAACTAAGCTTGAAGTGACCCGCAAGTGGACAACCAACCGGCTTTGCTTTATCCATGTTGAACCTCTCAAGAACTTTTCTCAATGTAGCTTTCTTGAGACAACCAAATCAACCCCTCTTTGTGATCACAAACAATTTTCATACAAAGTATTTGCTTTGCCGATTCCAAATCTTTCATAGCAAAAGACTTGCTCAACTCCAATTTCAATCTGTTAATCATTGAAGAATCTTGATCCACAATTAACATGTCATCAACATAAAGCAAAAAAATAATAAATTTGTCATCCGAAAATTTTTTCACAAACACACAATGGTCCGAAGTGGTTTTAGAAAAACCATTATTCATCATAAATAGTCAAATTTTTTGTACTATTGCCATGAGACTTGTTTGAGGCCATACAAACTTTTCTTCAATTTGCAAACAAATTTCTGTTTCCCTTTTTTCATAAAACCCTCTGGTTGCTCCATGTAAATTTCTTCCTTAAGATCACTATGAAGAAATGCGGTCTTCACATCAAGTTGTTCAACTTCAAGGTTCATACTTGCGGCCATGCCAAGTACAACCTGAATAGAAGACATCTTTACAATTGGCGAGAAAATTTCATCAAAATCAATACCTTACCTTAGATTCTTGCCATCATTCTTTAATTTGAAAACTCACTTATTTTTCAGAATTTTCCTCCCTTTAGGCAACTTCACTAAATTATAAGTGTGATTTTCAAGCAAGGAATTCAATTCCTCTTCCATGGCCTTTTTCTAATCACCTTTCCTTGCATGCTCAATTGCTTCTTGGTAGCTCTCGAGCTCCTCTTGATCAGAAATCAATACAAACTCATTGGGAGGATACTTTCCCAAAGGTTATGTGACAACTCTCACCACTGATTACTACTAAACTGTGACTGAACATGATAAGTAACTGATTAGGATGAAATCCTAAACTAATTGCATGAGTATGTTGTTTGATTGCATTTCTATCTGTTTATCAATTGATTGATCTGTTTATGTTTTAAGTTTTGAACTGCAAATTGAAGGCCTTGTCGGCGGCCGAATCAGAAATTGATTAGTGTTATGTGCTAATTAGGATTTATGTGATTTTATGGTAGATTTAATTTGAATTTGATTTGGTATGATTAAATTGGATTAAATAATGTTGAATTACATTAAATGAGTTTATTACCCTTTTGCCATTGAGTGGACATCTTTAGGCCATTAGTTCATTTCAATTTTGATACACTATCTCAGCCATTTTTCTAGGCCAAAACCGAGAGAGAGAGAGAGAGAGAGAGAGAGAGAGAGAGAGACTTGAGAGAGAATTGTTTCATCTAGAGAATTACTTGGAGAATTAGAAGATTTGGAGGATAATTGCACAAATTGAGCTTCCATTCTTGAAATTGAGGACGTAAGGTAGGAGAATCATCTTCTTGAACTTGTATTTAAGTTGTATCTTGCATGTTTCATGGAAGTTTGGTGATTAGAGTCTAGAATTGGTTCATAATGTTGAGTTGAAGCTTAAATCATGCATGCATGCACATGTTCTAGCATTTTGAGGTTGTTTTCATGGAAATTGCTATATGTATGTCCATATCTTGATTATAGTTCATGAATTCATCATGTTTTTGGAAGTTTTGACTCATTTGATTATGTATGGGAAGCTTTGATTTCAATTGAACACTTGCATGTCATATATTCATCATGTTCATGAAGTTTTGTTTGGATTTGTGTTTAATTGAACTACCTTTGGGCTTTGATTTTGCAAATTGATCTTTGAAACATGTCATATTATGAGTTTTAAAGTGTTTTCCAGAAAATTGGCCCAAAAGAATCGAATTTAATGCTTTAAAAGTTGAATTTGAGCTTGGAGGTTCAATCTAGAAATTCCAGATTTTGGACTAACGCTCGAGCGTAAGACTTCACGCTCGAGCGTACACTCTAAGTACATACATCCCGCTCGAGCGGGAAAAGTAACGCTCGAGCGTGAAATGCGTGTATCCAGTATTTTTCATGTGTTTACAGTCCGCTCGAGCGAGGGAATGCACGCTCGAGCGAGGACTTGTGTCTCACGCTCGAGCGGAGGTCGAGCGCCCATCGAGCGTAAATTGTATGCATCCAGTACTTTTGCCTATGTTTGCAGTCCACTCGAGCAAGGAAAGTCCTGCTCGAGCGGAGCTTCTTTATCTGCATGTCCGCTCGAACGTAGAGAGCCACGCTCGAGCGAGACCCCTATTTTCTGAAAATTTTGAAAAGTATTTTAAAGTACATCTTTGCATCCTCATTTCATCCTAGGCATTCCTAGGCCATGTTTAAGGCATCTTAATGAGGATATTGATGTAGAACCACACCGAGTCAAGATAAGGACTAAGTCATTGATTCCCAAGTATGTAACTTAGTGTGTGTTCGTTCTGTAACTGTGTAGGGTTGGCATCCGAGGACGCTCATTAGCTGCTTATAGCCCAGTGCTCTGTGAGTAACAATGTTGTAAAGATATGTTCAATTATGAATATTTTCTGAATGATCAACTGTTCTGTTTACTGAAACTTTATTGTTTAATGAATGAATGATTGTCCTATTTGTAAACTGTATTCGTGGTATCCATAGCAATTTACTGTTACTGTACTGTTACTGCTACTGTCACAGAGATCTCTGTCGGTTCCCATGTTTGGAACCGCTACTGTTTACTGTTATGATGGCTATCAACTGACTGTTCGGTCTGTTAAGACCTACTGTACTGTTTTGCTATTGAATGTACCACATATAACTGCTATGGTTTCTAAATGACTGATATGATTGTTTAATGACAGACAGGACATTCATTCCTAACCTCTTTACACAACTGTTATTCACTGGGCTTTAGCTCACTGTTTATATATATATGTAGGTGTCCAGGCACCGGATCGGAGCTAGGAGCGTTGGGTTAAACTCTTTTTTTGTCAAGCCAACCATTGTGCCTCACTTCGAGGTTCCGAGTGCGTCAAACCAAGGCTGCCTCGGGGTGTTTTAGATTCTCCCTTTCTGTCTCTGTTTTGTATAGACTGTATGAGACTGGCACTGTACTGTTATGGTAGGGACTTGGTTCCCAACTTGAATGTCTGTATATGATGTATGTACATACTGTTTTGGTTCTCAATGTGAATATGTGCAGAAAAGTCTTTTTGCACTCAGATTGTCACAGCTCATTGGACATCTTTTATTACTGTTTTGGCTTCTGCCAGCCCCTGTACTCTGTATTACTGTCTTTACTGTTAAGTAGGCCTTCGGTAATCACAGATTACTAGCCGGTTACGGTACTAAACCCATAGGGTCGGATTTGGGTCGTGACAGGTTGCCGGTCCCTTGTAGATTTTCTCAACTCAAGTTGTGGTGGTGGTTCTTGAGTTGGTTGCTCTTCCTCAATTTCTGACTCAATTTCATTAGGATCAACATCATCCTCCACATCTTTAATAGGTGGCTGCATATCTCCCCCATTTTCATCATCAACTGAAGATGAAGGAGATTGATCCATGTTAATGAGATCACTAATTTTTGGCTCATGTTGATCACCTTTGCCAAAGTCTTCAATTGTTTGGTCTTCAAGAAACACAACATCACGACTTTGAATAACTTCCATGTCGACCGGATTCCACAATCTATAACCAAACTCATCATGCCTATAGCCAAGAAAAATGCATTGTTTTGACTTGCTATCAAGCTTGGACCTCTCATCCTTTGGAATATGAACAAAAGCTCGGTAACCAAACACTCTCAAGTGCTCATAAGACACATCTTTGCCGGTCCAAACTCTTTCAGGAACATCACCATTCAAAGGATAGGAAGAAGACAAATTGATCACGTCAACCGCTGTCCTCATTGCCTCACCCTAAAAAGATCTTGGCAATTTAGCTTGTAAAAGCAAACACCTTGTTCTTTCCACAATGGTGCGGTTCATCCTCTCGGCAATACTATTTTGTTGAAGAGTCTTCTTAACTGTCTTTTGGTGCCGAATACCTTGGCTTCGACAATACTCATCAAATGGCCCAATGTATTCACCACCATTGTCTGATCGGATGCATTTCAATTTCTGCCCTATTTCTCTTTCAACCATGACCAAAAAATTCTTAAATATTTCTAGAACTTGATCTTTAGTTTTTAGTATAAAAGCCCAAACTTTCCTTGAATAATCATCAATGAAAGTAACAAAATAAAGTACACCACTATGTGTTCTAACTTTCAAAAGACCACAAACATCCAAATGAATTAACTCCAAAACATTTTCTTTTTTAGAAGTAACATTTTTATGAAAAGAAACACTATGTTGTTTACTCGCCAAACAATGAACACAAGTTTTAAGATGTGTACCTTTTAAACCGGGTAGAAGCTCTTTCTTGAACAAAACTTGTAGCCCGTTTTCACTCATATGGCCAAGCCGCTTGTGCCACAATTCAGTAGAAGTATCATCTTCAAGTGCATTGACAACACTTTTACAAATTTTTCCTTGCATCGAATAAAGTGTATAAGTCTTCTTGCACTTAACCACCACCAAAGAACCCTTTGTGAGCTTCCATATTCCCTCACCAAATTTGTTGTTGTAGCCTTCATCATCTAACTTCCCGGTAGAGATCAAATTGAGGCGAATGTCGGGAACATACCTCACATCTTTAAGTAACAACTTGCAGTCCAAATTTGTTTCCAAGCAAACATCACCCATGCTAATAATCTTGGACAAACCTTCATTATCCATTCGAACAGAACCATAATTTCCTTTGGTGTAGGTAGTGAATAAATCAACTTGAGAAGTCACATGAAAAGAAGCACTGGAATCAATCACCCAATTGCTTTCTTGGCCCACAAAATTGATACAATCATCTTCACAAATGACCATGAGATCACCATTGGTAGTAACCGCCGTTGTGTCTTCTTACTTCTTATCCACATTTTTGTCACGCCTTTTCTCTTTGTTCTTGAGCTTTCGGCATTCCGGCTTCATGTGCCCTTTCTCATGGCAATAATAACACTCAATGTCTTTCTTTGAAAAAGAAGCGTCTCTTGATTTGTCACGACTTTGATCACGACCATGAAGAGTTTTACTCCTCCCCCTTGTTTTGCTTTGGCCTTTCACAACAAATGCTTTCGAATGAGAGGAACCCACCGATTTCCTTCTAATTTCTTTATTCAACAAGCTACTAGTAACTTGGCTCATTGTGACAACTCCATTGAGCACCGAATTACTAACCGTCACAACCAAAGTCTTCCAACTTTGTCACGACCCAAACCCAATACCCAAAGGCTCAGCGTCGTAACAAGATAAAAAATAAAATAATTCGGATAATTCTGTAGTCACAGTGCAAGCGGATAAATTAAATAAATTAAAATAAATAACTGGGTACCAACTGTTTATTTAAAAGGTAATAAAACATAGTCATTTGAGCTTCACTGTATTACAAGAGTTTAATAATAAAAGATAGAAAACAAAATAACATAGCGATTCATTTTCCATCTTGATCCCGCTAAGCCTCGTCACCTGAAAGGGGTAACAGCTACAAGCACATAGCAGAGTGAGAAATATTATACTATGAGGGGCACAAAATGGCCATGGATATTTATTTAAGCTAAAACATTATAACTTGAGTTGAGTTGAATACACAAATTAATTAAGTGCCAGAAACTGAAATAATCACTATAACCACGGTACATCACTAAGTGACAAGCACTACACTGGTCAATGGATCCACGACAACACTGGACCACAAAGTGGTCAAACACTAGCCAATGGTTATTTAAGTCCCCCAAGGGATGGGACTCCCGTGGTGGTACTCACAAAACATATTTTCATATAAGGTCATAGCCAAATATTCTTTAAAAGTAAAACAAGCATATCCATGGGTTTCCTTTTAAACAAATAGGGTTCAGAAAATAAACCACGTAACTGAAACATAACTTTTATTAATATACTAATAAAATATAACTTTTATAAAATAGATTTTGGTAAGTCAAAACATACATAAAATACATTTTGGAGACTCAAGGTATAATATAACTCACCTTAAATTAATTCCTTTATCCTTTCTTTCCACCAACACTCAAGATGCTCACCCGTGCGTCCTCTCTTATACCTTTTTTCTTTCCGTTGCCTTAACTCGCCACTCTTTCCTATTTATAGGAAGGTGAACCGTGGGTAGCAAGTCTCAGAAATTTCCGAAATTGACGCGTGTAAAACTGAGTCCACCCTTATCCATTTTATTTATTAACTTGTTTGAATTCTATGACCATTGACTAACCCAGCTTCTTAGAACTTAGACATGTTTTGACCATTTGTTTTTTTTAATTTAAAAGTTATTACCTTCTTTGGTAATTCAAGATGACTCCTAAAATTATATATGACTATACGTTAGGTTCACGTCTAAAACCTCACTACTCAACTATAAATCACCACTTATCACTTACTAAAATACTTAATGTGTAATGTTTCACGACGTATTTCTTTAACCATAAAATTCCCAATCTCCTAAATTATGCCTTTATTTATTATTATCATTGTCACTACATGTATATATATACTTATTTTATTATTATTATTATTATTATTATTATTTATTTTTAATTTCTGAGTTCTATTTATTGAAATGTTAAGTTTAAAACATTCGGGTGTCACATTTCTCCTTTCCTTAAAAGAAGTTTGTCCCCAAACTTGACGTACCTTGGTTTTCGAAGAGGTGTGGGTATTTGGCTCGCATTTGGCTTTCAGTTTCCCACGTTGCTTCTTCGACACGATAATTTCTCCATAAGACCTTTACGAGGGGTATAGTTTTATTTCGAAGGATCTGATCACGACGATCGAGAATCTGTACAGGTTGCTCTTCGTAGGAGAGATCTTCTTGAACTTCTAGGTTATCATGATCGACAACATGCTCTGGATCTCGAAGATATCGACAAAGCATCGAAACATGAAACACATCATGGACATTGGATAGTTCGGGTGGAAGCGCAAGACGATATGCTACAGGACCAATCCTTTCGAGTATCTCGAATGGGCCGATGTATCGTGGTCTCAACTTTCCTCGTTTTCCAAATCGGATTACCCCTTTTGTCGGTGAGATTTTAAGGAACACATGATCTCCTATTTGAAATTCTAAATCTCGTCTTCGTGTATCTGCATAGCTTTTCTAGCGGCTCTGGGCAGTGCGAATTCGTTGTTGGATGAGTTGAATTTTATCACTCGTTACTTGCACGATCTCGGGGCCTAATAATTTTCTGTCTCCGACTTCCGTTCAACACAGAGGTGATCGACATCTTCTTCCATACAATGTTTCGTACGGTGCCATTCCAATACTTGCATGGTAGCTATTATTATACGCGAACTCCACTAAAGGTAGGTGGTCATCCCAGTTACCTTTGAGGTCTAGTACGCACAAACGTAACATATTTTCCAAAGTCTGGATCGTCCTTTCAGATTGCCCATCAGTTTGCGGGTGGTAAGCCGCGCTAAACCTTAGAGTGGTTCCCAAAGCTTCCTGTAATTTGTTCCAGAAGTGAGACACGAAACGGGGGTCTCTATCGGATACGATTGAAACTGGGGTGCCGTGCAAGCGAACGATTTCCTTAATGTAGAGAGTAGCGAACTTAGAGAGGGAGTACATGATTCTGATTGGTAGAAAATGCGCTGACTTCGTCAATCGATCTACGATAACCCATATTGGATCATTCTTCGAGACTAATTGCGGTAGTCCGACCATGAAGTCCATAGTAATGGGTTCCCACTTCCATTCAAGAATAGGGAGTGGTTGTAACATTCCTGCAGGTCTCTGATGTTCCGCTTTAACTTGTTGACAACGCAGGCATTTGGAGACATGGCTTGCTATGTCTTTCTTCATTCCTGTCCACCAGAAGTATTCCTTCAGATCGTGATACATCTTCGTATTGCCAGGATGGATCGCAAACCTCGAGCTATGAGCTTCTACCAATATCTTTTTCTTGAGTTCTGGAAGGTCGGGTACGCAAATTCGATTTCGAAATTTTAGCATCCCATTGCTTATTGTAAAGTCAGGATCAGGCGTGTTTCCTTGCTCCTTGTACTTTTTCTTCAAAAGTTTATCTTCACATTGGCGGGCTCTGATTTCTCCCATCAACTCGGGTTCCACGATTATGTTGGCGAGCAATCCATGGATCTTGCGGGGAACGAGGCTACATGCCAAACTTTTGGTCGTTTTTCGACTTAGTGCGTCTACTACTACATTAGCTTTGCTGGGATGATGATGGATCTCTATATCGTAGTCCTTCATAAATTCTAGCCATCGTCGTTGCCTCATATTCAATTCCTTCTGTGTAAACAGATATTTGAGACTTTTGTGATCGGTGTAGATTTCGCAGGCTACTCCGTAGAGATAATGACGCCAGATTTTGAGGGCGAAGATCACCGCAGCCAATTCTAGATCATGAGTTGGATAGTTCCTTTCGTGAGTCTTTAGTTGGCGAGAGGCATAAGCAATGACCTTCCCGTTTTGCATAAGAACGCAACCCAAGCCATTGTATAAGGCATCGCTGTAAATTATAAACCCTTCTGCTTCCGCGGGGAGCGCTAGTATTGGAGCCGTCACGAGTCTGTCCTTTAATTCTTGGAAGCAACGTTCCTGCTTGTTCGTCCATTCAAAGGGTGTGTTCTTTTGAGTTAGCTGGGTCAATGGTGAAGCTATCTTCGAGAAGTCTTGCACAAAGCGCCGGTAGTAGCCGACTAGGCCCAAGAAGTTTCGAATTTCTGATACGTTAGTAGGTTGTGGCCAATCCACGATTGCTGCAACCTTTTGGGGATCAACTGAAATGCCATCTTTGTTAATGACGTGACTGAGGAAGTGTACACTAGTGATCCAGAATTCGCATTTCTTCAACTTGGCATAAAGTTTGTGATTACGTAATGTCTGTAGAACTCTTCGCAGGTGGTGTTCATGATCTTCTGGCGATTTGGAGTATATGAGAATGTTGTCAATGAAGACAATGACGAACTCGTCAAGATAGGGTTTGAACACTCGATTCATGAGGCCCATAAAGGCCGCTGGAGCATTGGTGACGCCAAATGGCATGACAAGGAACTCGTAGTGCCCATAACGGGTTCTGAAGGCAGTCTTTTCGATGCTTTCCATTTTGACTTTTAATTGATGGTAACCAGAACGCAAGTCAATTTTTTAGAACACTTGGGCGCCTTGCAGTTGATCAAACAAGTCGTCGATTCATGGCAAGGGGTACCGATTTTTTATGGTGACTTTATTTAGTTCTCGATAGTCGATACATAACCTCATTGTACCATCCTTTTTCTTTACGAACAGCACCGGAGCTCCCCATGGTGAGGTACTTGGTCGGATGAAGCCTTTATTCAGTAGTTCTTGGAGTTGAGTTTTTAGTTCTTTCAATTCTGCCATGGACATGCGGTAAGGGGTCTTTGAGATTGGTTGTGTACCAGGTTGGGTTTCAATGGTGAACTCGATTTCCCGATCAACTAGGGTGCCAGGCAGGTCTTCAGGAAACACGTTCGGAAATTCTCGAATTACGGGGATCGCATCAAGTGTGGGGGTCTCTTGTTGAGTATCAATCACATAACAGATACAATCACAACAACCCTTTCTTAGCAGTCGTTGGGCTGTTATGAAGGATATAATACAAGGAGGGGGAGAAGCTCCAGTTCCTTCGAAGACAAGCTCGAGTTGGTTTGGCGACTTGAGGAATATCTTTTTGGCTTTACAATCGATAGAGGCACGATTAGCAGCTAACCAATCCATTCCTAAGATTGCATCAAAGGTACTAATGCCAAGGGGTATCAAGTCTACGTGTAAGGTTTCATCTTTTAAAGATACAGTGCAAGATTTGTATACATCAGTACTAAGGGCGGAATTTCCAGAGGGAAAAGACATAGATAGTATGTATCCTAAGGGTTCGGGTGTTGGTGCTAACTTGGTAGCAAAGTGTGGTGTAACAAAAGAATGAGTTGAACCAGAGTCAAAGAGAACATGGGCTAAGTGACCACAAACAGAAAGTGTACCTGACACAACATTTTCAGTAACTTCTGGGTTTCCAGGCACCAGGGCAAAAGCTCTTCCTTGGCGTTTTTGGTCCTTTCTCGCTCCTTCAGGTATTGCAGGTTTTCGGACTGGTTCAAAGGGGCGGACGAGCGTTGGACAATTCCTCAACCAATGGCCAACTTGGCCACATCTAAAGCATGTTCTCGTATCTTGACGGCATGGTCCCCAATGAATCCGTCCACAGGTAAAGCAAGCTGGAGTGGTGCTTCCTTTAGGGTTTGCAGGACTTTGATTGCTTGGACCGGTTGAACTGGTTGTGCTCGTATTTATTCTCTTGGGAGGTGCGACACCGGGCCTTCTGTTATCTTTTCCCCAAAACCGCTTCCTCTCACTTGGCTCCCCAGATCGCAAGGCTTTAATTCCTTTTTCTGCAATGTATGCTCGATCTACCACCGCCGCATAGGTTGGTAGTTTCAGAACCTCCAGCCTGTCTTTAATTTCAGGATCCAACCTTGCTTCAAATTTCCTGGCTTTTTGAGCTTCGGTGGGAATGACATATGTCATGAACCGGGCCAGCTGTGTGAACTTACTTTCATATTCGGCCACTGTCATGGTTCCTTGCCTTATATGTATGAATTCTGACGCTTTTTGTTCCCGTAGTGAATCTGGAAAGTACTTTTCATAGAATACTTCTAAAAATCTCGTCCAAGTCACAATATCTTCCTTTTCCAGGATAAGGAGCCACCATTCTTGTGCATCGTCATTGAAGGTGAAGGTGGCAAAAGTCACCTTCTGTCTTTCTGTGCAAGGTAGTGCGCGGAAGATTTTCTCCATGTCCCTAACCCAAGCCTCTGCTGCTAGTGGCTTTGGGCTGCCAACAAACGTAGTGGGTTTCAGATCTTGAAATTGTTTAATCGTAGTCGATTCTTCTCGTCTTTCTAATGTCCCATTGGTTATGCTGCTTTGCAAGGCCTGTAAAAAGTTGGTGACTGCCCTTTCCATGATCTGTTCCACTGGGATGGTACCGCTGACTGATGATCCGTTTTCATTTCCTTCGTTGGCCATTACTACAAGGCAAAATGATATAAACGTGACATCATATTGAAACAATTTTGATACAACGTCATATGTAACATATTAGTTCTATTATCACCACATTCGTATATATCGTATTAGTTTTGCTATTAATATCACCACTTTCATATATAATATAATAGTTTTACCATCATGTTAATATTACCACATATACATCACATTAATACCAGATACATCATTGTTACCATATATAGGGTGTTAGTCCGGCGGTCACAAATCAATGTCTAATCCTACTAATACAAAAAGATTAGACTACTCATGGTTAGCTCACAAAAAGGGTCTTCTGGTCAGACATCTAAAATGGTCCATTAGGCCACCAGGAGAACTGGCCTCGGAAAACTGGTCCATGAAACAACCCCAGAAACTCACTTTGCATGATGGACTCAAACTCCCACACACTAAGCTTAACTCCAAAGCAGCTCCATATTACCTGAACCATGTAAACAGGAGCACCGTGATCATAACCCCAGAATTCCCGTTCGGTAATCCGTATCGGTGTCTCCAGGTATGATGCACTGTCGGTAAAGTCCACAGCTGGGGTATAGACAATGTGCTGGGGAGGTGGTGTCGTGGTGCGAATGTGGCTACTAGGATATGCGGGTCCCCTTCTCTCTGCAAAGCCTACGGGTAGAGGTGCGACCAGAAAATGTGGTGGTTCTATGTCCGGAGCAAGACCAAAACGTTGGTCGGTCCTATGTACCTTTCACGAGTGCTACCTCGGCTAAGTCTCCAGAATAATAAGTCCTCATCGGGGTCAGCCTGTAAGTAAACAGATCTTTCCATGAGCTGGTCAAGTGTTGGATGGGCTTGCCTGACAAGACTCTCTGAGTCACCCCAGCCCTCTAATTGGTTCGGGAGGAGATGAGCTTCTAGGGGCTCGTACCAGAATAGCTCCAATAGGTTCGCCATATCCTACAACACAAGAAAACTTAGCCTAGACATATATATAACAGGACTTATATGCGTTAGATATATCACATAATAACGCAAGTTTAATACATATATATATATTTTTTTTTTGGTGTGAAAATTATATAAAAATTTTAAAAACTTGTACTATATATATATATATTTATTCATTTAATTATGTATTATTATTATTTTTTTATTTTTATTTTTTTAAAACCATTGCTCTGATATCACTTTTGTCACGACCCAAACCCGGTACTCAAAGGTTCAGCGTCGTAACAAGATAAAAAATAAAATAATTCGGATAATTCTGTAGTCACAGTGCAAGCGGATAAATTAAATAAATTAAAATAAATAACTGGGTACCAACTGTTTATTTAAAAGGTAATAAAACATAGTCATTTGAGCTTCACTGTATTACAAGAGTTTAATAATAAAAGATAGAAAACAAAATAACATAGCGATTCATTTTCTATCTTGATCCCGCTAAACCTCGTCACCTGAAAGGGGTAACAACTATAAGCACATAGCAGAGTGAGAAATATTATACTATGAGGGGCACAAAATGGCCATGGATATTTATTTAAGCTAAAACATTATAAATTAAGTTGAGTTGAATACTAGCCATTGGTTATTTAAGTCCCCCAAGGCATGGGACTCCCGTGGTGGTACTCACAAAACATATTTTCATATAAGGTCATAGCCAAATATTCTTTAAAAGTAAAACAAGCATATCCATGGGTTTCCTTTTAAACAAATAGGGTTCAGAAAATAAACCACGTAACTGAAACATAACTTTTATTAATATACTAATAAAATATAACTTTTATAAAATAGATTTTGGTAAGTCAAAACATACATAAAATACATTTTGGAGACTCAAGGTATAATATAACTCACCTTAAATTAATTCCTTTATCCTTTCTTTCCACCAACACTTAAGATGCTAAGATGCTCACCCGTGCGTCCTCTCTTATACCTTTTTTCTTTCCGTTGCCTTAACTCGCCACTCTTTCCTATTTATAGGAAGGTGAACCGTGGGTAACAAGTCTCAGAAATTTCCGAAATTGACGCATGTAAAACTGAGTCCACCCTTATCCATTTTATTTATTAACTTGTTTGAATTCTATGACCATTGACTAACCCAGCTTCTTAGAACTTAGACATGTTTTGACCATTTGTTTTTTTTAATTTAAAAGTTATTACCTTCTTTGGTAATTCAAGATGACTCCTAAAATTATATATGACTATACGTTAGGTTCACGTCTAAAACCTCACTACTCAACTATAAATCACCACTTATCACTTACTAAAATACTTAATGTGTAATGTTTTACGACGTATTTCTTTAACCATAAAATTCTCAATCTCCTAAATTATGCCTTTATTTATTATTATCATTGTCACTACATGTATATATATATACTTATTTTATTATTATTATTATTTTTATTTATTTATTTATTATTTTTAATTTCTGAGTTCTATTTATTGAAATGTTAAGTTTAAAACATTCGGGTGTCACAAACTTTCAGGTAAAGAATTAAGTAGCAACAAAACCTGTAACTCATCATGAAAAATAATTTTCATAAAAGCAAGTTGGTTAACAATACTCTTTATTGCATTCAAATGTTTCGGAATGGGGTTGCCATCTTTATATTTTAAATTAACCAACTTACAAAACATAAAAATTTTATTTGTTGCTGATTTTCTGTCATAAAGACCTTCTAATTTTTTTCATAAATCATGTGCCGAAATTTCAGTAGCAATATGGTGAAACACACTGTCATCAATCCATTGACGGATAACACCAACGACTTCTCGATTAAGCCTCTTTCACTCATCATCTTGTATACCCTCAGGTTTGCCACTGTCACCCTCAATAGGCCCATACAAATCTTTACAAAATAATAGGTCATCCATTTTTATTTTTCAAGTTACCCAATTGCTTCCATTGAAGCTAGAAATACGACCCACATTCCCCTTCATTGATTTACACAAATAAATAAACCCAAAATAACCGTAAGCTTTGATACCAGATATTAGGAAAAATATAAGATTCCTCACAAGTAAATCAAACAATGGGAATAAAAAATAATACGAAAAAATTAAATCAACAGCAATACAAGAATTTTTACGTGGTTCCCTCAATGTGAGGTACGTTCACGGGATCGAAAACCGATTCCATTATCAACCAAAGAGTTTCCAAACGATTACAAACGAGACACGAATGGTCTCACAAAACACCCTTAGGTGAATTCTAAATAATTACAAATAAATAAGAAAAAAGATCTTACCAAATAGATGAACAAAAGTCTTTAAAACTAAAATTGTAAAAGACCCAAAATCTAAATCAAACTAGCATCAAATCAGAGATGCTATGCTTCAAGAACAACCCTTGGAAATTGAATCCATACAACAACCATTCTCTCACTGAAAAGTTACACCCGAGGCACTATCTCATAAATCAATTTGCTGCCGCTACGCCTTCCGACGAACATAACACTATATATATATATATTATTAAATCTTAAACTTTTTATATAAAATTCTAAGGGTTATTAAATTGAATGTTAAATATCTATTAGGGTTCTAAAAAGTCAGATATAATATATAAAATATATTATAGCTAAATCAAATCAAATTAAAATATTTTTAATAAATTAATTGGATCTCATACTCCACCAAAGAAGTATACCCAACATAAACAAGTCCACAGTGCTTCCAAGTTCCAACCAATATTGATTTAGGGGCAATTTGAAAAGGTTAACTTTTAGTTTTTTTAATTTTTTAACACATTATCTCTTTATTTTTTTACATAAAAAAATAAAAAATAAAAAATAAAAAAAGTAAAAAAAAATCAACTTTTTACTACCTCTCAAAAACAGCACTTAGTAAAAGATTTATGAGTGAGTTAATGCAAACCAGTCATTTTTTAAGTGAAAAAGAGAAATGATAGTTTAGTTAAGCTCCGTTTGGCAAGCAAGGTTGGGGCTAAAGTAGTCACAAAAGACAAAATAGGCTATTTTAGCCATAACAAACAAATATCACATCCAACCCATAATCATTACACTCTTCTCTCACAAAAAAAGGTCAAAAAAGCCAAAAAGCCAAAAAGTCCTTCCTAAACCAAGCTTTTTAGCCCGGGCTAAAATAGCTAAAAAAGTCAAAAAGTCAACTCACTTCCCAAACGGAAGCATAATTTGTTTGAGACGTTAAAAATAGGGCATGGCTTCTGTCCAGTCCTTAATCGGACTGGACCGTGCTGTTGGGCACGTGGGGGCCTCCCACGGGTCCCGTTTTAATAATCTGAACCGTTCAATGTGTAGAACTTGTCGAGTACTATATATGTTTGAAAAATCACGTTAATCGGATATCGATAGCTATGTGATCAAATTAGTTTTGTATAAAAAAAATGGACGGTGAATAAAGTAATGGTTGACAAAAAATCTGTTTTGATCACATAGCTATCGATATCTGATCAACGTGATTTTTTATAGACATATAGTACGCGACGAGTTCTACACATTCAACAATTTAGATTATCAAAACCGGACCCGTGGTAAACCTCCACGAATCCAATAGCACAGTCCAATCCAATTAAGGGCTGAACAGAAGCCATTTCCTTAAAAATACCACATAAATTATTTGACTACCACCCGATGACGTAGCCATGAGTTTTGTCTTGAGGGTTCATCACAAAAGTTATCATTAATATCATAACGTAAAACTTTTAAGGGGCCATTTGTGAACCTTCTAAAAAAATTAAAAATCAATTTTTAGTTCATTTTGAATTATATCATTTTTTACATAAAAAAAAAAGTCAAAAAAATTAAAAAAAATAATTTTTAACTATCTTCTCAAAATACCCTAAGTCCACATGCTCTATCAAAATCAACTTCACATTAACCAAACCTACAAAAAAATAAAATAAAATAAAAAAATAAAAAATTGTCATATCACATGTAAAAACAAAAACCAAGGCATAAATACTATCAATAAAGCAAAATCTACACATTTCACACTGTTCTTAGCAAGTTTTTATTTTCGAAAATTGATAATCTCATTATTTATGTTATCAAACATTTCTTCTTTTGATATATATGTAATAAAAAATAATAAATAAAATAAATAAATAACTCCAAAAAGCTCCAAACAAAATGTAAATGATTCTTTCAAATATCAATATATGACAAATTTGACTACATATATGCCATCAATAAATATTAACTATTGATTAAATTGAATATGTTTCTAAATGAATAAGATATTCAATTTTCGAAAATCAATTTATAAGATACAAAATTTTATTTTATGTGTTTATTTATTTATTCATTGGAGTCATTTTGTAAAAGTTATAAATTTACTTTTATATTTCTTAATTTCACTGATTTCAACTTGTAATAACTCAAAATATTCTTTAAAAATCTATATATAATAAAAATATAATAAATTATGACAGTAGTTTAGTCTTTGTATTATTTTCATCCCTATAATTTTAATTTTTTTAATTTTGATCTTGAATTTATAATTTTATTTCAATTTAGTTTAACTAATTATAACTTAGTATTTTTTCTTTTTTATGAAAAATATGCATATAAGTGACATGTATCTTATTTTTTATGGTAAAATTATAAATTTACTAAACTCAGTTTGTTAAACTCAACCAATATAGTGATTAGTTTTCATCAAAAATACTAACCACATTATCAATCAGACTAATTTGATATAAAAATAAAAATAAAAATTAAGCCAATTAAAATGGAGAGATTAAAACAAAAAAAAATCGTAATGATTATAGTATAATTTGTAAAAAAAATAAAATAAAATAAAAAATCAACAGTGGCGATGTGACTAGACGCCTCTGCTAACACTTTTGGTTACGGTCTTCCCGCCGAATTAGGATCCCTACCTTAACTTTTCTTTCTAATTTTTTATTTATTGGGTTATTGAGCTCATTTTTGGACCCAATTTTAATAATTTAAATCATTCACATTTTAATATTTGTTGAGTACATTATACTTGTTAAAAATCAAGTTGAACAGATATCAGAAAACATGTGTTCTGAAAATTGTTTATTAAATTTTTTTTTTTAAAAATGGTTTGTAATTCGATGATCCAAACACATAATTTTTGTTATTCGATCAATTTAATTTTTTATAGGTATGATATACTCAATAAATTTTAAAATATGAACAGCCTAAATTATAAAAATTAGGCTCAAAAGTAGGTCCAATAACCTAATAAATAAGGAGTTGAGGAGAAAAATTAAGGAAGGGAGGCTGATTCGCTGCCGTCGCCCACTCACAATGTTTACTGAATGGCCAACAAAAACAACAGTTGCTTGACGCTTTACACCGCCATCCTTCATTGTTCTTGGTCAATTATATAGGCTCCGATTGACAAAATAATTGGGTTTAAATTAATTTATTAAAAAAATAAAATAAATTAAAAAATTAATAAGATAACATATTATATATAAATCATAATTATTTTATTTTTTTACTTACAAAATTACAAAAAAAAAAATCAAAAATTCATTTGGAACAAATTTTTTTTTGTCAAACTACAATAACCAAAAAATTGAACTAAAAAAAAAAATCCTCAAACGAAGGCATAGTGAAAAAAAGCTTTACAAATGAGACAAAGAGGAGTCATTTTACTATTTGCTAAAAGTATTACCTAAATAATGATACATCGAATTTTGTAAGTATAAAAAATTCTATTCATACAAAAAAAAAAAAAAAAAAAACATAAAAGTAATATGATGATACCATTTTCATAAATAAACTCCCTTTTACAAGTATTTTATTTTAAAATAAAATATTTATATATATTTGTTTTTTCAATTTGTCACATGATATTAGTTATTAGTAGCAACCGAGAACAATACAAATATACCAAACTCGTTAATTAAAAACATTTATGTCAAGCCATCTCATTTTGAATAAAAAATTATGTATAAATTTTATGTTTACGTATAGGAGGTGGACACTGTGTGACCTATCACAAGTTCTGTTTCGATAATTCAGATCCGATCTGATTATCAGACCCTATTTAATTTATTGTTTTTGTTATAACAAATGAATAATTTATTTTTAAAAATATAATTATTATTTTTTTAAAACAAATGTGATAAATTGACTACGATGCGATTATCGAATCGATATAATTTTATGTGTGAATAATATATATGTTATGCTTGATTAAATAAACTGTTCAAATTATCAAAATGAAACCTATAATGGACCATGTAACCCGAACATATGAATCCGAGAAAATCCACCTCCCATATATACTTACTCTTTAATAATTTTTCATCCCCGTGTTTTCATTGCCAACAAAGCCTAAAGCGAAAGCACTGCCCAAATAAATAAAAATAAAAATAAAAATGGAAGGAACAGCTTCCAAACCAAAAGTTGATCATGGTGACGAATTCCCAGAGATCACTCTGAGGCCGGTTGATCACTCCGACATTGATGACTTGTTGGAATAATTTTTTATGTAAAATAAATAACTTGAAATCAAATTAAATAAATAAAAATAAATTACATACAGAATTTATTTACCGAACCGACTAAGTACAAAAAGATCAAGTCGAGTGTGTGACACTCATATTCGCCTCACTTCGGTGCTTACGGACAAATGACATTTATCTCCCAAGATACAATAATCTACACAGATTGTAGTAGCACTGCAAACAATCTGTACGGCAAACTAGAATCTGTGTTCTATACTCTCTGAATGTTTTCTAAAAAACTAATATGAAAAGAATTTATGCAAGAGAGCAAAACCAGAAAGGAACCAAGGGAATTTCAGATTTTTCAGAATGTCAAACTGCTGGAGAAGTCCTAGTATTTATAGGGTTGAACATGTATGAATTCAAACTAGAATAGGTGCATAACAGTTTTAGATCAGTTGGAAACTGTTGGGCAGTTTTAAATCTGTCTGAAATTGTTCGGAACTGCTGGGCAGTTTTCAAACTGTTTAGAATAGTTTAAACTGTTGAAAAATTGGACCGGAGGGGCAATGTTTTGGACAAAAAAAATTAAATTCAAATTTGGCACAAAATTTGAATTAATTTCATTCAGAAAAAATAATTTCCCCGCAAGAATTTTTGGAAACAATTCAAATAAATTTTGTCCAAAAAATTAATAGTAGGACTGACCCGACCCACATTCGCACCTGTTACGGCCGGCCGGTCGAATAGGCGGCGGCACATGCGTGTGTGGTGGTTTGAGCTAAGGCCCACTTTGTTGATAACTCCTCCTCCCTTCTACAAACTTGGGATGTCTCTTTGGGGCCCAACCTAAGTATTGCCACCTAGAACTTATATACACACATAAGTTCTCTTAAATTTTCAATGTGGGATAACCATTTCGAGGAAATCCACATTTTACTTCTTTAATTGTCCATTTCTCGAACCCGAAAATGACGTCAACTTCTCATTCACTCATAAATAGTTTTAACGAACCGTTTGCACCATGTGACTTGCCATGCGGCAAGGAATACATTACCTTTTTGGATCGACCCGACGTGTGGGACCCACTCAAATTTGGGCTTAAAGCTGGTCCAAAATAAACTTCTAAAAACCATAATTCCAACAATCCTCCATATGAATGGAATTTGACGAAGAGAAAATGTAACAACATGATCTAATTACAGAAAGTACAGAAATTGGAAATATTTTGCAAATGATGCACTACAAAAAATTAAGGTTTTAGAGACCAAAATTTAGGGACAAAATTATTTTTTAGGGACCACATAATTTCGTTGCGAAAAGTACCATTATTATATTTTTAGCAACAAAAATTGGACATTAGTGATGAATTATTATCTTTTTGGGATCAAATTTTTTGTCTCAAAAGATAAATCATTTTGAGACCAAATTATTTTGTCCCTAAAAGTCTATTTATTAGTGACATTTTTTAAATTTTGTCACTAAAACCCTTATTTTTTACCTTTTAGCCACTATCCTCATGATGATGAAAATTGGTTCGTAAATGTCTTTTGCAACAAAATTTTCACTTTTAGAAACCAAAAACATTTGGTCTCTAAAACTCTTATATGTTGTAGTGATAGGTAGCTTTTGGCTTTAAACATTTCCTTGTGAGACACTATCAGATTTACTAGCTAACCAGTGAACATGATGTCTTGAACTGTTTAGCAATTTGTGTAAACCAAGATAATAGAACTCACACAGTATATTATCACACACCGTTTAGTTTTCACTATTGTATTTATTTTGGCCTTGAACAACCTGGTCTTTTATGAGTGCTCTAGAGAATTGTAGCCCTTCACAAATCTCATAGAACCGGCCCAGTTCACACTCATATAAAGAGTATCATGCCATACTCCGCTAGGTATTCCTAGATACAAGAATCATTAAAAGTATTACTTAATCTAAAGCGTTGCAGACATCACTATTTTATTATAGAAATAGGTAGGAGTTTGACTCCCCACTGATCCTTTTGGGTTATACACAACTCGGTTGTCTCTTTGAACCTAGATCTTGGGATCTCCAGTCAACTGGGTTGGGTTGCCATTGTGGTAACTCTTATTTAATAGGCTTAAAGCCTATTCCCCTTGATGAATTCTCAACTAACTCTCTTGCTAACCTTTTGGTTACTAAATCCGCTATGTTATCTTTAGATTTCACATATTCAATGGAAATAATTCCATTAAAGAGTAGTTGTCTCATGGTGTTATGTCGACGACGAATGTTCGCGACTTACCATTATACATATGACTCTATGCTCTACCAATTGCTGATTGACTATCACAATGTATGCATATAGTAGGCACCAGTTTTGGCCACATTGGAATATCTTCAAGGAAGTGGCAAAGCCATTCTGCTTCTTCCCCAGTTTTATCTAAAGCTATAAATTCTGATTTCATACCTAGCAATGCAAGTCTGTTTGGAAGATTTCTAAAATACAGCCGCTCCACCAAGAGTAAAGACATGTCCACTGGTAGATTTTGAGTCTTTAGTATCTGATATCTAGTTTGCGTCACAGTATCCTTCAAGTACTATTGGATATCTAGTATAATTTAGCCCAATGTTACAAGTAAATCGGAGATATCTTAGAACCCTTATAATTGCTTTCCAGTGTTCTACTCCTGGATTACTCGTATATCTACTTAATTTACTTACTGCATAAGCTATATCCGGGCGAGTGCAGTTCATCAAGTACATTAAGCTTCCAATAATTTGGACATACTCTAATTGAGAAATAGTTTCCTATACATTTTTAGAAAGAAACAAATTAACATCCACAGGCGTTCTAGCAAGATGATCATCATCTTTGCTGAATTTGTCAAGTATTTTCTCAATGTAATGTGATTGTGACAAAGCATATCCTTCTGATGTTTTCGTAATTTTCATACCAAGAATTACGTCATCAATCCCTATGTTCTTCATGTCAAAATGTTTATTCAACATTTTCTTGGTAGTTTTAATCATGTCATTATTACTACCTATGATGAGCATATCATCCACATAAAGACATACTAAAACATAACCTTTGTTTGTGTTTTTAATATAAACACATTTGTCACATTCATTAATTTTAAATTCATTTGACATCATTGTCTTGTCAAATTTCTCATGCCATTGCTTTGGCACTTGTTTTAAACCATATAATGATTTAACCAATTTACATACTTTTTTTTTTTTTTTTTTTGAACAGAAAATCCTTCTGATTGTTCTATGTAAATTTCTTCATCTAACTCACCATTTAAGAAAGTTGTTTTCACATCTATTTGATGAATTTCTAGATTGTACAAAGATGCAATGGCAATTAGCATTCTAACGGATATTATTCTAGTAACTGGTGAGTATGTGTCAAAGTAATCAAGACTTTCTTTTTGTCTATATCCTTTAACCACAAGTCTTGCCTTGTATTTGTTAATTGATCCATCCGCTTTCATTTTTCTCTTGAAAATTCACTTATACCCAAAAGGTTTACAACCTGGTGGTAAATCCACCAATTCTCAAGTATGATTTTGCAAGATAGATTCAACTTCACTTTATAGGTTCTTTCCATAAAGGAGCCTCAGGATTGGACATAGCTTCTTTAAAAGTTAAAGGCTCATTTTCTAACAAAAAAGTTAGAAAATCTACACAAAAAGATTTTGAGGTTCTAGCATGTTTACTACACCTAGGTTCATCTTCCTCATTTTGATCTATCTCTTCCTTTTGTTCTTGATCTTGTTCTTGATTATGACTAGTAATAGCATCATAAGATCTTTTATTAGTACTAGTCACTTGTCCAGTCTTATTGGAAAATATATGTTCAAAGAATGATGCATTCCTAGATTCAATAATAGTATTTACATGCATTTCGGAATGTTTTGACTTATGAATCAAAAACCGATATGCACTACTATTCTTGGCATAACCAATGAATATGCAATTAATAGTTTTAGGACCTATCTTGGTGTTTTTAGGATTAGGAATAACCACTTTAGCCAAACTCCCCCCACACTTTTAAGTATTTGTAGGACGGTACTCTTCCATGCCACATTTCATAAGGTGTATGATTCACTTTCTTTCGAGGTACTTTATTAATAATATAATTAGTAGAAAGTATTGCTTCCCCCAATAAGTTCTGAGGTAATCCAAAACTTATTAACATGGCATTCATCATTTCTTTTAAAGTCCTATTTTTTCTTTCTGTAATTCCATTTTGCTAAGGTGAGTAAGGAGCGGTGGTTTGATGAATTATTCCTTGTTCTTTACAAAATTCACCCAAAGGTGATTCATATTCACCACCTTTATCACTTCTTAGTTTTTTTTATCTTCTTACTAAGTTGATTTTCAACTTTATTTTCATATGGAATGAAGGTTTCTAAAGCTTTCGAATAAAATAAACATAACTATATCTAGTATAGTCATCTATGAAAGTGATAAAATATTTTTGCCCACCTCTAGTTTGAATTAATTTAAAATCACAAATGTCACTATGAATTAATTCAAGTAGCTCCATACTTCGTTTAATTGAATGAAAAGGAGTTTTGGTTAATTTTACCTCAACACAGATTTCGCATTTATGATTTAAATCAGTGTCAAATTTAGGTAAACACTCCATATTAATTATTCTACACAAAGATCCATAATTAACATGTCCTAGTCTACCATGCTACAAATTTGAAGACTCAAGCAAGTAAGAAGAATATGTATTTTTATTAATAACTAAAGATACAATAGTCATTACATTCATTTTGAAAAGGCCATCAGACATGTAACATTTTCCTACATACATCCCGTTTTTAGTAAGTACAAATTTGTCACTTTCAAAAACTAGCCTAAACCCGTTTTTACTCAACAAAGATCCGGAGACTAGATTCTTGAGAATGTCCGGTACATGCAGCACATTGTTGAGAGTGAGTTCCTTTCCAGATGTCATCTTTAGAATTATCTTTCCTTGTCCTTCAACTTTAGAAGTTGAGGAGTTGCCTATGAAAAGTTGTTCGTCGTTGTCCACCACAAAATAGGATGTGAACATCTTTTTGTTGGCACAGATGTGGCAAGTAGTACCAGTGTCCACCCACCATTCTTTAGGATTTCCAACTAGGTTTGCTTCGGAAACAACTATAGAAAGATTTATGCCATCTACACCATTGGAAATTTTGTCCACTTCGGTTATATTGGCTTAAGCAGGCTTCTTGCTTGATCTTTATTTGCCTTTGCGTTTGCTACAGTAATCTTTGGCCCGATGTCCCTCTTTGTCACAGATGTAACACTTGCTATTGCACTTGTACTTCTTAGTTTCCCTTCCTTTAGAGCCTTGTGCGGAACGTTTTCCAAAATACTTTCTTTTCTTTGCTTTTGGAGCATGTTCCACCACATTTGCCTTAGACTCTATTGGATGCTTACCAGCTCTTTTCTCTTAATTGCGGTTGTCCTCCTCAATTCTCAAACACACAATCAATTCTTCCAAAGTCATTTCCTTGCGCTTATATTTGAGGTAATTTTTGAATTCCTTCTAGCCTTATGGCAACAACTTGGAAGGATTCACTGAGAGATATGCCTTCTGCATGAATGCCATGCAGAATGAGTTAGAGATCTTGAACTTGGCTGATCACAGTCTTAGAATCAACCATCACAAAGTCCAAGAATTTGCCAGCCACAAATTTCTTTGAACCAGCATCTTTCTGTTTTGTATTTTTTTTCTCCAAGGACTGCCAAAGTTCCTTTGCCGTCTTGATTGGGCTATAGACGTTGTATAATCTATTATCAAGTCCGTTCAAGATGTAGTTCCAGTAAAGGAAATCAGCATGTTTCCAGACATCGACCGCAACAATCACTTGCCGGTCGGTTTCATTCTCTTTCAAAGTAGGAGCGTTCTCATGGAAGAAACGCGCCAGGTTGAAAGTAATAAGATAAAACAGCATTTTCTGCTGCCGTCTTTTAAAATCAGTTCCTAAGAACGTTTTTGGCTTTTCACCGTGATTAAATGGCACAATCATAACAGGGTGAGGGGTTGAAGCAATTACAATCACCATACCGGTACTGGTTTGAGCATTAGTTTCAGTAGCCATGAATTTTAAATTATAAAACAAAATTATAATTAGAATTTTAAGTTACACAAAAAATTTAAACCATAAACACAGAATTTAATTCTATAAAAATAAAAGAAACAAGAATTGTAACTTTTACTTCCAATTAATTTGAAATTAAAAATATTTATTTAAACAAATTTAATTCTACACAGAAAAATATTTCTGGAACACTTCAAAAATTAAAATACTGAAAATAGAATTTTAATGAATAAAAACTCAAAAATTATTTCTGAAAATAAAAATTAATTTCTGACAAACTTCACAAATAAATATTCTGAATTGTTAATGACTACTAGTATATTACTACTAGTTATCAAAGAAAATAAATAGTAGATTACTACTATTTGTCAAACAGTATATTACTACTATTTGTATTTTCTAACAAAAATATTACTTTGTATAATCACAGAAAATAATTTCTGCAAGAAGACGAAAGGAAGAAAGAGAAACAAATGAAAAATTTTATATTGTAACGCCCCAAAATAAATATGACGACCCATCTCACTTGCGGAAATAGAATTGAAACAACATACTTTCATTCATCAGAGTTAATATACAAAAAGTGACACATGCGATATACATTCATAAATGTCCTATCCTAAATCTACAACATATGTTACTAGTAATCAAAAGATGAAAGTTGTACAGTTATTTAAATGCCCTAACGGCTTACATCTTTCCAAGTCATTCCTTGGTTATAACAAAATGAGTCTAGCTCAATACAATTAAAGTCCTTGGCTATACAAATTAAAATACAACAAAAATGAGCCCTTGCTCCAAGTCTCTTCAAGTTACTGTCTTGGCAGAGGCATGTCACTAGCACCTGAAAATGGTTTTTCCCAACAGGGTGAGCCAAAACCCAGTAGAAACAATCCAACACAATATATGAATCTTAACAAAGATATAAGCATGAAATGTAAGTCTAATGCCCACCATAGAATCAATCATATCTTACAAGATCATAATGTGCCAAATTCTTTTATTTCAATCTGTCTTATCTCAATTTCATTCATATCAATTCATTTCACATCAATTCATGAGTCATATTCATTATTATCCAAACCACCCAACTAAGGCTACACTACAACAAAAAAAGGTTTTTACGATGCGCAATGCATGCCGTAAAAACCCTTCTACGACGTGCAGGCACACGTCATATTATGACCAGTCATGAAAGTCATTCATTTTCAACGACATGCTTCATACGCCGTTAAAAACTATTTAATGACAGATTTTGTGCGTTGTTGTTACTTTTTCTACGACATGCTACAGTACGCTGTTAAAAACTATTTAACGGGAAATTTTGTGTGTCGTTGTTACTTTTTCTACGACTACTTTTGCACGCCATTAATTGGTGAGACAAATAATGACGCTGATTGTGCGCTGTAAAATATGTAATACAACGACTAATTATACTTGCCGTAGAATATGCATTTTAAAAAAAAAAAATAAAAAATTCATCAGGTTCTATTTGACCAATTTTGTACAATCTAACAAATGTTACAAACAAGTATCACAAAACATCAATCAACCACCAAAATATTATTTGAAACATCAAAAAGAAACTATATTCATAAATTATAAACATTCAACAATTGTCTATACATTCCAAACATTCAAAAACTATATCCTTAAGTTCTAAATTGTACAAAAAGTTTAAACCATCCAAAACTATGCATATCTAACTTTCTAAACATATCGACAATTATTAATAGATTATCTAAAACTACCGACAATAGTTCTTATAGCAGTTGCGATTGCAGCTGCAGCTGTAGCAAATCCACTTGCTCCTATCACAGGGACGAGGGTGCCCAATGTATGTGTTAAGGCACCTAAACCCGCAACAATAGCTGGAGCAACTAACCCTGTTACATTTCTTGTCTGCATGACAAATGAAACTTCACATAAGTACAAAAACCAACGACTCGGGGACAAAAATATTTCTTGAGGTATTAAGAAATGATCAAGAAATTTTAAAACATCAACAAAACATTTCCAAAATTAATAAGATAATTCAATGGCCTCATAAAAGCAATGTCATAATGAAAAATTAGCAAAAATTCAAGATCTCAATAATCTCAACGTATATGCAAATAAAATCCACATAAAGCAAAACCTTTATTTTTCATACCTCTAATGAAGTTGTCTCTAATGAAGTTACCTCTTTTCCAAACTTTTTACCAGATAACGGAATAAAGTCCAAGGATTGATGAGCATGTCATCACTTCGGCGAGGGAGTTTCTTCGTGATGTCCCTATCTGGTGGATTGAATCCAAGGGTTGTCGCAGGAATTGGGATTTATGTGAAAACGACAACCATAAATACGATGCCTAAGATACTCAAGAAGTGATCGTAGGATCCTCTTTGCCTTTCTCATTCTCTTTCTTTATCTTGAATCTAGATTATATGCAAGCATAATTTTAAAATTTAATCACAATTGGCTTAATAAGCCAATTATTTCATTGATTATGCAATCTAATTGTCTAATTCATTAATCGCGATTCTTTCTCAAAATTATAAACTGTTACTCTAGTACCAAAACCTATAACATATGTCCTCCATAAATTCTCTTTTCTAAATTTTTAGCAATCAATTGATCCCAAATGACTTCAAAAAGAGCCCCTAGATACTGTTTCAGATGGCTATGCACAACCTCATAACAGCCCCAAATCTACTCAATTAGAACATCAAAACCTTACACCTTCCTTATATTCTTAGAAGCCTAAAATCCAAAATATCCACGAACAATTACCTATGTGTCGAGCTAATAATAATCAACCTGAAAAAAACCTCATATCGCTGGCCTGTTGCTTCCTTACATGAATTTTGGCACTAGAGCTTGTAGGAGTGTCAATCAATGGTTATGTGTAAGTTGTCCTACATCAAGGAGACATAAGGAAGCCAGTCTGCAAGTAAATTTGGTTTCCAGAAGTTTGAAGTTATAAAATTGTAACAGATAATCACACGCCACATGTTCATGCACAAAGTATATTAAATACAAATGTGTAATTTAGACTTGCCATTGGTTTATCATAAGATGGAAAGTTTTGCGTCTGTCTCACTACATTACTGGCAACTGGCACTTCACTAAACACAACCTATGCTTGCCCTCGAAGCTAGGCAGTTTTCAAATCAACAATGTCGAAAATCCTTCTATATTGTGAGAACAAGGCATAAAGAGATCTTTTCAACTCTGCCATATTGCATCAATTCCATAATTAGTTAATTACGATACAAAGTGTGTATGCATATAAACTTATTTAAGAAGGCTGTAAAAGATAGTCATGAAAGTATGATAGTAAAATCCAAGATGAAATGTTGACTGTGCGAAAGGGAACTTCCAAAAAAGGAACCATAAACAACACCAACATTTGCAGGAATTCATTTGACCACATGAAAGTTGACAGAAATTTTGAAATCAGTGAATTATATGACAAAATATATGCCAACCTTGAAACTACATGCATGTAAATGTAATGAAGAAAGTTGCAAAAGATAAAGGGATAATAGTTATTAAAAGTAAGTAAATTTTACATAGCAGCTAAAGTTTCTAAGCAAGGAGATGAACAAATTAAAAAATGAGAAAAATAACCCCTTGTAGCACTAAGGAAAGAGATTTGCTCCCACAGGAACAATAATAGACTAAAAATTTTGAAAAATGCTATTTCCCTTAAACTAATACTATACCAGAAAGAAACTTTATAACATCATATCACTTATAATTTGTTGTTGTGACTCTAAATTATAATACTGTTAAATAGCATTACCCATATAAAGCAGTAGCATCCATATTTGCATGTAGAAACGTTTCAATTGATAGCATTCTTGTGTAATTGGTCAGATGGACTAATGACAGAATTAAGTAAACAAGACAAAATTGAAATGTACCCCGGAATGATCCTTTCAGAAGCAATGTAAGTTAGCAAAATTGAAGCACCTCCTATAAGCACAAGCCAAACTCAATAGTGCCATGATTTTAAAACAAAAATATAAGTCCCTAACTTCTTGATGTACTTGCATAGAATGCGTTGTGGATGGTATTTCAAATGACTATATAAGCTGACAAAAGAATATTTCAGCAATTACCCCGAAAGATATGTCTAAATCACCACTCGTTTCCATGCAAATCCTTTGCAGCCAACTCCTGAGTTGGTGGTTGCCGTGATCTGTCCTGTCAAAATAGCAAACACTGATTTGTATGAGAATCTACTTCTAACAAAGAAAATGTGCAAGACGCCTGAGTCAATGAGTAATGAATCCTAACTAGAGGGGGAAGACATTCATCAACATGCCGTCTTAGCACCAAAAATCCACCATGAGTGCTGGTATCTGAGGCAGTTAAGGTCTTACAAAAAGAATGCACATGAAAGCGTGGTGGTAGAGATGGCATAGGTTCTTTCTCCACCTCATTCTCATCTTCCTGGCATTAACAACATCAAACTATTAGGGTTTAATTCTATGTCCATTGCCTTAACATGATCAGAGCAAACTTACTTTTAGAGGAAGCATGGTCACTTGGGCAAACACCTCATCAGTGTATGGTTCAGCCTATACAGATAAAAATCAGAAAATAGCAATATCAGCAAAGTTAAAACCCAAACAAACAAAACCCTTGACCAACCATTAAAACCCCGAATACAACATCCATCAAATGGATGATAAATTTGATAATACCTTCAATTGGACATTGAGCACACGGCAAAGGATCTTCGATGGAAGATTATACATCGGCATCTCCTAGTCCGCCACCTGATTAGTTGATGCCTCGACCTAACCAAACACCCAAAAAACCCATCATTCTTGAGCTGCTCAACACAACCCATGTACAGAAATAACAAAAAACTCTATAAACTCTTCTTGATTGCAAAATAAATTTGCTTTGTGACATGTGTGACTACAGCATCTACAATTCTTACTCTATTCTTTTTTCCCATCAAATTTGAGTAAAAAATTGTTTAAAAACTTATGTATGACAATGTTTGAGCTTCACATGCCTGTTTGGTTGCAAAAAAGAAATAATTTCATTTTGAATTAATTACTTTAATAAATTTTAATTCATAAACTATGATTTCACCCTCTCTTTTTTTCAAAATCATAGTAATAGAAACTGTATTTTTATATGTTAACAAACGATCGTTATGATTTTTCTCTCACAGACATACCATCAAACACTCGGTGTGCAATGCTAATGCAAGACATAACAAGTGGATTGTTCTCTCATGGCCATACTTTCTCAGACATAACAAAAAGCAATTGTCGACTTTTTTACAGACCATAGGCACACATTCTCTCTAAACAACCATTAGGAGAAAGATCAGAAAAGCATGAAGCAGAGCATCAAAAAACACCTCACACATCAAAATTGGGCATTAATTGGAAAAAAAAAATTAGAAACAAAATAGAGAGCATACCTTAAATTTGAACTGTATATGGCAATTTCGAGATGTTTCGCCCCAAAATCAAATAACACAAAACAAAACAGAGACAATGAGAGAAGACATTGAACCATAGATGCATTAGCCCAAGAAGGAATTTAAGGAGAGAGAAAAAGAAGTGAAGGAGCTCTGAAAAGCAACCATTGCGGCCATTGTTGCTGTGACTCTCGAAGATTGCTACTTCTGCAACGAAGGAGGACGTTCTCTCTCTAACCTATTGTAACCTATCTCTTTACGATCTTAAACTCATCAAACCCATCCATAAAATCTTTTTTTTTACAGAGACCTTTTCAAAAACCCCCAAATCAGGTTTTGTATTCGACCCACAATGTGATTGGGGGCTAATCAATGGCTCCGAAGATCAAAGACTCTCCGAACCCTTAATCTTTTCTTTCACACCCACTTTCTTCTCAATATCCTCCGGCGATAGTATTGTTGAGATTTTGGAGAAGTTTGGAGAGGATGCCAGGGGTGAGAGATTCCATTGTTGTGGTTGAAATAGGGCGGCGCCACGACATCGCCGTATGGGTCAGAAGCCAAACAATTGATGTATAATTCTTCTTTTCCTTTATTTTTTTTTTGGTTGAATTTGGCGGCAGAAAATTTGACCTTGGCGCCTATTTCTTTTAACATACAATACACGACATGCATGGTGCGTCGTAAAAAGGTAATACTTTTAACGGCAGGCATTTTGTGTGCTGTGAAAAGTGCAATACTTTTCACGACTGGCGCATGTCTGTCGTGTATAATTGATGTATTAATGGCACGCCATATGGACATCGTAGAAAGTTTTATTATTTACGGCGTGCATTGCAAGCCGTAAAAAAATTATCGTTATTACCATTCACGGCCTACGCAATAGACACGCTGTGGTCGAAAAAGTATTTACGACGTGCAAAAAAAGTTAGTCGTAAAAGTAAGAAACTATGGCGTGCATTTATTGTATGCCGTTGATATGGTGCCGTAAAATGTCATTTTTGTTGTAGTGCTACAACTCAGTGGTTCTCAAACATACATAATCAATACACAACACTTCAATTTGCCATTTTACGAAAATTTCGTCCACGTGAATCGGTACTCATATATACGCACGGTTTTCAGGACTTACACCCAGGACACACAGGCCAACTTAATTCAATGGAATCTATCTCTTTTCTCCTCCCAAATATCATACATATATAATATATTATAACACCGTTATATTCAATGACTACCAATAAGAGATTAGTTCCAGTTCACCTAATCCTCATGCAATTTCTAAAACAATCATGGCTATCCTCTACTGATAGCCCAAAACAGATATTTCTAATCAGATATACAATCTCAAAGGTAGATAAATTAGCCAAATTTTCATAGATGAGAGATAACACATATCCAACTACATCGTTTATATAAATAACCTTTCAATTTCACATTTTCAATACCAATTGCATCATTTATGCAGAGTCAATATTAGAGACCATTTAGGGCAAAACCCCATTTTTCACAAGTTCATCCCAAACACTAACATCAACTATTTTAATCACAATACAAGTTCATATCTACTCCCATAATCATTTCCATTACATTCATTCGATAACTCCTCTTGAGATTTTAAATCAAAACCCTAGGTCTGTCTAAAATCCCCCAAATTCCAATCTTGTCCATACAACATCAAATAACTAAGTTAAAACCATATGAAAGTGTAGAAAATCCCTACCTCAAGCTTAGAAGAGCGAGGGAGAAGTGAAGAAACTCCAAAGACGCCGAAACCAAGATTGATTCAGATCAAAACAAAACTCTTGAAGTGCTCACCCTTTTTGAAAAAGGCACAAGGGTAAAGAAACCACTAGATCTAGATGAAAAAGTAGAGAGAAGGTAAGTTTTAGAGAGAGAAGGTCTCAACTTTAGCAGTTAAAAGAGAAATAGATCTGAAAAACTGATGAAAAAGTCATTTTCGCGAACTGATATACGCATAGTCCGCTAGAGCACAGGAGTTGACGCTCGAGCGTCAGACACAATAAGTTGTCCCGCTCGAGCACAAGAAGTGATGCTCGAGCGCAGAATATAAACATCCAGTAGTTTTGTAGACAGAAGAACATCGCTCGAGCGCAAGAATGACAGCTCGAGCGCACACCTGCTTGAGCGTAGAAAACACCGCTCGAGCGTAGATTACACTCTCCCAGTAGTTTTTCAGACTTACAAAAGTACTGAGTTTGCAAAGCTCGCTCGAGCGTAAGAAGTGCCTCTTGAGCTGAGGAGCAAAATTCTGGGTAACAAGAGTTGGGAAACTAAACAACCAACCTGTCCCAAACACAACCACAACAATCCAATAGCCAAATTTATGGGAAAAGAAGATAAGCAAGGCATATTCAACAGTACAAAACCAAGAAACCTGAGTCTAGAATACAACAAGGGTTGAGTCAAAATCGGAATCGCTATATGTATAAACAGAATAATTCGAATATGTCTTAAGATTGTTGGAACAATCTCCTGTGTAAAATAAATAACTTGAAACCAAATCAAATAAATAAAAATAAATTATTTACAGAATTTATTTACCGAACCGAATAAGTATAAAAAGATTAAGTCGAATGTGTGACACTTTGTCCTTAACACAGATTTGTACTGCTTCGGTGCTTATGAACAAATGGCGTATATCTCCCAAGATACAATAATCTACACAGATTGTAGTAGCAATCCAAAAAATCTGTACGGCGAACTAGAACCTGTGTTCTATACTCTCTGAAAGTTTTCTAAAAAACTAATATGAAGAGAATTTATGCAAGAGAGCAAAACCAGAAAGGAACTAAGGGAATTTTAGATTTTTCAAGATATCAAACTACTGGAGAAGTCCTGGTATTTATAGGGCCGAACAAGTATGAATTCAAACTAGAACAAATATGAATTTAAACTGGAAGAGGTGCAAAATAGTTTTAGATCTGTTGGAAACTGCTGGGCAGTTTTAAATCTGTCTAAAACTGTCCGAAACTGCTAGGCAATTTTCAAACTGTTTAGAACAGTTTAAACTGTTGAAAAATTGGACCAGAGGGGTAATGTTTTGGACAGAAAAATTGCATTCAAATTTGGCACAAAATTTGAAATAATTTCATTCAGAAAAAATAATTTTTCCGCAAGAATTTCTGGAAAAAATTCAAATAAATTTTGTCCAAAAAATTAATAGTATAACCGACCTGACCCACACTTGCACCTGGCTCAGCTCGGCCGATCGACAACGGCGCGCGCACGCGTGTGGTGGTTTGAGCCAAGGCCCAGTTTGTCCATAACTCTTCACTTCTATAAACTTGGGGTGCCCCTTGGGGCCTAACCCAAGTATTGCCACCTAGAACTTATACACACATAAGTTCTCTTAAGTTTCCAATGTGGGATAACCATTTCAAGGAAACCCACATTTTACTTCTTTAATTGTCGATTCTACAAACCTAAAAACAACATCAACTTCCCATTCACTCATAAATGGTTTTGACAAACCATTTGCACCGTGTGACTCGCCATGCGGCAAGGAACACGTCACCTCTTGGACCCACCCCCAAAGACGAGTGGGATCCACTCAAATTTGGGCTTAAAGTTGGTCCAAAATAAGCCTATAAAAACCATAATTCCAATAACTTCATGGTATGGGCATCAGACAATAGAGTCTTGGGACACATACACTTCAAAAGAACAAGCCATTGATTTGATACAGAATAGAGCAATTCCTCATCTATGGACAAGAGTAATATGGCTAAAAAACAGAGCAGTTGGCTCTGTTTCAGTGACTTCGAGCTCAGGCATTGGCAAAAACAGAGCAGAGCTCGCCTATGTGGGCTCGGAATACTGGTGCAAAGGAATCATCACGAGGGTTGTGAAAATGGCGGTTTCCATTGTGTTTAGCGAGTGGCTAGAGTTAGAGAGATTAAGGCTATGATGGTTGCCGAAAATTTGGGGTCAAAAAGGGTGTTGGAGAAAGTTGGGTTTCATAAGGAGGGTGTGCTAAGGAAATATGTTTTTCTCAAGGGAAATACTAGTCATGTTTGGTCTTCTCTCCTCGGATCTCCATAAATTTAGTAAACTTGGATCCCTAGAGGGTGATTATTCAGTGTTCCCGAAGTATGGACACATGGTGCTCCATAAGGTTTTGATTGGTAGAGATAGGTAATGGCCCACAATTTATGTTAGAGATGAGAGAACAACATGGGGCTAAGTAATTGATGATTGACTTGGAGCATAGCCACGTGACATTCCGGAATTATTTAATAATTTCCTATCACTAGATAAGTTTCCTAAATGACTATCCATTTGGATGATTTCTTACTCATTTGCGTGAAAAATAAATAAATAAATAATTGTAATATGTCACTATTTGTAGCTCGACTTTTCGTGCTTCTTTTGGAAGATGAATAAGCCCTATAGTTCGGACTCTACTTGTGGTTCTGAATTTGATTTCACAAGTGTAATGTGAAACAATGAAAACACAAAAAGAGTCCAAATCCGGCAATTCTTTCGAAAAATCGATGTTTAAATCAAATGCCAAAAATGGACTACTTTGCCAGATTTCAGAGTCGCCACCTAAATATTTTTGGGAAATTTAGGAAACCCAAGACTCGTGCCAAAGGCCATTAGTCTGTCATCACCAAAGTTGTCTTGGCTCGGGAACTTAGGTACGAGTGAGGAAGGTCATGAATTGAGCACCCCACTTGCCCGATCAAAGATCAGCCTCTACTAATCATGATGTGATTTTTATTTATATTATATGCTCTTGTTCCGGTTATCAGCCTCTACAAATTATCCCAAATCAAGCAACTAGCCTTCATCCACAAGCATTCAAACAGTTATATCATTTAAGCAACTAGCCTCATGGAAGTATGCTTGGACATGGCAACACAAACATTCGATGCAAGATGCTAAAACACAAAATTGCTCACCTAGTACTTCGAGCCAAAACAAAGCAAAATAATTAGAAAAAATGCATGATCCTAACTAATGCAATATGACTAATGCAACGCATGCGATATGCAATATATAGGGTTAGCTATGAGCATGGCATATGATTTCATTCAAGACATGTGATAAAACACGTATTTGAGCAATGAATTTGAACATTTGATATTAGGTTAGCATGATGAGTCAAGCCTTGGATGCATGTAAGACAATGGATGCAAAGCATAAGAACGCTAATTTGAAAAATGATGTCCTATACTAATCGTCGCAAGCAAGTAAATAAAAGGGAGAGAGATGTGGGATTGGAAGACATACAACTTATTACATAATTGCGCCCTCACGCGGGAGGATCCGAATCAAAGTCCGAAAGTCCAAATTAAACTAATTATTACAAAACCAAATGAATAAATTAAAAAATTAACTAGCTAACTAGGCTATTACAACAAGGGTAACCATGACAAGTAAACTAACTATTTAAGCTAATTAACTATAACAATTATAAATAAACAATAATAAATTAATTAATTACAATAGTGATAATTAACAAGACTAATTATAAATTAATTAATTAATTAATTACAACAATGATAATGATGCAAGCAAGGATGCGCAAGGGTTGCATACACATGCACAATGTCCAAAAACAACTATGTCTGGCCAGGCTTGCTCTGTTTCACCTTCAGCCACTGCCTTCTGTTTTCTGCAAAATACACTGCTGACCAAACATTGATGACCGGCCGGGCCTCAATAAAGCCCGACCGAGCCTAAAGAAGGTCGGCCGTGCCTCAATTTCATGCAAAGTTCTGTATTATGCTCTGAAGTGAAAACAGTGCAAACAGAGTGTTCTGGACTCTGTTTGTCCCTCTCACACTTCTCTGTCATGGGAAGCCTCGAGAGAAGGTTAGAATTGTTTTCAAAACCATCAAAGAGCAAATTGATTGCTTGATGATTTCGATGTACAATTTGGATAAAAATCAATAAATGAAATAAACAACAACCACCCCTCCCTCTTATCATGGAGTGAACTCAAAGAGGGCGGTTGAGACGCTTCAAGATTCATCCAAAACATCATGAATTAATATAAGACAACTCTTGACACAATGGATTCGACATAACATCTGGCCGAACCCCAAGCAATATAACTCATTTTCTTTATGTGGGTTGGTTCATTTTAAGCCAAATTCATTGATCTTTGTCATTCTTTAATCCATTAAGTCCAAGATGATTGTTACGTCTACTAAAGATTACGTCCACTAAGTGAGAAATATGTCAATCAAGAGGTGATTCTCAACATGAAAAAGAGACTACACCGTTGGCAATGAACCTCTGTAGAGATTAAGCCATTAAGCGTAAATCACTAGTTCACGTTTTGAATAACCGTCAACCGATTGAAACGACTCTCAAATGAAAGAGATAAATGGCAAGTTGATTATTAAAATAAGGTCCGCAAACATGGAAATGAGTTGAAGAAAAACTTAGAACAATATACTACAAGCCATGGAGGCAAACTTATGAGACAACAACTAAGCTAATAAAAACATTAACTATTTAAACAACTTAGGACAGCCTTAGAATAGCCCTAAACAGATGAAAAATAGCGGCTTAGAATGCATGAAAAGTGCCTAAAAAGTTAATCAACAAAGAGAAAAAACAAGACTAGTAAGCAAGAATAAGGAGGAGTGGCTAACCCCTCCACTTTTGAAACCTCAAAGCATGATTTTTAGCTATTTTTTAACTCTAAAAATTAGTTTAGGAAGCAAAGAAAAAGAGTGTGAAAGTAAGGGTTTGAGCTATAGGTAAAAGTGTAGAAAGAGTAAACTCTATCTACCCTTTTGGTAGCTCTCCAAACCCAAACTCAAACACTTGGAAGAGGATCAAAACAACACAAAACAATAAGAACTAGGTAGCAAATGAAAGAAATGAAAGCAAGAGGGAAGATAACAAGCTTGAATTATGGTGTTCAAGGCTCAACCAAGGTTCCTAGGCTAAGGCATGAAGGTGTATATGGTGTATAGATATAGGTTCAAGGTAATAGGTTAGCTCAAAGTGTTGCTTGCACAAGAAGAAGGAGAAGAAGAAGCTTTCAAGGTGGTATAGAGGCTTTCTTGAAATTCTTCAACCCTCAAAACAGAGATATATGGTCGTTTTTATAGAATTTGAGCCAAAAATATCATAAATATCTTCAAAAATTGACAGCTAGCGGCCTCCCGCCCAGAGCAGGATTTCTTGCTACCAAGGCCCGGCCGGCCTGCAATAGCTACGGCCGGCCCTCATTGAGGCACGGTCGGGCCTTAATGTGTTCCCCTGTTTTTCTGCTTCAGCTTCAGCCTCAGCATAGGGTGGTACAAGGTGTAAAAATGGATTTCTTGGGTATAATCAATGGGAATATGGAAGGTTTGGGGTTGTTTCGAAGCTTAAACAAGGCTCCTTCATTGAAACCTCGAACCACGCACAGCACCACTTTCATCATCGAGTGTACCAAACAAAACGGTCGAGCCTTGTGGGCGATCAAAAATAGGGTGTCCACAGTTGCCTCTCTTTGACAGAACTCGAAGTCATAACATGACGTGAGTGAATGTCAAAGCCTAGAGACGACCCACTTGATAAGGCCACAAGGTTCGGGCAAGAAATCATGACATACATGCAAAGATTGAACTTGAGGGCAAAATGCAAACGAAATGTAGCAAATAACTTATGATCATGCAATGCAATGAAACATAATGTAAATGAAGCAATGAAACAACACTACAATCTAGACAAGAATGCAACATTTGAAAGAAAACGCAAATCAAAGCAAAATAAACCTCGCCGTGTTTCACATGAAAAGAAATGAATAAACAGGCATGCCTCGCGTGAAAAGCACAAAGAAAGCACAAACCAACCTACGTCTCACGTAGAAAGGATGTAAAAAAATGCAGAAAACCTAACTACGCCTCGCGTAGGAAGGGGGAAGGGCGACATAACCATCAAGCGCACCCGAGATCCTAACGCGTCACACGCGATAGGAGGAAGGGTGGTGTGAACAAACAGGTGCACCTGATGTTTTTAACTGGGGTAAACAATCCTCACGCGTCACACGCAAGAGGAGGAAAGGTGATGTGAACACCGAGCACACCTGATGTTTTTAACCGAGGGTATAATCCTAACGCATCTCATGCAAGAGGAGGAAAGATGGTGTGAACACCGGGTGCACCTGATGTTTTTAACCGAAGGTACAATCCTAATGCGTCACACGTGAGAGGAGGAAAGGTGGTGTGAACATCGGGCGCACCAGATGTTTTTAATCGAAAGTACAATCCTAACGAGTCACACACGAGAGGAGAAAAGGTGGTGTGAATGAACAGGCGCACCTGCCGTTTTTAACCAAATGTACAATCCTAATGCATCACACACGAGAGGAGAAAAGGTGGTGTGAACAAACAGGCGCACCTGCCGCTTTTAACCCAAGGTACAATCCTAACGCGTCACACGTGAGAGGAGAGAATGTGGTATGAATGAACAAGCGCACCTACCATTTTTAACAAAGGGTACAATCTTAACGCGTCACACGCGAGAGGAGGAAAGGTGGTGTGAACACTGAGTGCACCCGATGTTTTTAACCAGAGGTACAGTCCTAACGTGTCACGTGCGAGAGAAGGAAAGGTGGTGTGAACGAACAGGCGCACCTGTCATTTTTAACCGAAGGTGCAATCCCAACGCGTTGCACGCGAGAGGAGGAAAGGGTTGGATAAAAGAACAAACAAATTGCCTAAGCGTGAATAAGAAACATGAAGTCTACACAAAGATACGCAAAATCAAAACAATCAAAGCGATGTAGTAAAGTGAAAGTCAATTTACCCACGTGTTGAAACAATGAACACAACGCACCTCGTTTCAATTTGGTTGCAAATGGATGATGATCTTACCGTGGCACGAATGATTTTATGTGGAACTTCTCTGAATGAATCGTACATACAATATCGTTTGTTTACGATATAACAAAACAGAAAATTTAGGCAAAATAATTTATAAACTAACAAAACAGTCTAAACAAATTTAAACAGATCAACTTACGACTTAAACTAGGACTTAAACAAATGAGTTTAAACAAGCAAATTATGAATCAAATCATGCATTCATACAATAAATCCAAATGAACAAAAATTCTTTCTTTTCTTTTCCACTCTTTTCATATTTTTCTTTTCTTCTTTTTTGCTTTCTTTTTTTTCTTTGCTCTTTTTTTTCTCTTTTTTGTTTTCTTGTTTTCCTTTTTCTTTTTTTTTTCAACTCTATTTTTTTTTTCCTTTTTTCTACAGTTTTTCTTTTCTTTTCTTCTCTCTCTCTTTTTTTTTAAACTCCATAATACAAGAAATAAAGTAAAGTAAAAAAAAATCAAAAACTGAACTAGATTTACACTAAGAGTTGGCCAGGCCTCAATGAAGCACGGCCGAGCATCGCGACAGCCGGCCGGACTTTGATAGTGGCAAGGGCAGTTTCGGTCATTCCCGATTTGTTTGTTTAAAACAAACTCAAATCCTCATTTCTCACACCTTCTCATCCGAAACGCCCTAACCTCTCTCTCTAGATTTCCTATTTTCCTTGCAATACCCAACAACCCTCGCCATTTTTTTCTTGGAAACCCTTCCCCTCCTCTATATTTTGAACCGATTGGATTTTGATACGGTCAAGTTTTTTCGATTTCTCATTGTTTCTGCCTTGTTTCTCATGGGTTTTCTTGGTTTTGTGTACTCACTCTCATGTTTTCACTTTTTGCTCTTATTTTCTCTCTCCTAAGGTTTAGCCCCCTACATTTTTCTTGCTTTCTCTTCATTTCCTCAACTTTTCTCCATGGCTAGTGATGAAGTTCCCATCCCGGACCCCGCCATTGGTATTGGGGCTGCCTTAGGCACAGATATGGAGGCCGAGGACGGTCCCACGTTGCCTCTCCTCTTTGATAGGCCATTTGATACGGCCACCTACCGACCATACATACATACTCCACCCCCAGGTGGTATTTTGAGATTCGAGGGCCTCATCCCCGGGATAGACGAGGACATCTTGCTGCGAGAGCCCACGGAGCACTTATCCACTAATACCTCCACGGTAAGTGTCACGACCCAAAACCCGGTACCCAAAGGCTCGGCGTCGTAACAAGATAAACATAAAATAATTTCAATAATTTTGTAGTCACAGCGCAAGCAGATAAATTAAATAAATTAAAATAATTGGGTACCAAATGCTTATTATAAACATAGTCATTTGAACTTTATTGTATTACAAGAGTTCAAAAGAAAATAGATAGAAATAAAAAGGATTTTAAAAAAAACAACACAGCGATTCATTTTCCATCTTGATCCCGCTAAACCTCGTCACCTGAAAGGGGTAACAGCTATAAGCACATAGCAGAGTGAGAAATATTATACTGTGAGTATAGGGACACAAAATAGCCATGGATAATTATTTAAGCCAAAACATTAACATAATTTGAGTTGAATACACAAATTAATTAGGTGGCAAACACTGAAATAATCACTATAACCACGGTACAGAACAGGGGTCACCAGAGTGACAATCACTATAGGGGTCAATGGATCCATGACAAACGGGGGACCACAAAATGATCAAACAGGGGCCAATGGTTATTTAAGTCCTCCAAGGCATGGGACTCCCGTGGTGGTACTTACAGAAAATAATTGTTTACAAGATCATTGCCAAATAATCTCTAAAATTTAAACAAACATATCCATGGTTTTTAATTTAAGCAAATAGAGTTCAGAAAATAATCCATGTAATTGAAACATTAACCTAACCATAAAACGTAAATTATATAAAATAAATTGTGGTAACTCAAAACATTCGTAAAATATATTATGGTAACCTAAGACATGTAGAAAATATATTATAGTAACTCAAGGTATAATAAAACTCGCCTAAAAATTACTCCTTAGCTTCTAGCTTTACGACCGCCTCGCTACTTGTATGTTGCCTCTTATTGCTTTACCTATATTTCTTTGTTGTTTTTGTTGAAGCTCGGTCACTCACTGCCTATTTATAGGAAGTGAGCATGCATCTACTCCGGCCACATGTTCTACTAGGTGCCTTCTTGTCCTTCCCCCTTGTGGCCCTCAAATGGGTGATTAATCAAGGCTATGAGGGGATTCACCAAAGCTATAACTATTTCCTTTTCTTTTTTCTTTTATTTTATTTTATTTTAGGGTATTATTTTAATTCAATTCTTTATAATTCTTAAAGTTATCTACGATTATACGTTAGGTTCACATCTAAAAATCTCACTACCAAACTATAAAACATCACTTACCACTTACTAAAATATTTAACGTGTGGTGTCTCACAATTAATTTAATTGATAAATTCCCAATTTCCTATTTATTTATTATTATTATTATTTATTGATTGATTTATTTATTTTTGATTTCTATTTATTGTAATTTTAAAAGAAAATTCGGGTGTCATAGTAAGCAACTTTCCTTTGTTTGGATGCATTGTTGAATCTCACAAGTAGACCACTAGTTAAATGCCATATATTTCCCATTTGCAGGTGATAGCCAAGAGGATCGGCGGCTATGGATCCATATCTAGCCCCTGGCGCTGGTATAAGAGACTGCCCGCGAAGGTCCGCGCATTGGTTGATGCTACCAGCTTTGGGCCCTTCTGCTCAGGGCACATATAGATGAGGACCGAGTCACTGCTGTATGGGGCCTTGGTCAAAAGATGGTGGGACACTATAGACTCATTCCACTTCTCATCGATCGAGGAGCTGACTCTAACCCCGTATGATTTTTCGATGCTCACCAGCCTGCAAGTTAGAGTTGGCGGCCAGATCCCATGTGATCTTGACATGACATAGTGGAGAGCCGCATAGCGTCAGCTTCTTGGAGTGATCCCAGACATCACCAGTCACGGGATGGTGAGGTATAGTTGGTTCTATGATCATTTCTCCAAGTCCCAGCCCGCTACTCTAGATGAGGTCACACGGTACACCCGCGGCTTCCTCATGTATCTTCTCAGTACTACCCTGTTTTGCGAATAGGGAAAATACCGTGGGGTTATACCTTCTAGGGGCACTGGTGCACCTCCCCCAGGTGACAAAGTATAATTAGGGTGGCATCGGCCTGGCCACCTTATACTACTACATGAGCTCTGTTTCCCGCCGCAAGGCGGATTCACTCGGCAGCTACTAGAGGGTTTGGGAGGTATACCTCACACTTAGTTTTCTGTGCATTTTGTTCATTCTGCATTTTCTGCTCATTGCTTTGCAATTCATTTTCTGCTCATTTACTGTATCCATCTTTTTTTTTTTGTTTGAAGCTCTGGGTTTATACATACTTCACCTCTCTGGCTCCTGTCTCGGTGAGGCCGATTGAGTTGTTAGTACCTCGCTCCCGGTACTATAACTCCCGATTTGAGCGCTGTCGTCACGTAGACCGAGACTTTTCTTACTTCCGCCACTTCTTTGATACGATCACTGCGGACCAGGTAACAAAATATCAACCTTTAACTGTTACATACTATAAGCACACTGCACTGTTTCCCATACTACACGGTCATTCTCATACTATTGATTCTATACTACACTGACATTTTCATACTACACTGATTTCTGACATTTGACGACTGCTTCTACAGGTTGACTAGCATCCTTGGGCGACATTTCCTAGGCGTCGAGGACAACCTATGTCGCTGCATGGCATGCCTCCACCATGCGGATTCTGTTTGAGGGCCCCTTTGGCTAGGCTTACTACTTGGGGGAGAGGTTCATCCGCCAGATGTGAGGCGTCGCTGACCCTGACATTCCACATCCTCCTCCTCCAGTCATGAGGGTAACTGATGAGCTGCAGGATGGTCCTCAAATCGACCTCCTGATGTTGGGCGAGGATGGTGATTGACATCACGAGCCTGGCGACTTCACCATCTTCTTACATACTCGGGTGATGGCGTCACTTACCCCGAGCATGGTTCACGTTGTTCCGAAGGTTGCTATTGCTACTGCTGTAGCTGGTAATGCCCCTGCTGGAGGTGCCCCCACCGTTGCTCCCATTCCTGGGTTTCCCGTGATTCCCACTAAGATCATGTACATGCGTCCAGATGGAGTGATCGAGCAGATCCCGCTTGATCACATCAAGAAGAGGGACCGCATGCTAGCATTCACTCTTCGTATCGAATAGGTACACATTTCTTTATGCTTCTTCTCATTGCACTTTATCTTGTTTTGTTTTCTACCATTTCTGTTCATTATTCCCTATTACTTCTATTTACCCTTCTCAAATTCTATTCCTTTTGCAGATACCCCAGGCGTATACTGATGACCTCCTCCGAATGATTGACTGACTGCTCCTTATGGTATGGAGTAGACAGACCGCCTTAGTCACTCATGGGATTGAGGTGTGTTTTGTCTGTAGTTCACTGTTGTTGCCATACTATTTATACTCCTATTAATCCATATTGATACATGTATTCTTTTCAGCTTGAGTGGGCGCCAGCAGTACCCACAGGACCTTCTCCAGCTAGTAGACGGAGACGGGGTCCAATGAGGGGCTGGGGGGGAGTCGATCGAGGGAGAGACTGAGCGAGGCAGCGCTCACCTTCTGAGGAGTCTTTTGATGGGTCTTCAACCCCTGAGGATGAGCGAGAGGAGGTTGACTTGCAGTCCAGTAGCCCTAGCGATGACAGTGATGCACCTCCTTCGCAGTCAAGGAGGAAGAGGGCGAGAATGGGTTACTAATGAGAGTTACGATTTTGTTTTTGTTTTTGTTTTTGTTCTTACTTTGTAGTTAAAGACTAGCTTCGGATAGAACCTTTGTTTGTTTTTCGAAGGATTTTCTTTTATTTTGTTGCCTTGTAAAACGATAATCGAGGTTGGACCCGCTAGTTATAAAAGACAAGTTTTTTGAATGATCTCCTTTGCACAATGTAATGAATGCCATGTCATGAATGGCACATCTTTTGTATGGTAACTTCGTATAAGACTTAAAACAACGAATATCTGCTTTTGCATTCATTCTTGAATCAGATAACAACCTACAACCAGACAAAATGTAAAATACAACTCGATAACGGGAAAACAAAATAGAAACAACTCGAAAATATCGAAAAAGACTTGGTACAAACAAAACAAGACTTAAAACACAACCACGGTAAGTCAAGTCATAGGCCAGCTTTTTCTGCAACTGCACTGACCTGAACCACCACTTAGACCCGGCCGGGCCTCAATGTAAGGTCTATCAGTACTGCCCAGCTGTCATGCACTGCTCCTTCTCATCCTCTATAAATGATGCTCCCATGCTGTTTTCTGGTAAAATAGTAAGTCTTTGATATTTTGCTCTCAAAATAGAGACATTATGCAACAATAGGCTCCGAGACTGGATAACCACTTTGGATGGCTCGGAAAAGGTGAATTTTTGAGATTTTGGCCTAAATGCCCTTTTTCCTCTGACTTGCATTTCTCTTTGTTTTCCATTCCTCCATGCTGTTGTTCGATGTTGGAACCCGATCACATATGTGTTTCAATTTGGATCACAAGAGATGTGTCTGACACTCGAGGAATTTCGAGCTTTGATGGAGTCCCAGTGCGACGAAGAAATCATGTTGCAGCCTCATTTTGGCCATGCCCAAGCTTCGGGACGGATGTGTGGGTTAACATTACATGAGGCTTGGTCTTTGGCACATGATGGGGAGCTAGACATCCCCAGTTTAGTTCATCGATTTTCTGCCATTGGAGACAGGAGTAGCCTTCTTTGGCGAGGCCGCCGGGAACATGCTCTTTGTTTATGCCTTCTTGCACAATTCCTCCTTGCCCTAGTTTCGGCGGAGCTCGCATTTGGTTGATCGAAGTGGCTCAACGTCTGAAAGAGAGCAAGAGCTGCATGGGTTTAGCACTGGCCGAAACCTTGATGGGTTTAGATGCTTTCCATCGAGGAGAGACCACCCGGTTGGCAGGGTGTCCGCTACTTCTCCAGGTATTATTTTCCACCCTTCTAATTTATGATTCTTATATCATTCAACACTCATTCTCTATTTTTCTCTTATAACCTCTTCTCACTTTTCTCTCATCGTACACCTTTCTATTCTTTTATCTTTCATCCTTCCCCAGGTATAGTTGATAGATAAACTGCAAGTAGTGGGCGGGCCCTTGCCCCAAGTACTCGACCCGAGCTTACTTCTTTTGTCAATGGCTAGTGGATTTCCCCTCAGAGTGTTTATGGTGTAATTGGATGTGCAGCCGGTCCGCAGCTGACATAACATGGCGTTGCCTTTGGCTTAATTTGGCTGAAATGAGCTACAATATGTCCTGACAGTTGGGTGTAGAGTTGATTGGCCTCATACATTGCGTATCCTATTTTCCTCTCTAGTTTCGATACCAGTTTGGGCATGATCAGATACGTCCAGATGAGGGAGTAGAGTACATAGCTTCATTTCCAGTTCATGCCTTGCACCTGCCCCGGTATCTTGCGGCCTGGAGAACGAGAGAGATTCTGGCCCCTACCATTAGTTTCAGTTACACCTTGTCTAAGGAATGTTTGGCTTGGCTTGAAGAGGACGCAGAGGTTGGGTCGTCTTTGGCATAGAGCCACTTGACTTAGCTGTGCCCCTAATTTTACTGCCTTGATCTTTTCTTTTCAAATTTAAGATGTAAAAAACAACTTTGATCTAAATCAAAGAGGGAGAATGTACTTGTGTTGAAATCAATAAAATTAAAGTTACGAGTACTGAAAATTTTCTTTTTGGTCCCAAAAATGGTCCAAGTTGTAAAAAGGTAAAATTTTGAACAAAATCAACTTTTATTAAAACTTTCCAAAACAATTTTCAGAAACGATCACCACTTGACACGCACGGAATCGATTCTTAAGATGTACAGTCCCGAATCAAAAGAAATCATAACTGTCCCTAATTGCATATCACTACTGCTCTACACTGTAATCAGCTTTTCTTCCCAAAATAAAGAGCACAATCGAACTAATAGATGGTGAACAAAGATGACCTGATCAAGAAAACGGATAGGACAGTTGAATTGGAGATAGTTACGGCCGAACTTCATGGTGAAGTTGCCTACATATCCCAAAAATGGAATCAGACCTTACGTAGTTCGGTTCTGATTCACTTAAGTATTAACTCTCTCCTTTTGCACTCTAACTTTTGCCAAAGTCGCCCTTTAGGGTTTTCAATCTTGCGAGCTCAGTTTTTCTTCATTTCTAATTTTTCATGCTCTAACTTTTGCCTAGGTTGCCCTTTCGGGTTTTCGGCCTAGCGAGCCTCTCAGGGATAGTATTTCTTTAACTTGTCCATATTGATCGGTTGCGAGAACTTCAGGCCATCCAAGTCCATAAGAATAACCGCCCCTCCTGACCAGATTGACTTGATGATGTAAGGATCGGTCTAGTTGGGTTCGAACCTGCCCCTAGGGTCATGAGTAGGAGCTCGGTTGTCTTTTAGCACCATGTCCCCTTCTTGAAGATTTCTGGACTTGACTTTCTTGTTAAAAACCCTAGCAATTCGGCGTTGGTAAGCCTGGACATGATACAATGCCCTTAGTCTTCTCTCATCATACAACATTAACTCCTCAAACCTACTTTGCTGCCAATCTGCCTCTATTATCTGACACCCAGCCATAACTCGTAGCGAGGGCACTTCAATTTCGATCGGCAAAACAGCCTCCGTCCTGTAGATAAGAGAATAGGGGGTTGCCCTTGTAGATGTTCGGATCAAGGTTCTATAGCCGCAGAGTGCAAATGGCAATTTATCTGGTCAGTCCTTATAAGTCTCTACCACTTTTTGCAGAATTCTCTTGATATTTTTGTTTGTAACCTCAACGGCTCTATTGGTCTGTGGCTTGTAGGTTGATGACTTACGGAAAGCCACGTTACATTTCTCAAGCAAGTCTATCACCTCTTTCTTGAAGTGCGACCCATTATCGGAGATAATCTCACTGGGCACCCCATACTGGCATATGATGTTGTTTTTGATGAACTTAGCCACATGCGACGCTTTCAGCATAGAGTAGGACTGGGCCTCTACAAATTTTGTGAAGTAGTTGATTGCTACCAGAATGAATTCATACCCGTTTGACCCCTTTGGCGTAACTACACCGATAACATCTATCCCCTAAACAGAGAATAGCCATGGTGAAGTCATGTTGTAGAGCTTCGATGACGGAATGTTCATGCGATTGGCATGAATTTGGCATTTGTGACAGTGCCGAACAAAACCAATACAACCCTCTTCCATGGTTGACTAGTAATAGCCTTGTCTAAGGATTTTTTGGGCGAGCATCACACCGTTGTAGACGTCCCCGAACGTCCCGGGAGAAATCCCGTTTTGTTCATTGGGGCTTACTACAGTTCAGACTCAAATATCACGGTTCTTAATCTAATCTCATAATGTGCGATGTGAGATTGATAAATTACCAAAGAGTCCAAATCCGGCAAATCGTTTTGGAAAACTGATTTTTTGTAAATAAGTGCCAAACATGGACTGCTTTGCCAGATACAGAGTCACCACCTAAATATTTATTTTGGGGGAATTTAGGAAACCCTGACTCGTGCCTAAGGCCACGTGTCCGTCATCACCAAAGTTGCCTCGGCTCGGGAACTTGGGTACGATTGGGGAAGGTCATCTATGAGCACCCCCGCTCGCCCGATCCGAAGATCGGCCTGTACTAAGCATGATATCTTGTTTTTGAAAACACATGCGTTCTTATTCCGGTTAATTAGCTAGAATTACTATGTGATGCGCACAACACAGAAGTATAGACTAGATTGCCTAATTTGGAACAAAGCATCGCATATCTATTTGTTTGGAAATAGTTTGAAGTTTGCTGCCCACAAGTAGGCTAAATCGGAGATTTCGATGAATTGTTCCAATTCAAGCAATCCAACCTTCACCCACAGGCATTCAGGCAGTTATATCATATAAGCAATTAGCCTCATGGCAAGCATGCTGTCATGTTAACACTCACAGTGTACTCCGAGCCAAAACAAAGAACATGTTAGTAATCAAATGTCTGATCCAAGTCCATGTTAAAATGGCTAATGCACCGTAAGCAAAATGCAACTAGAATAGGCTCGGCTAATTCAAGAATGGCATGTGAAATGCGACAATTCGATGCACGTATTCAAGTTGGAACTGAAGTACTGTGCAATTAGTATGATGCACCGAGCCCGGTGCATGCAATACAAATGAATGAATGCAAACATGCATAGCATAAGGTATGCTAAATCAAATATGCCCTAAAACTAACCATCATAAGCGGTTAAATAAAAGGGAGAAAGAAGTGGGGGTTAGAAAACATGCATCGCACACATGCACGCTTATTACACAATTGCGCCCTCTCGAGGGAGGGACCGAAAGAATAATAGAAATTAATTAACTAACAAGCTAATTAAATATTACACAATACTTAATTAATTAAACAAATTAACTAAGCTACTAAAGCAGTAAAGAGGCCTCGGGAAGAGGGGCAAATGCATGCATGCTCGACTCCGCTCAGAAATCCATCACCATACTCATGCTGCCTCTGTTTACACTGCTCTGTACTTCTAAAAACTTCTCAAGTCCCAAGGAAGCTTCAGAATCACTCCCTGAGCACTGTGGATGTCACCGACCAAGAGGTGAGGCCACCGGCCATGGAGAACTGGTCATCGAGCATTTGTGGTAATCTCGGCTAACAATTAATGGATGACCGGCACTGAAGATGGTCGACCGGCGATCTCTTCCTGCAGAATGCTGTTTTGCTGCAGCAGAGGACAAACAGGGCATAGCAATGCATTTTCAAAGCAATGTTTGCACGACCACCCTCCCTATCATGTTATGAACTCAATGGAGTGTAGCCCTCGACCCTCGGGCCACCAATCACGCATTTCGATGTGTGATGGCCAAAGGAGCCGAGTGTGCATTTTAATGTCAAATGAAATGCACACAAAACACATAAAGGACCCAAATCTCTATCATGGTTGATCAAGAGGCAAGGGATGCAATCATGCAAGAAAAACTAATGCAACATGGGCATGTTAAGGACAATGCCATACAAGGCTAATGGTAATAAGCATGCCAAATGCAATGCAACCTAGGCAAGCATGCAAACATGCAAGGCATGTGACAACATTCAAGGATAGGCAAGCATGTAACAACATGTGGGGCAAGCATGTAACAACATGTGGGGCAAGCATGCAACAACATGCAATGGACAATACATGCAAACATGCAAAGCAACTTAACAAAAGGGGCATGCCAAATGCGATATAACTCAAGCATGCGACAACATACAATAGGCCAAGTATGCAACAACATGCAAGGCAAGCATGCAACAACATGCGATAATGGTCTTAAACCAAAATGGACAGCTCTCAAATAGGTCTAAATCAGTGACCAAAATGCAATGGAAATGAGGACAAATGCACATACAAACATGCATGTTAATGGTCCATTACTTTAAGCATAGTAGAGCAACTTTTAAGAACACTTAAAAAGAGATAATCATGGATATTAGGCAAACATGTTGAGCTCTGAAATCATGTAAGAGAGGATGCAAATGAATCAAATAAAGCAAGCAAAGCGTGCAATAAGGTCCAAGGCCTAAGGCTAACCAAAAGGGTCAAACCATGGCCATACGAGGCAAGTCCCAAAGGGTCAAAGGGACTCAAAACAGTCCTAATACAGGTCAAGACAAGGCCAAAAACACACTTAGATGGCATCCAAATGGCCTAAGCATAGAAGCATACGCAATGATCCATTCAAAAAGCATAAGACACAAACTATCCAAAGCATGGAATAGGTGACAAATGCAAGTATTTGAGCATACTATATGGACTGAAATAACATGACAAGTGATGCCAAACCACTAAAATGGCCCAAGTAAAGCATGCTAAAAGCTTGGACACCCGAAGCCTACGAGCTAGAATACATGGTGGCTATACAAAGCAAGTCATGGACGACCAAGACAACCAAAATCAGACCTCAAACATGGCAAAACAAAGCTAAAAGCTTCTCAAAGTTAAGCCAAAACATGTGAGCATGGTGGTCTAAACATGAAGTGCATGTTGGGGCAAATGAGGGGATTGCAAAGCAAGTATATAAAGCATGTAAGAGCCAACTAAACCCACCCAAAACAGAGTCATGGCATGCTAAAACAACACCAAAAACCCACTAAAACGAGGTCAACATGAGTTAGAAGGACATGCTCAAACATGAAACATACAAGACTAGTTTGCAAAATTTACACTACGAGTGTATAAACCAAGCATGGAATGACCAAGATGGGTACGAACAGTGGCGTATGACAGAAAAATAACCACAAATACCAGCTAAGACATGGCCAACATGAACTTAACAAAGGTGCTCACATGTGAGGCAAATATGACAAGTATTGGAGACAACAAGGAGAGGGGATGGCCCTCTCCTTCTTAGGACCTCAAAACACCATTCCCACCACTGAAATCCCTCTGGATTTCAGTGGTGAGAAGGCCAATACAAGGTGGTCCCGAAGCTCACAAAAAAAGGCACAAAAATGAGGCCAAACAAGGCCTAAGAGGGGGTAAACAACCCCAAACACAAAAGTGATCTTAAACAACTATTTTAAGCACTTAAAAATAGAACTTTTATCAGTTATAAGTTAAGCTTAAAAAAAGATGCAAGATAGGCTAAAAGCTTAAGCAAAAATGGGGAATAAAGGAATAGTTTCTCACCCTTGAAGAACACTTCGAGAACACCAATTCCAACACCTTCTTGTGATTAAAACCAACTCAAAAACTCTGAAAATAACTCCTTAGCACCTCAGTAACTAAAGGAAAGTGTAACACTAGGTGCCTTAGTGCAAAAATATGAACAAAACACCCTTTAGAACACTATTACACACACAAATCAAAAGAGAGGGAGATATAGAGATAGATATATAACTCCTAACCCTAAATTCCAGAACCTTTGAGGAGGGAGGAGGGCCTCCCCTTTTATAGGAATTCAATTCCTAAGCTTCTTGGAGAAGCTAACACAAGGGAGCAAATCCCTCTATACACGTGTATGGAGGGGGTGTAATGTGGATGCCAGCTGTGACAGCTGGCATAAAATATCTGCCAAAAGCAGATGGAAAGGGGTCGACCAGCAGATATGGCCGATTGACCAACAAAGGTGGCCAACCGACCAACAAAGGTGCCGACCGGCCACAACCTTTGGCCGATGGCAAGAAAAAAAGGGCCGATGGGTTGAGGGGATGGCCAACAAGCCACCCTCTTCCCTTAAAAATAGAAATACAAGTGTTTGGTCCATAACCAAGCACAAAATAGTCAAGTTGAGAGATCTTGAGGCGAGGCGCGCGGCCGAGACCTCCGAGAACTCAAAACGAACACGAACAAGGGTGATCATCAAGTGTTCAAACGATGACGTCCAAGTCTTGAGGACGGTCAAAAATGGGGTGTCTACAACTGTTCATGTGGGCTCCGCACTCTCTTCCATAGATGGCATCCATAAGGTGCTTTGACTCCTCTTCCTCAACACATAACTTGTGCATTCCTAAATGACCTCTTTTGTACAACTTGCCCCCACAGATGATAAATTGAACGACCAGACGCCGTAGTCCCTTTTTGTCCTTGGCATTTGCTCCTCGCGGATACGCCTCCTTTCCCAGGAAATTCCAAATATCATAGTACCAGAGGTTCTTGTTTGAAGCCTCATCTATCGCGGCAATGGTTTCATAGGCCAGCGTGTACTTCTGTTTAATAATAATCAGATGCATCCTGACTCCCAATGGAATGTCTACCATAGAAGATAGAGTTGCTAGTGCATCAGCGAATCGGTTGTTCTCCCTTAGCAGACAGGTAAATGTTAACTTTTCAAACCTCGGAATCAGCCTATCTAAGACCTGATGGTAAACCTTTATTTTCTCTTCTTTAACCTGCCAATCTCCGTTGGCTTAAGACACAACCAAATTCGAATCCCCGATGATGTCCAACCTTTTTGCCCCTAGTTCCAGGGCGACTTCTAAACCAGCAATACACGCCTCATATTCTGCTTCGTTGTTAGATACTTTGAACCAGAGTTTAAAGGCTAAGGGCATATGGGAGTCATCAGGTGCTATCAGCAACACACTGATCCCATAACCGTATTGATTGACTGCTCTGTCAAAGTACATCGTCCACGTTTTCTCCTCTATTTGTAGAATATCTTCATTTGGGAACAAGTACTCCACCACTTCATCCTCCTTTACTGGGTGATCTGCCAGGAATTCTGCTACAGCTCTCCCTTTAACCGACTTGCGTGTAACATATGTAAGATCAAATTCGAAGAGAAGAAGCAACCAACGGGCTAACCTACCCGTAAGTGCTAGTTTCTCAAAGAGATATTTGATGGGATCTAATCTCAAAACTAGGATTACAGAGTGAGCTAATAGGTAGTGCCTCAACTTACGGGTAGCCCATACCAAGGCTAGACAAGATTTCTCGAAGGGAGTGTAACAGGTATCGTAATCCAGCATTTTCTTGCTAAAGTAGAAATGGCTTACTCCACCTTGGCCTCGGACTCCTGAGCTAACATACACCCCATGGTTGAGTTTGTCATTGACAGGTACAAAATCAGCGATTTTCCCAGTTCTGGCGGTGATAACATAGGCGGATTCTAAAGGTATTGCTTGACTTGTTCAAAAGTGAACTGACAGCGATCATCCCATTGGAACTTCTTTCCTTTCTTCAGGCGACCAAATAGTGATTCACAAGTCATGATTAGTTTTGAAATAAATCGCCTTATGAACTGCACTTTACCTAGAAAGTCACGCACCTCCTTTTCAATCCTTGGTGGTGGCATTTCTAAGATGGCCTTGATTTTGGAAGGATCTACTTCAATTCCTCTCTCTGTGATTAAGAATCCAAGCATTTTTCCTATTGTTATGCCAAAGGTGCATTTTTGCAGGTTCAACCTCAATCTATACTCTCTAATCCGCTGAAAGAATTTCTCCAAGGCGGTGTAGTGGCCCTTTTAATCTTTGGACTTGACAATCATATCGTCCACATACATCTCAACCTCTTTGTGAATCATGTCGTGCATAATGGTAGTTCTAGCCCTTTGATAAGTGGCCCCGGCATTCTTCAACCCAAACGGCATGACTCGGTAACAATAGGTGCCCCACGGAGTAGTGAAAGCGATCTTCTCCCCATCCTCGGGTGCCATCAGAATCTGGTTATATCCCGAAAAACCCATCCATGAACGAGAGCAGTGCATGGCCCGCGGTGAAGTCTACCGACTCATCAATATGCGGCAGTGGAAAATCATCCTTCGGACTAGCCTTATTCAAATCTCTGAAGTCGACACAGAATCTGATTTCGTCATCCTTCTTTGGGACTGGAACAATATTGGCCAACCACGTTGGATACTCAGATACAAGCAAGAACTTGCCTCAATCTGTTTGGTAACTTCTTCTTTGATCTTCAAAGCCCAATCTGAACGAACTCTGCGCAGCTTTTACTTAACTGGCCGGGACTCAATGGTGTTGTACACTCTCAGGATCGATTCTAGGCATATCTTCGTAGGACCACGCGAAAACATCTTTGAAATTTTTTAATAAAACGATTAAACGCTCGCGTTCCTCCGAAGACAGCGTGGACCCGATCTGGACCAAGCAAGGATCTTCTTCAGTACCCACGTTAATTGATATGATTTCATCTGTACAGGGCATAACACATCTCTCCTCCTCATATTAACTAAATGTTTAAAAACCCGAGGAATTTCTTCCTTTTCGTTTATGTCAAAATTTTGAAAATTAAGATCAGTATAACAAACCAAAGGGACAGAGAAATAGGCAACATTCACAGCATTTCCATTCAAAAAGTCTGGGTCTTCGGTTACAGTAGACTCGAAAGAAAAGCTAAAAGACGACCTGGACAGGACTTTGGCATCCGGGTCACCACTCCTAAAAGTACCAGACTCAGAGGAACTCGAATCTGACTCCAACTCCACAGACTTAGTGGAATCAGATCCAGACTCACTATCTGATTCAGAATTGTTGATGACACCTTCCTCAAACTTCCAAAACAGGCGTGGAGCCTCAAATGCATCCACGATAAGATTGGAGAAATCCACTGCTGGGTTATCCTCGATCATTGAGATAGTAAAACTATCCCCCAAGCTGGTGGTCTCAACTCCAGCAGTAGAACTTGTCAGTAAGTCAGCCAGCGCTTTCTCAATAGCTTATCCTCTTCGATGTCCAGGTTTGCAGTCCTGCCTTGATCTGTGCTAGGGCTCAGGTCTACTTGTTCATCCTCCTCTTTTGGTAGTTGGTGTCCGAAAAAGATCTCGATCCGCAAATACCTTGTTTTTGTTTCTTAGTCATACCAGGGCTCTGGGAATCCACAAAAGGGAAAGTCTTCCCTTTGGCGGACAAAACGTTCATTCAAGGTTCCCTTTATTGGTTTGTGGACTAACTCATACTGCTTCCCAGTCTTCTTTGCTTTCAGCCTTTCTCTCAGCTCCTGCCTTTTCTTTTGCCAATCTGCAGTGGTAGGTTTGTATCCCAACCCGAAGGCATGGGGGTTCTGACTGATCTCCTTAGAAACAGTACCTCCATGTCTGCCACTTCGGCCTAATCCTGACCCAGGCATATGTCCTTGTTTGTTCATCATGTAAATAGATTGCACACTCACGTAGTCTCCATCGCCCTCTGCCATGATGGTTTGGACCAACTGGGCTTCTGCCAAAGAAAAGCCAAAAAGGAACACGTCTTCTTCCACATGTATGATTTTCCAATAATGGTGCGGTGGTTCCCTGGGGAGAATGGATCAAAAAGTTACCGTACACAGTGGCAATCCTGCATTTAAAAAGGTACTTCACTAACTAATGGATTGTTGATAATACAGCCTTCATCTGATGTAGCTAGGGCCTTCCCAGTAGTAGGTTGAACGTGGCCGGTACATCCATGACATGAAATTCCACCTCATGTTTCGACAAGCCGATTAGGATATCGTTCTTGAACGTTTCCATAATATCCTGACTCGTATTGTCATAAGCCCGGACTACTTTGATTGTGGGTGGAAAGTCAATCGGCCTCAAACTGATGGCATAGGTAGTTCTCACAAAAGACACATTGATCGCTGATCCGGTATCTACTAACACCACCGAAATCCACCTTTTTCAACTTTCCAAGGTTACATATAATGGACAGTTGTGGTTGGCACCCTCAAGTGGTAACTCCTTATCTATAAAAGATATCACCGGCATAACGTCTCCAGATGTTACCAACGATACCAGTTGGTCCGCAGTGGTATCGATAGGCAGTTTAGTTCGGTTCATTGCCTCCAACAATGCTCGCCTATGCTCGCGAGAAGCCATTATCTGCCCCCAGATTGATATGTCAGCTTGAATCTTCTTAAGCTGTTTCAAGACCAGGTTTTCTTCAACATCCTTCTCTTTTGATCTCTCAACCTTTTTCCTAGAGGTCTCTAGCTGGTCTAATGTTGCGGGTTTGAAGTACCGACCGCTCCGGGTCATATGATTGATCTCGTCGGTATACCAGGTGTCATCTGGGGTATCAGCATTCCAACCTTCGTCAGTATACGCATGACTTCGGTCGCTATCTTCCCACTACTCTCCCGCAGCCATAGCTGGGCTAGCATCAGGTTCTATCTGGAGCATATTAACATTACACACCCTATCATCATACCATTCTTCCTCTACTACAGCTCGGGTTTCAACATCCCAGTACTTTCTGAGTTTCCTTAACATTCTCTTCTGATCACTGGGTTCCCACTCGGTTTTCTTGGCATTTTGAACACTGCTGGTTATGGACTCAGCCTCTTCTTTCTATTTTCTCCTTTTCTATTCTAGAGCTATCTTCGCCTAGATCTCTTCTATCCTTTCCCTTTGAAATTGTTCTATTGTCTATTCTTTCTCAGTCAAAGGTGCAGCCTTAGCCTTGCCACTAATAGTAATTTCCTCTTCTTTTCCAGTCTCTCCTATCTGTTCCTCCACATCTGACTCTTCCTCACTCAACCATCCATTGCTTGTTTCTGGTTGGCTCAGGTCCCACCATCTCATCTGCACACAACTTATATCTTCTTCCTTAAAGAAGTAAAGATCCTCCAGATCCTCTTCCAATTCTGCTAGATCCTCTTCTAAGTCTGCCAAGTAATTTAGGCCTCGTTCAGGCTGATCATCCTGATATTACCCCAACTGGCATTCCCCGATAGCATTAATGCTGAGAAATTCCGGCAATATGACCGCTGGCTTCGGCTGATCGATGGCCACAATGTATAAATTGGGATCGTACTCCTCTGCGAGCAAGATCCCCTTCTCTATGACACAGGCATCAGGTGACCCTGTCTTTAGTGCATTTTCTTCTCTCCGTTTCTATTACCATGGGCCTGGGTTGGGTTTGTGGTATCAGATCCATCATGCACAGGTCTGTGTCGTCTGGAATGACCACCTTCGGTTTTGTTAGGTGAGATGAGGTAATGTATGTGCTAGAAGGTGGGCTATGGATGTGGTTAATATTTATGGACCGGGGGACTTGGTTATGTGCAGGAAGCTGGTTGGTTGCTACGTTTGGTTTAGTGGGCAGAGCGATGACTTTGTTGTTAATGAGATCCTGGATCTCATGATGTAGACGGTAGCACATGTCCGTGGGATGGTCATGTTGTTGGTGGAAGATACAATACTGGGTAGGGTCATGTTTGGGTGGCAATGGGTCTGGAAATGGACGTTGATCGAGAGGCTTGAGATGCCCCTTTTGCATTAATAGCTTGAGGGCATAGGTGTAGCTCGACTTTTTCGTGCCCCCTTTCAGAAGTCGAAATAAGCCCTACAGTATCGGACTCCCGCGGTTCTAAATCTGATTCCACAAGTGCAATGTGAAATAGATAAACACCAAAGAGTCCAAATTCAGCGAGTCTTTTGGAAAATCGATTTTGAATCAAATTGCCAAAAATGGACTGCTTTGCCAGATACAGAGTCGCCACCTAAATGTTTTATTTTGAGGAAATTTAGGAAACCCATGACTCGTGCCGAAGGTCACATGTCCGTCATCACCAAGATTGTCTCGGCTCGGGAACTTAGGTACGAGAGGAGAAGGTCATGAATTGAGCACCCCCGCTCGCCCGATCAAAGATTGGCCTCTACTAATCATGATATAAATCTTACTTTGCATTATATGTTCTTGTTCCGGTTATTAATCTAGCATTACTATGTGATGTGCATATACAAGTATAGACTAACTTACAAAAATTGGAACACTTGAGTCATGTTTGTTTTCTAAAAAGAGATTGAATTTGCCACTTGAAAAGTGGGCTTAAATGTGCATGGCTCAAATTATTCCAATTCAAGCAATTAGCCTTCATCCATAGACATACAAGCAGGTATATCAATTAAGCACTTAGCCTCATGGTAAGCATGCTAGACATGGCAACAATCACACTCATGCAATATGCTAAAGCAAGGAAAGGCTCACCTCGTACTCCAAGCCAAAAAGACATAAGAGAGTTAGAAAAAATACATGATTCCTAACTATGCAATATGACTAATGGAACACATGTGATATGTAATCTAAAATATGCTCAGCTACTTAACATGGCGTATGAATCAATTGATAGCATCTGGTTTAAGCATGTATTCAAATAAGTATTAAACTAACAATGCATTTGGAATGATGAACTGAGCCTCGGTGCATGCAATACAAGCGGATGCAAACATGAAGAATGCTAATTTGAACATGATGTCCCTATACTAACCATCATAAGCAGTCAAATAAAAGGAAGAAAGACGTAGGGTTGGAAGACATACACATTATTAGAACATTATGCTCTCACGAAGGAGAGTCCAAATGAATAAAATAACTAGCTAACTATTTAAGCTAAGCTAATTAATTAACTATTGTGGGGAAATGGTTTGGAAATACTCTTCTGATCTTGGGGGACGCTCGTGATCCTCAGCTAATCACCTGAAAAGGAATAAACACTCCGGTCGGGGGTGCCGGAATTAGCACTCCGACGGGCCAATCAGTCTCTACTCTCTGGATTACTTGTATTTTAAGTTAAGTGTAATGGTTCTCACATACCTTTCTCTGACTGATGATCCTGTATTTATATTATTCTCTTTGGGCCCTAGGGCCAGGCCCATGCTTGATCCTTTACATGTACTTCTACTCGACCTTTGCTCTACTAATTGGAAAGCCGTTTATTTTATTCGGCTCTTCAATTGACTAGGGTCAATGCCGAATAAAGATTATGTCCCGGACTGGACTCGTCCATTCGTCCCTATTGATCCAATGAAATCCGGCTCTCACAATTGCCCCCCAAACACCCCACTAGCATCAGTTTAGTTGGCGTGTTTGGCTTCGAGCCTGGAAAGTCAAAAATTCGGCGGTTAATCCTCCTCCCAATGTGTGTCAGAACGCGTACATGCTTTTTGGTCATTATAACGATTTCCCGCCCCTTCGTACACTGCCTCCATTTAATGTGATTTAAAATTGTCTCCTCGAATGTATGTTTTGAATACTCAAAAATATTTGGTTCTCCTTCTAGTGTGACTCTTTCACTTCGCAGCTTCTACAACTCCTTGTTTCTCGTTTTCCCCTTCATCTCCTATAAGTTTTCTTTTCCTTCACTTCCGATCCCACTTCCTTGTTTGCTTTTAGTTTCCCATAATCCTTGGGCTGGCCGGGATGGCAAAACATCTGAAGGAGCTCCTTTCAGTGGATCGAATCTCCGGCTTTCGACGCCATTTTTCCATCCCCGATGACGTCCATCTGTCACTTTTGGCAGACAGCACCACTAATATGGAGAGGGATGATGAGAGCACAATCGTCTTTCCTTTCCTGTCAATTGCTGAGGGCAGAGTCCGCTTTCCCCTTCACCCATTTTTGAGGGCCGTTCTTCAATACTGGGGTCTAATCCCTTCCCAGCCTAACGTAAATTTTTTTCGCATCATAATGGGAATTGTAGAGCTAAACCGGCGTCTTAGGATTAATTTTGGTATACCCATCGTTCAGCATTGTTATGTCCTAGCCAAATCTACTGGCCGGCTAGGACGCTACTTTCTTAGAGCCAAGGATACTGATCATCACTTAGTGACTATGCTTGCCAGCTCTGGCAAGCGTGTCGATGACGTGATGGTCGTTGTCCGAGGCAATTGGGAATTCGGCGAGGGTGAAGATTGCCTAGACCCCGTGCCAAGGCAAAAAAGTGAACCAAGTGGCCGATTAGATAAATTTTGTTTCTGTTATTACAATATCTGTATTCGGCACAATATACATCTAATTGCTTTGTTTATGCAGGCAGCGACTTGAAGAGAGTATTGGCTGCAGACAACAAAGCTGTGCTCGCAGAAATTAAAACCGCGCTATAGTTCGTCAGCCGTCCACACCTTCAAAAACAAGGGAGGGCAGCCCACATTCTCCTGCGGTACGAGCCGACTTACACGACATTTTCGGCAGCAGACAACATTCCAATTCCGCGAGGTGACAACCATCTTACAGCCCTTATCTTCCCCAGCTTCAAGAACTTAAGGCAGATTGGTTTAGAAACATCCGATTCGGAACACGTAGAAGAACAAGCGGCCGAACAAATCGCCGAGGACCCGAACCAGTTGGCAGTGGAGGTTAACGAAGCTCTTAACTCGGCCTTTGAGGAAGCCGGACTCAATTCGTCCAACCCTCCGTCCACATCAGGCCGAGGGGACGTCTCCTTCGAAGATATTTTTATAAATTTGGGAGACCTTCCCGGCGCTTATTTTGAGGGTATGGCTGGGGAAAGTCTTATGCAGTTGGCACGAAAGAAAAACGCCGAACGCATAGCCACCCGACGGAAAGCCAAGGCCATCCATTCTAGAGATGCCCCGACTGAATCTTTCGAACCTATTATTGTAGAAGAAACGACTCGAGTTCATGTGGCCGAGACGAAGAAGGATGCCGAACGGCCGATTCCAGAACGGGGAGAAAAATGTACCGCCAAGAGCGAGGCCGGCTCTGAGGAGAACCCCGTTGATAAACGGCCACGCTTAGAGAAGTCGGATATGGTTGCTCCTTTTGTTGTTGAACCAAAAATAAAAAAAACCATGCCGATCTCCTCTGAAGCGTCGGCCTTGAACGATCCAGCTGTGGCGTTGAGCTTGGCTGCCTCGGTCTCATTACCGGCTGACAAGGCAACCTTTCGGGCAGAGCCAGATTTGGTAGCAATAGCACTAGCTGCCCAATCGGCCCTTCTGGTATGTGACTTGATCCTAACTCCTTGTTTTGGTTTGGTTTGCAAACAGTATTTCTTGGTATGTGACGATCCCAACTTGTTTTTGCAGACGGTTGGAAGGATAGCCGAAATAGGCCGCCGCTAGCATGATACCATTGAAAGAATTGGCCGTTTGAAGTTGGAAGTTGAGGGTGAAAGGAGCAGGGCCGAGTTCGAGGCGGCGAGAGCCACAATGGAAAGTGCACGGGCCGAAGCTAAGAAGGAGGGGGCGCGGATTGCTGACTAGCTCAGATCCGATGCCAAGAAGAGGGCAAACGTGAGCGAGGAATCACTCAAGTTAGCCAAGGAGGCGCTTGCCAAGCTGGAGGCCGAATTGGAAGAGTCGAAGAAGGTTAAGGAAAAAGCCAACTCCGAGGCTTCCGCGGCATTCGAGGCTGGGAAGAGCGCCACCCTTGAAAACTATGTAGAAGAAGTCCCCAAATTCGAGAATCGGGGATTCAAACACGGCTGGCTCAAAGCCCTTGCCACCGCTGGAATGACATTGGCCATGCCAATTCCATACGAGCAAGTGGACGTTGAGCTGCTTGAGTCTGATCCCGAGGATTGATTTGCGAGACATTGTAGTTTTGTTAGGTATTTTCAATGTATGTTTTTGTAAACATGTTTTGTTTTCTTAGTAGACATCTATTTACTTGGGGTAATCTTCATGTATAAAATGATGACTATGTTGTATTCAATTTATGAATGAATATTTCCCTTGCCTTGCAATATTTCATGTATTTAATTGTGGTTATCGATGAAAATTACTGTTTTGTTTTTGGTAGATAAACGTTTGCATACACTTACCGATTAGATAACTAAGGGTTAATTAATGTGATCAGATTAATAAATGTGGTCTTGCCGAGTATCATTAGTTTATGGGGCTTAGGTATTTGGCCGATCAGATTAATAAATTTGTCCTTGCTCCAGCCAATGTATAAACCCTGAAAGCCGAATACTGCGGCACAAATCGATTGGCATCGGGCTTAGGTATTTGGCCAATCAGATTAATAAATCTGCCCTTGCCCCAGCCAATGTATTAACTCTGAAAGCCGAGTATCATTAGTTCATGGAGTGGTTGCGGCACAAATCGATCGGCGTCGGGCTTAGGTATTTGGCCGATCATGTTAATAAATCTGCCCTTGCCCCAGCCAATGTATGAACTCCGAAAGCCGAATATCATTAATTCATGGAGTGGCTGCGGCACAAATCGATCGACGTCGGGCTTAGGTGTTTGGCTGATCAGATTAATAAATCTGCCCTTGCCCCAGCCAATGTATGAACTCCAAAAGCCGAATATATCTTCTAGATCAGAATGAATCAACAATGCCGAACATTGGTGGTTGCAGGAGTGCGCGCATTGATGATGTCACCTCAGGAGTGGGGTGCACTCTTGAGTGATTAAAAAGGGGGTGAGAGATTCCATTTGAGTTTCATAAAGCGACTCGATTCTGCTCGTCCTCCGTGGCTGGAAAAGTGTGAATGTCAGCTAGACTTTTCTTTAATAATAAGGGAGAGGACAGGACTCTGGCGGAGCTGGACTCATCAATGAATCGAGGTGGAGAGCCTCCCCATATGGGAGGCAGGGCATCTGCAAAGCACGAGAGGCGCCACTCTCCGCGTAAACAAAGCAGGTCACCAAGGAAGGAGAAGCACCAGCGGGGGAGCTTCCCTCGTTTACGAAGTGAGGTCAGTGGACCACCACGCTTATTAAGCTTTTCTGTTTTTGTTGGGAACAAACCGATGACAGAGGCGGATTCCATCATCCGTGACCCGAACGTGGCGGTCGAATTTGCACGACAGATCTTTCCGCCAGAAGTCCAGCAGTCAATGGTCGGTCGACCTGACTTTGAGGTGTTTCGAGAAGGCATTCATGGGGCGGTGAAAGGGCTGTACACCGCCTATGAAATCGGCATGTGCCTTCGTGCTGCGTGACGAGAAATAGAGAAGAATGATGAACGTATTCGAAATTTGGAAGCTCGCGCGGAAGCGGCTGAGCGTGAGCTAAAGAAGGTCAAGGCCGGTTAGGCGCAACCAGCCGGACAAGCTAACCCAGTTGTGGAAGAGAGGGTGACCCAGCGCCTTATCAGTAATGCAATTGCCGATCGTGATACGGCGAGCATGTTCGCCATAGAGTCCGCGAAGGGGAGGGCTTATGAAAAAGGCTTCCATGAAGGCCGGAAAGTAGGGATAGAGAAGACCAGGGAAAAGCTCGCCGAGGAAGTTTGCCGATGTGAAAATCGTGGATTTAAGTACGGTTGGATCAAGGCACTTCAAGGCGCGGAGGATCTCTGAGCAGCGGGCGTTGATTCGGCGTTGCCGCTGTACCAACGTGATCACTTCCCCTTTTCCGCCTTCGAAGTCGAGAAGAATGACGATGAAGGAGACGCCGGATAAAAGTAGACATTGTAATGCTCAAATTATGTAATTATTGGCTAATTGAATAATAGTACATTTTTTACTTCAAGTGTTTTCAAGTGTTATCATACTTTCTAATTATATTAGTACACTGCATGCCAATCGATTAATCTAAGGACACATTTTATTTTGAATGTTCGCATGTTTCAGCCTACGTTTATACGACATGTTTCACCACGCGTTTATACGGCTTGTCCCATTTCATTTTGAATGTTTACATGTTTTAGCCTTCGATTATACAGCTTGCCTCATTTCCTTTTGAATGCCAATCATGCACTGATGGGGATCCGAATCCGGAGACTTGGCCAATCGTGATATCCACAAAGGGTGCTCCGAATCCGGAGGCTTACTCGGCCCATAGGTGTCGTGCACCAATGGGGCTCCGAATTCAGAGACTTGGCCAATCGTGATATCCACGAAGGGCGCTTTGAGTCCGGAGGATTAATCGGCCCAAAGGCGTCATGCACCAATAGGGCTCCGAATCCGAAGACTTGGCCAATCGTGATATCCACGAAGGGCGCTCCGAATTCAGAGACTTAATCGGCCCAAAGGTGTCATGCACTAATGGGGCTCCGAATCTGGAGACTTGGCCAATCGTGATATCCCTGAAGGGCGCTCCGAATCCGGAGGCTTAATCGGCCCAAAGGTGTCATGCACCAATAGGGCTCCGAATCCGGAGACTTGGCCAATCGTGATATCCACGAAGGGCGCTCCGAATCCGGAGGCTTAATCGACCCAAAAGTGTCGTGCACCGATGGGGCTCCGAATCTGGAGACTTGTATTGGCCAATCGTGATATCCACGAAGGGCGCTCCGAATCTGGAGACGTGTATTGGCCAATCGTGATATCCACGAAGGGCGCTCCGAATCCGGAGGCTTAATCGGCCCAAAGGTGTCATGCACCAATGGGGCTCCGAATCCGGAGACTTGGCCAATCGTGATATCCACGAAGGGCGCTCCAAATCCGGAGGCTTAATCGGCCCAAAGGCATCATGCACCAAAGTGGGCTCTTGAACAAATCGGCCCAAAGGCTTAATCCGAATCCGGAGACTTGAACTAATCGGCCCAAAGGAGTCCTGATGCTGCTGCACTACGTAATACTGATCAGAGGGGATAATCTGTTAGCACCCCGATGCTATGCCCCTGGAAGTAATGCATTAGTTTTCTTGCCGCCATGACTAGGGCTAGGATGAGTTTTTCCAGCGGAAGGTAGCGTGTTTCGGCGTCAACCATTGCCTTGCTCACATAATACACTGGCCGCTGCTCCCCCAGCTCTTCCTTTATCAGTACGGCGCTGACAGCCCAGTCAGAAACTGCCAGATACAAAATGAGCGGGTCGCCTGCCGAAGGTATTGTTAAGAGTGGAATTGATCGGAGGTAGGTCTTGAGGCCGTTGAAAGTAGCTTCGCACTCGGCGGACCATTCAAAAGCCTTGCCCTGCCGTAGTGTATGAAAGAATTGTCGGCAGCAATCTGTAGACCGACTGGTGAACCTGTTGAGTGTGGCGGCCATCCCCATCAACTTTTGAACCTCTTTCACTGAACGAGGGGAGCCAAGCTCCAAGATTGCTGTGATTTACCTCGGGTTGGCTTCGATTCCTCGGTGGTTGACAATGTAACCCAAGAATTTGCTAGAGTCGATCCCAAATGCACATTTTGAAGCGTTCAGCTGCATTTTGTATTTGCGTAAAATGCCGAATGTCTCTTCCAGATCGGCTAGATGAGTTTGTTCTTCTTTGGACTTGACCACCATGTCATCAATGTATACTTCCATAGTCTGGCCGAGTTGCTCCTTGAACATGGCAGTGACCAGTCTTTGGTAAGTTGCCCCCGCATTCTTCAGCCTAAAAGGCATAACCTTATAGCAGTAGGTTCCTCTTGGGGTGAGGAATGCAGTTTTGTCTTGGTCCTCCGGATGCATGGCGATTTGATGGTAGCCTCTGTAAGCATCGAGGAAGCTCATACGCTAATGGTGTGCCGTCACATCTACAAGTTGGTCAATTCTGGGTAGGGAAAAACAATCCTTGGGGCAAGCTTTGTTTAGGTCCGTGAAATCAACGCACACTCGCCAAGTCCCATTTTTCTTCTTCATAACCATAGTATTAGAGAGCCATGTAGGGTAGGTCACTTCTTTGATTTCCCCGGTGTCGAGCAACCTGTTAATCTCTTCAACAACAGCGGCAGTGTGTTTTGCGGCTGATCGCCGGCTTTTCTGAATGATCGGCTTGCATTTAGGATCAATATTCAAACGGTGCTACGAGACAGACGGATCTATACCTGGCATCTCGTATGGAGTCCACGCAAAGACATCAAGGTTGTTGAGCAGGAAGGAAATTAGCTGCTGCCTGTTAGCTTGATTCAGGGAGGCGCCGACCATGAAGAACCTGTCTGGGTTTCCGTTGATTTCAACTTGATCTAGGGCTTCCGTGGCCTTTTCACTTGGGAGCCGCCCAATATCGTCGAGGCTCTCTTGATTCGGTGCCTCAATAGAATTCACTTGTAACTCCTTTGGTGTCTTTCCAGCAAGGAGATAGCATACTTGTGCTGACTTCTGAGAGCCACGGATTTGCTCAATGCCACGTTCTGTCGGGAAACATAACAGCTGATGATAGGTGCTTGGCACGGCCTGCATAGTATACAACCAAGTTTGCCCCATGATGAGATTATACGATGATGGTAGCTTGACGACCAAGAATTTCACATCCACTGTTCGGGAGCCCGCTCGGACGGGTAGTGTGATTTTCCCCAATGGGTATTCTGGATTGGCGTTGAAGCCGAATAATGGATAAAAAGCCGGAGAAAGATCCGATTCAGAGAAGCCGAGTTTGGTGAATGTCTTGTAATACATAAATTCCAATGTGCTCCCCGGATCAATAAGTACGCGCTCAACAGTGAATCGGTTTACGCGTAACTCGATCACCAAGGGATCGATGTGGGGAAGTGTCACTCCGACCAAATCTGAATCATCAAAAGCAATGCTCGCAGTTTCATGGGGCCGTTTAGCCGGAGTGAGTTGATTTTAAGGGTTGGGATTCGACTGAATCGTATGCACCGTGGAAGACATTGGCAGGCTATATATCATGTGGATCACGCCGAGTGGAGGGAAATCATGTCTTAAGGCTATTGTTTTGGTTGAGTTGCCTTTTCGGATGTATTGTTGTAGCCGACCATCTTATATCAATTCCTCCAGGTGATCCTTCAATGCGTAACAACTCTCAGTATCATGGCCGTGATCCTTGTGATACTCGCACCGCATATCCCGTTTTTTCGTTTCGGGAGGTCCCACCATTTTGGACGGCCATTTGAAGAACAGAAGGTGTTGGACTTTGGACATAACCGCGCTGATCGGCTCTGACAACTTTGTGTATTTCTTGTCGGCGCGCCTTGTGCGCCTACCATCGACTTGCAGTTGTTCATTTGCTCGATGGGGGCATTGGTCGCTCAATCGGCGAGAATCCCGTCTCTTGTCCCGTTTAGCCCGATGCCGCGATTCAGGGCTCTAAGGTGGTACAGAACTTATCGGCTGAGCAATTTCAGAAGGGGCTGTCTTGTTGGCCACGTTTCCGGCTTTAAACCGCAAGGTGTCATCCTCCACTTTGCAGTATTCCTCAACTTTCTTCATCAACGACCAGACTGTTTTAGGGGGTCTTCTAGTCAAGGAGCTGCAGAGAGCACTGTCAGGATGCAAACCCATTTTAAAGGCGGTGATGGCCATGAAGTCGTTGCAAGCATCATCAACAAGATTAAAGCACTCCCAGTAGCGTGCCGAATACGCTCTTAGTGTTTCTCCTGGCTGGATTTGCATTGCCCAGAGAGAGTCGGCTTGTTTCAGCTGGACCTCGTTGGTGATGAATCTGGCCCTAAAGGATTTCTGTAATTGATGGAAGCTCTTGATCGAAGCCGGCTCCAGTTTATAATTCCACCTGACAACCAATGGTCCCAAACTGCTGGGAAATATTTGGCACATGAGAGCCTCGTCGTCTACATGCAATGTCATGGCTTGCTTGTAGTGACGGATGTGATCGGTGGGGTCTGATTTCCCATCATAGAGAGTGAACGACGGAGCTTTGAACTTTTTGGGCAGGACCGCCTTTGCGATCCGTCGTACAAAGGGATCATGCTGGTTTTCTTCGTCTGAACTGTTTCTTCTTCGCTTATGCCTTATATGTACACTCTCTTCAGAAGAATTGGTAGCTTCGAGTCGACCCTTCTTTTTGGGCTCCAGGGATAATGAGTCAGAGTCACTGTCAGTGTTCTGTTGTCAGGCTCAAGGTCGTCGGCCATCTGCCCTCAGAGGTCGTTCCGGATCTTAGCGTACAGCTTGTTTGGACTTCGCTACTTCCAAGGCCAAATCCTGACGGAGACGTTCGTTCTCAGCGATCATGTTCTCCAACCTCTGTTCGTTTTGCTTTGCTTGCTCCATAATCGCTTGCATTGCCTCTTGTGCTGATGTTAAGGGTGAACTGAAGTTCAAGGCCTTCTTGCGGTAATATTCTCTGGCCCAAGCATATTGCTTGGAGTGGTTTCATCTTGCGGTGTAGGGTCGACAGTAACTGCCGGAGGATCTTCTGCCACGCCTGCCATGGATGTGCTTGAGTATTCCCACAGACGGCGCCAATTGTGGGGAAGTGGTTTGGAAATACTCTTCTGATCCTGGGGGACACTCGTGATCCTCAGCTAATCACCTGAAAAGGAATAAACACTCCGGTCGGGGGTGCTGGAATTAGTACTCCGACGGGCCAGTCAGTCTCTACTCTCTGGATTACTTGTATTTTAAGTTAAACGTAATGGTTCTCACATACCTTTCTCTGACTAATGATCCTGTATTTATATTATTCTCTTTGGGCCCTAGGGCCAGGCCCATGCTCAATCCTTTACATGTACTTCTACTCGGCCTTTGCTCTACTGATTGGAAAGCCGTTTATTTTATTCGGCTCTTCAATTGACTAGGGTCAATACCGAATAAAGATTATGTCCCGGACTGGACTCGTCCATTCGTCCCTATTGATCCAATGAAATCTGGCTCCCACAACTATTACAAACCAAATGAAATAAATTAACTCATAACTAATTAACTACTTTAGCTAATTAAATAATTACAACACAAGTATAATTAAAAGAAGTAAGTAAGCTAAACAACTAATTACTCCACCTCGGGAAGCAAGGAATGTTCATTTGCATGTTCGATTTCCACCCAAAAAGCCACTGTTTTGCTTCTAGAGAGCTTCTGTTGCATAATAGAACACATACACTGTTGCCCACTTCCAAAATGGCTCTACTCTGCCAAAGGAACGCACTGCTGAATTTTGCATTAGTCGCCGGCTAGCCACTGGTGAGGGACGCCGGCCATCAAAGGTGATTTGTCGGCCACTACTGGCTATGGAAAGTGGCTTGCAGACCACTGCTGCCCAGTTCACCTTGTTGCCACATAGGACAAATAGAGCATGCACAAGGGATTCTCTAGGGTTGTCTGCACAACTCACCCCTCCTTTTCATGAACGAATCAAAGAAGAAGTAAACTTAAGCCACAAACCACTAACTCAAGCAATTTCATTGCATGATGGCTTGTGAATCAAAGTATGCAAGTTCAATAAATGCAACAAAATATGACTCTAACCTCTTCCCTTTTATGAATTGATCAAAAGAAGTAGTAACCTTGGAAACTTGAATCATTTCATCACTAATGAGTTTAAACTGCCTCAAGTTTCCATGTGTTCAATTAACTGAACATAACCAAATTATTATCTTGTACCATTTTAGCCTCAATTTTAGTTACTCAATTTTAAATTACCATCCGTTCTTTAATTCATTAAGTCCAATGGTGAGTTTAAGTCCTCTAAATGGAAAGAAGCGTCAAACAAGGAGTTGTTCTTGGCATGAGAGAGATGTAATGCCCTGGTAATGAACCTCCGAAGAGATTAAACCATTTAGCATGGAAGGTATCTTTCTCATGCTAAAAACAACATATATGGGACATCAATTCACCACTTTCAATTAGATTACAACAATATACAAGATAACAATAAATCAAAGTAAAAGAACAAAATAGATAAGAAATGCAAGAAAATAAAAGGTTTGTGAAATTCACCTTCTAAGAAAAGGATGAACTCCTTAGTTCACAAACTCCCTCTTAATCACCCTCAAGTGTAGGAAGTGTGTTCTCAAATCCTCAATTCGAAATTATGGAGTTTATGGTATTGAAAGTGGCTAACTCTCTAGTTTCTTTCACTTTCAATCACTAAAAACTTTTCCTTATGATCAAGGCAATTGATCTTTGGCTATATCAGAATTTTTGGAGTGTTTTTGGTGTATGGAAATGAGGAATTTCAGTAGTTATGTAAGGTTGGAAGTATTTTGGCTCAAGATTGAAATGTTTAATGTTTTCTCTCTTTTCTTTCTAACTCTCTCTTGAATCAAATGTTTTTTTGCCCCCTACTGAGCCTCTCCCTCTTTGTCCTTATATAAGCAAAACATAATATAATAATATATACCTCATCTATATGCATATAATATAATAATAATATAAACATAATAATAATATAAATATATATATATATGCCTGATGTTTGATATCTGCAGTTGAGGGCTGACCGACATCAAACAATGTTTATTATTTATTTTTTTATAATATATATATATATAATACAATATATAAAATATATAATTTATGCCAAAATAATGAACATATAATATAATAATATTAACTATATATAAAATACTAAACATATAATATAATAATATAAATTTTTTTATTATTTTCTTTTATATATATAAAATATAAAATTTATATCAATTTATATAAAAACACCAAAAATATGAACAAACAGATAAAATTATGCAAAATTACAAAAATACTAAACTAATGAAATATTCAGAATTTTAAAACAATTTGGCCATAATGGTGAAGGTTGGGATTAAAGTTCAAATTCCATCTCTCTTGCTAAGGATTCTGTGAGAAACACATTCTAATTGTCATCATCGGGTAATCAAAAGAAAGCGCCCAAGTCTTAGGGTCGGTCAAAATTGGAGTGTCTACAGTGGGTTGGACTCATATGGAGGGGAGTAAAAACTCTTTGATTCCAGGGTGAACCGGTGTTTTGTGAGGGTTGTGAGGTCATGGCAGTAGCAAAGGGATCAGCCATCTTGGCCGTTAAAACAACAGTACTGATATCCGCAGGCTGTGGAATAGTGATACTGTTAGCATTGGTACTCTGGGAGAATGGCCTTCTTGCAGGTTCGCTTGTTCTGTGGATGATACCCTTTTTGAATGCACTCTCGATCTGGACCCCTAGCTCATATAAGGAAGCAAATGTGGACAACGGAGCCACTATCATTCTTTGCAACATGTCTGGCTCAAGGTTCTGGACCACCAGTCGGACTTATTCTCTTTCGGCAGGCCTATTTGTCATTCGAGCTGCCTTGGCTCTCCTTCAGGCAAATCAATGAATGATTCTTTGGGATTCTGGGTAGTAGCCTCTAGCTCACTAATGGTTACTTCTATCTGGGTGCTATATGAATACTGATTGACAAATGCCTCAGATAGCTCCTCTCAATTTCACTTTGTTGAGTCTTCTAATTTAGTGTACCAGATGGCTGCCACATCAGACAGGGTTCTCCCAAACAAGGAAAGCTTCTGTGCTCTAGACAAACCCATGGGCCTCAATACATCTGAGAATAACAGACATACACAATCAAATCCCTACTCCCATCGAATCTGTCGATGTGGGGCATCTTAAATTTCTTCGGTAATCTGACCGAAGCCTTAGTGTACCCATCTTCGATAACTGGAATGGAGTTGAAGCCCTGGGATTTCTTCAATGCTTTCTCCAATCTAGCAATCTTGACTAAGGCTAAATCAATTTCAATGATATCAAAAGGAAAAATTTCTGCAGGAGGTTGAACTGGAGGCCGATAAGCTAGAGCCAAGGGAAACACGTCCTGAGGATTCGGGACTGGCAGATTTTCTACTGGTGGGGGTAGATCCGGGTTTGGCTAAGCAGCTAGGATCGGATGCACGGTTGATGCTGATGCCCCAGATGTACGTTGTAGATCGGCAATCTCATCTTGTGTAGCCATCCTTTGGTTTACAGTGTCCATAGTTCTTTAGAAGGCCATCATCATGACAGTGAATTATTCTACGTTCTGTGTTGTATTCAGTGCCATTGCTGGTCTGGGTGAACTAGATGCTGGTGAACTGATTGAGTGAGAACGGATAGGTGTTTGCGGAATGCTTTGTACTGATGCTACTAACTTTCCGTTCCTTCTTCGTGAAGTGATTGGCAAAAGTGAGACCAACGCTAGCTACCCACCAACAAGGTCTTGAGCTTTGCAAAGCCTACCAAAGCGAGTCTACACAATGTAGCAAATATCGGGTTTTTCTGAAGCTATGATGGTAAACTACATAGCAAAAAGAAAGAAAAACATAATCAAAATTGGACAGCACTTCGGCCCTAATTCACAACAATCATAACACATAGCTGAATTGTAATCCCCACTGAACTCTGTTCTCAAATTTATACTGATATGAACCATCCTGTACAGTCTCACTAAAAAGGCATATATCAAGTAAAAAGAGCCAATACACCCCTATGAGGGGGTAGGGTTACCCTGTCCTAGATTTTTGGCATGATCTAGGCTGCACTATTTCAAACAATGAGTTTCATAACATCCTACAAACGGGGTAGCATCCTGTCCTAAGTTTGGAATAGTGGCTTAGAATGCATGAACTATTTAAACAACTTAAGACAACCCTAGAACAGCCCTAAACAGATGAAAAACAGTAGCTTAGAATGCATGAAAAGTGCCTAAAAAACTAATCAACAAAGAGAGAAAATAAGACTAGTAAGCAAGAATAAGGAGGGGTGGCTAACCCCTCCACTTTTGAAACCTCAAAGCATGATTTTTAGCCTTTTTTTAACTGTAAAAATCAATTTAGGGAGCAAAGAAAAAGATTGTGAAAGTAAGGGTTTGAGCTATAGGTAAAAGTGTAGAAAGAGTAAACTCTGTCTACCTTTTTGGTAGCTCACCCTTTTGGTAGCTCTCCAAACCCAAACTGAAACACTTGGAAGAGGATCAAAACAACACAAAACAATAAGAACTAGGTAGCAAATGAAAGAAATGAAAGCAAGAGGGAAGATAGCAAGCTTATACCTCTTGACAAAGGTAGCTCTTTGTTTGTGAATCAAGCTAAGTCTCAACACACTCTTAAGCTTGAATTATGGTGCTCAAGGCTCAACCAAGGTTCCTAGGCTAAGGTATGAAGGTGTATATGGCGCATGGATATAGGTTCGAGGTGATAGGTTAGCTCAAAGTGTTACTTGCACAAGAAGAATGAGAAGAAGGAGCTCTCAAGGTGGTATAGAGGCTTTCTTGAAATTTTTCAACCCTCAAAACAGAGATATGTGGTCGTTTTTATAGAATTTGAGCCAAAAATATCATAAATATCTTCAAAAATAGACAGTTGGCGGCCTCCCGCCTAGAACAGTGTTTCTCACTACCAAGGCCCGGCCAGCCCTCAATAGCCACGGCCAGCCCTCACTGAGGCACGACCGAGCCTTAATGTGTTCCCCTGTTTTTCTGCTTCTGCCTCAGCACAGAGTGACACAAGATGTAAAAAAGGATTTCTTGGGTATAATCAATGGGAATATGGAAGGTTTGGGGTTGTTTCGAAGCTTAAACAAGGATTCTTCGTTGAAACCTCAAACCACGCACAACACCACTTTCATCATCGAGTGTACCATACAAAGCGCTCGAGCCTTGCAGGTCGTCAAAAATGAGGTGTCCATACTATTGTGTTTGGATCAATAAAAAAGAAAAAAGGATATATGTGTGTGTGTGTTTGTTGTTTTTTTATTATATTGTATTTATATGGGCAATTTAGGTATTTAAAAAAATTATAAATAATTTTGTTTAAGAGGTGCTATTAGCACTCCATCTATTATTTTGGACCCCCCATTTCTTTGGAAGGTTTGGGCTTGTTTTGAAGCTTAAAACCCTTAAATTTTCTTTTCTCTCCCCAAATAATACCAAAATTATCCTTGTAAAAACATTGCACCCATTCAATTGAATGCATACCCCCCACACCCTTACACCTCAAAAAAACCTCTCTTTCAAAACCCTTAACAAAACCCACGAAGAAGAAGAAGAGTCAAGTGTGATTACTGTCTCTGCTGTCTCATTCTTTTCTTCAGTTTAACTATTGTCACAGTTGGTATGCTCTCTCTCTCTCTCTGTGTGCCACGTCATCCTTTTCTTCGGTGATTAATGTTTGATAACCTGTTTTCGAATAAATAATAAATGTTCGGTTACCGATTCCTAAACAAATAAACAATGTTCGAGCCTGTGTTCCTAAATATCGGTCATATGTTGGGGAGTTCAGTCCCGAAAAAATGACGAACATTTTTTATTATTTTTTTCCATTTTTTTAAAGAAATTTACCCTTACAAGGCCAATCTCCTTTGAGTTAAGAACACCATCAAAGCTATGAACCTTTTCCGAACTTTTATTGTTGTACTCCTTTCATCTCATAGAGTTGCGGTTACATTGAAGGAGAAGTGTAGGTAATCAAATGGCTGCAACCGTTACCGCCGGAATATTGCCTCCAAAGGGTTTTCAATATTTTTTAGAGTGGGTAAGTTTTGAAGGTGGGATTTGGGGAAAATGGATGGGTGGTGATGGAGGTGAGTGCTCTTATAAACCCAATTCATGATGTAGTAGGCGTGTGGGTTTAATTGTGAGATGGGGTGTCCCAAAATTAATGATGTTCGTTTTAGTAATTTTATTTAAGGTTGTTATTGTCATAAAAAAAGCTAAAAATTGAGGGGTCTAAAATAATTCATGGGGTGTTAATAGCAGCACTCTTTTGGTTTCTTAACAAATCTCACAAATGTTAGTTTTGGAGATTTCTATTTTCACCATTTTTCTCCAGGCATATGAATCGTTGCCATAGATGAGGTATAGCAACCTCTTGGAGGTACTTGAGAGCCACTTCTAGGAAAGTGATTGTGTTCCATCTTAGTTAGTGTGTGACTCTCTCATATTTGGCCCATGACAGAAATCTTTGGCATCAGAGAGTTTAATCGCCTCATATGTTTGCCAAAATTGGAGATTTCAAGATGGTTTTAGGCTCAATTGGTTCAACTCAAATAGGCATATGCTAGTTTAGCTAAAGAGTATAAGTATATAGATGCTAAGCGCATCTCCAATGGTTTGCCATTGGAACTGCCATTGCCATAATATAGCAGCTATGTTGAAAAATGATGCTCCAATGGTTGAATATAACAGCTGCCATTTGTGCCAACTCAGCCAAAACTAACTGTTTCCCTCCCTCCCTCCCTTCCTCCCACCCAACAACTGTTTCACCATTTTTTTTTATCAAAATTCATTTTTTTTTTCATTTACCCAAAATCAGCAAAGTTTTTTTTCTACAAAATCAGTCAACAACAATCAATAAATCTCAACAAAATCTCAAACAACTTTAACAAATCTCAGATTCAAAAAAAAAAAAAAAAAATTCAACAATTTCATTGGAGCTCAACAAGCAATTTCATAACTTCAAATCTCAGAATCTTAGAATATGAACAAAACTAAAAATAATAAATACCTGGTTTTGGTAGTTCAAAGTAAATTTGGTGTTGAGTCACAGCGTCAAAGAAAGTGGTGAAGATATTGCCAGCGGTGAAGCAGATCTGGTGGTCCTTGGTTCAGAATCGGTGATCGTCTCTTCGATCTTGTCCAACGTCGTTGATCCATTCTAGGAGTGAAAGAGAGAGAGAGAGATGAGTGAGAGAAAGAGAAGGGTGGGGGTAGACGGCGACGATTGGCGATGTCGGAGAACAGAGAGAGAAGTGAGAAGGAGAAGAAGACAGAGTGAAAGGGTGAGAGAGATGGAGGAAATGTTGGTCTTCAGCGATTTGGGGGTAGACACCGTCACTAATTGAATAGAGAGAGAGAGAGAGAGGGAGAGTGAGGAAAGGTTGGTCTTTAGCAATTGAGGGGTAGACACCGTCGCCGATTGAAAAGAGAGAAAAGAGAAATAGAGGGAGACTGAGAGAGGGAGAGATAGGAGGAAATGGTAAGAGAGAGAGAGAGTGAGTGAGTGAAGACAGAGTGGAGAGTCAAGATGATTCTGGATCATTCATCTTAACCGTTAGAAATGGTTGAGATGGATGGTGGTGATCTGTCTTGGAAAGGCAAAAGAGTCGTTGTGCTCTTTTTGCCTGAAAAAAAAAATGTTTAAAATCAATACAAACAACAGCTATAAATGTTTCAATTTTTCATTGTTTTATATTTCTCTAGTCGAGAATAATGTAAATATATAATTTTTTTAGAAACAATTAAAAAAAAAAAAAAAAAAAAAAAAAAAAAAAAAACACTAAAAAGCCTATATCCAAACAATACGTACAAACTTGGAGGGAAAGTAGGTTGTGATTTGCCAAAATAACATGTGACTATTGGAGCACAATTGCTATAATTTGGCAAAATAGCACTATTCATTGCCAAATTATAACAATGATAAGCTATTTTAGCAAACACCATTGGAGATGCTTTGATGATGCTAGTGTTCTCTATCATTCTAATATAAATTGTCAACAAAGCAGTTAAAAATGTTAGCAGCCTATCTTGACCAACGGAAGAAGACTCACTATTTGTTTAAGGGAGAAGGATCCTCTCCAGTGCAGATTTTGAACTGAAGGGTATTGTTTGAGCCTATGGGGTTCATCATGGATTCCGTTTCGATGATCTAAACTGTTCATTTTGTCAGGTACTTCATGTATTTTATCCACACAAAAAATTAAGTCGATCTGATAATTGTAACTTATTCAATTTTTCACTAAAAAAATAAACAACAATTGTGTTTTTAAAAATAAACCATATATTTTTTTAATGACAAATGTAATAAATTGAATAAGTTATAGTTATCGGATTGACCAAATTTTTATGTGGACGAAATACACGAAGTACCTGACAAAATGAACGGTTTAGATCATCGAAACAGGGCCCGTGGTGAGCCCCACAAGTTTAAACAACACTCTCTAATCCAAAATCTGAACTGGAGGGGATCCGTGATGGGTCTCTCAGGCTCAAATAACACCCTCTAATCCAAAATTTGAATTGGAGAGAATTCTCCTCCTTACTAAAAATGAATCTTAAATTCAATATCTTTTTATGAACAATCAAGAAAAAATAAACAAATAAATAAATAAAATAAAATAAAATAAATAAAATGGCATGGTTTTGGAAAGGCTAACTGAGAGGAAGTTTAGGTCCACTTTACATGTGAAATGACAAGATCAAGGTGCCACAATTTAGTTCAAAGATCAGCCGTTTTAGAGAAGAGATATTATATTCGGATGGGCTAAACCCGGATCTAAATTTTTTTAATTAAATATTAGATTATATATTTTATTAGACCAATCCTAAGACTATATCCGCCAAATAAACATTTTCGTGAACAAAATTTTGGAATCAGCCACAAGTCAAATTAAGACAATCTGGAGACAAATTATGGCACAATAATTGTCTGCTAACTCAACTCAAAAACTAGAGGGAGAGGAATCCAAACAACAAAATGCATGATTGCCCCTTTAGCATTTCCGATCCGAGATAAGGTGGTGATTTGGAACCTGAAAAAAAAGCGGCGTCTTGTGCAGATCAAAAACGCAACATGTAACAGCTGAAAACGTAGACTGCTCATTTGGGAAGATCATAAAACGCAGGTTATAAAATTACAAGACTGCCCTTCATGTTTACAAGTTGAGGGTAAATTTCTTAATTTGAGTGAGGTAATTTGATCATTTTATTATGATGTGACATCATAAACAAATATTAACTCAAAAAGTCAATAAGTAGCTTTTTACCAACTTCTCAAATCATTTTCCAAAAAAACTAAAAATCTTGGTAAAAAGTCAAAAGCCAGCTTTTTACCAACTTCCCAAAACACCCGAAACGTTTCTTCCTTAGGTCTTTTCAATCCCGAGCCGGCCAGGAAAAGGTTTAATTTGCTAGAGGTGTGAAATGAATTGAAAATTTAGAAAGTTAAAATTTTTATTTTTAGTATTTTTTTAGTGATGTTTTTTTAAAAAAAAATTAAGCATTTTTTTTACATTTTAGATTTACCTAATCTAGATAAACTTAAAAATATAATATTTGTGATTTTTTTTATAAAAAAAAAAAAGATATACCCAATACAAAGAATAAAAAAAACAAAAATTTAATATATTTTCGTATTTTGTTATATTTATTAAATTTTTTTCAAAAAATTTTTGTACAAATTTTATACTTTTTAAATATTTCAAGATTAAGTTGATTTAAAAAGTAAAAATAAATTATTAAAATATTTTAAAGATTACTAAAAATATAAAAATATGAATTAAAAAGTCAAAAAATTATCTTTAAAAATTTTAAACCAAACAAAGTGTCTTGAGACTAGGAATGCATGTAGTAGTATTCCCCAAACGAAGGTAGTTTTCTCCTCTTCCAACCAATATAGTAAAAGGATTTATAAGCGAGTTAATACAGACCGGTCTTTTCTTAAGTGAAAAGAAAGATGAGAATTTAGTTAATTGTTTGATGTTGATCCCTCCAATTTTTCCATGCAAACAAAGTTGTACGAGCAAGAAATATTCTTTTCGTATAATCCTGTTGATCAAGTCTGCGCTCCTCCGTACGACGTCGCTTTACTCTCTGAAAACACAAACGTGAGCTAGCTGGCGGGTGTGTGTCGGATACCTCTCCGATGCCTAAGCCAGCAAAATAAACAAATAGACAAAAGCTCTGTGTATTCGAGAATCAAAGTTGTGTTACCTCTCCATAGGTGATGCTACGAGCTTTTATAGGTTCCGCGTGGCACAATCCAAGTAGGACTCTTACTCCTCCATGTAGAGTCTTCCTAGGAATCACATTCCTGAAAGATAATGCTTATCCTTCAACATCCCCCTCACTGCTTAAACCAAGTGAGATGGTTTTACCATGGTTGGATGTCAATACGACCGAGATAACATGGCCATGCTAAAGCCGCAGAATAGACCGAGCTTCAACTAGCTCGGTTCTTCCTTTCACTACGTGTACCTCGATGCTGGGTTGTCTGAAACCGTGCTAACCGTGATGAGTTTGGACCGAGCTAAATAATAGCAAGGTCTTGTGGTAGGCTTCAACATACCTCGGCTCAAAAGGTGTGACCGAGCTAACTATTGTCACTCTAGCCGTGGTGACCGAGTTAACTGCAAAGCCCTTTTGGATCGAGCTAACTACAATGCTCTCTGAGATCGGGCTAACTACAAGGCTTTCTATGACTGGGCTAACTCCTGGGCCCTTTTTACCCTTCCCTTCTTACCGTGGCCCACAGAACGGCCCTTTACCCAGCTCGGCGCAATTTACATATAAATTACCCTCTCAATTGCCCCTTAATTCCATCTACGCAGCATGATAGGGATTATCTTTTACTAGCCGAGCTAAAAAACTTTAGCCTTTCAACCGAGCTAAAAACTTTTAGCATTCCAACCGGGCTAAATTCTTTAGCATTCCAACCGAGTTAAGTTAACACCGGGCTACTCAAATATGCCTGGTCAAAACGTCTCTTCAGGCGCAGTAACTAAATCGATTTCCATTACAGGGACACGTAGCAAATGTTAATTGGCTAAATGCATCTGTCACGCCGCCCTTGTACCTCGCAAATTTTGAACAGTCCCGCCTTTTTGTCCTTTCTTCTGCACAAAACAAACCCTTCGTTTTGAATCTTTCATTGCACTATTCATCTCCCTCTTTCTCTTTCTCTGAGTTCCCATTTTTCCTCGACCTTGCACTTGCCGAGTTTGTGTTCATCTTCATTCCCTTCATCTTGGACTGGTAAGTGGTCCAAATCTACCTCCTTTTTGTTGATTTTGCTTTTGTCTTGCAACACATAGCATGCATATTTATATGTTTTTCGAAACATATGTTCCGTTTTTTCTGAACTTCGTTTTTTCTGGAAGAAACTTTGCAATATAAGTACTGTATATATGCACAATCTGAACAATTTTTCCCTTTGATCCAAAATCACACTCCAATCGAACTAGGAAGTTGTTTGTTTTAAGTATTACCATCACCAGACTAAGCAACCGACCTGAAACTCTTCGCCACACTTGTATTTTCAATAGGTCTTAAATACCTTCTGATTCACTCAGCCGAGCTATCGAACCATACTAGGCTTGCGCAATACCGCGCTAGAAATCCTTAACAATCAACCGGGCTACAACCTGGGGCTAACCTAGCTCCCTTAGTCCAAACCGAACTAAGAATGCTGCCCCAAGGCTCAACCGGGCAAAACCCCTTACTTAAACCGAGCTAAACTAGATAGCATCCCGTGTAGCCGAGCTAGGACTTCATTTATCTTGCCTTTGTTTCTTGTAGCACGGTCCAACGATCTGTGCTTAACACCTTTCTTTTTCACGTTGCAGACTTAGGTTGGCCAGGCACTCCTTTGCTTCAGCCAAGATACTCCATACCATCTCAGCACCGAGCTAGCATTTGTTGATTTTTTATACATAACTTAAAATCACATGGGTAAATATAGATTTTTAGTAAACTCACCAGGGGCCATAGCCGAATTTCGTAAGGACTACCAAATTCCGGATGATGTCCACCTCTCACTGGCCGAACTAGACACTGTTCCTTGGGGAAAACAAGGCTTTGTCCCTTTTAACGTTATTTCCATCGTAGAGTGCGGTCTGTGATTCCCTGTACAGCCCCTCCTTTGTGAATTCCTTAGGCAAACCAAGCTCTGTCCTACCCAACTTTCCACCAATTCTTACCGCATAATAAACGGTATTGCCGAGCTAAACCGCCGAGCTGGCCTTAATCTCGATCTAGCCGAGCTCTTCCATCAATACTCCATAGGATCGGCTAAAGATGGCTGGGTATACTATTTAAGAATAAGGCGCCGGCGTGAAAAAAAAAATAAAGAATACCCCGGATAAAGACGTGAATGATGATGATTTCTTTTGGGTATCTGGGAACTTTGAGGACCAACAGGCCCAGATCCCTGTCCACAGAATAAATTGGAACAAAGGTGTAGCCAGTATGGTTACCTCAGCTTTATTGCATGCTTTTCTTTACTTCAATTTTCACTTCCTGAACCGAACTAACTGTTGTCTTCCTTCATGCAGATTTGAACTTTCTCAAGTCCCAATACAGCTACCCCAACTTGAATGTTCTTCGCGCCGCGCTGCGATATCCAAACCGAAGTTGGGCCGAGCTACTGAATTTTGAGCCAACCTACCGATACAGTGGCAAACGAAAGACCAAGGTAACTGACTTCTTGTTGGAAGCCTCTCCTGAACCGGACCCATCCTTACCCCAAATCAATCTCATCCCACTAACCGCCGAACAAGAAATGGCCAAGAAGAGAGCCGTGCGAGCCCTTCTGACCGAAACAAACCAGCCCGAGGTACCACCAGCCGGTCAGACTCAGGAGACCGTGGTGGCCCTTCCATCCCATCAACCCTCATCATCTCGTCCAAACAAGCGTGCTCGGACTTCCACAACCGAGCCACGCCTTGTTGATGAAGAAGATACCATCCTTTCGCCAAGCCCTCCACCTAGCCCACAATCAGAGCGCTCTGACCGAGCTAGCTCTTCCAAGTGGGTTCCAAAGATCACTTTTAAGAACCGTGCTATACGGGATACTGATTCAGTGGTCGCTGAAAAAGACCACCTAATGGCATTCAATCTGGCCAAGAGAGTTTGCCTTCCAGCCGACATGGAGCACCACAACCATCTCACCGAGCTGAAGGCCATTCACTCGGCCACAAAGTTAATGGTGTTGGTAAGTAACCTCCTTTTCTTATCTTTCTAATTTGCACAACTTTCGGCCCGGTTTTACTACAAGTCTCTTTCCATTTTTTTGCAGGCCATGCAGAAGAACCACATCACTCACAAGCGTGTATTGGAACTTCGCAAAACGACAAGGCAAGCAATGGCTGAGGTAACCAAAAAAACCACCGAGCTAGAACAGGCCAGGAAGCAGATAACTGAGCTACAAACCAAGAATGGCCATCTGACCGGTCTTGTTAGCTCGACTGAAGCAGATAAGCAAAAGGCTGCGGCCATGATAAAAGATAAATATCTGCGCGAGCTGGCCAAGCTTGAAGGAAAAAAGAATGCCGAAATAACCAAGCTTGAGAAGAAGCTGGAGGATGCGGAGGACCGCGGTTTCAAAGAAGACGAAGCCCTGTACATCAAGCAGTGTGAAGCCGTGAAGGACCTGTTCTTTAAATGCGGGTAGAGGGGGGCTGTGGCGCAGCTCGATCATGGTCCTGAGATCGAGGTCTTCAATCCTCCTCCATATTTCATACCGAGCTCACTGGCGGAGTATGCTGCTACCATTCAGCAGCAATTTCTGGAGAAGGAGGATGAAAATGAAGCTCCAGAAGACAACACTCGATCCGGTCACCAGTCTACCTCCCCAACTCCAGAGGTCTCCATCCCACCTTTGCCAGCTGTGTCCGATGTTGTGCTTCCAACCGAGTTTAACCAGAGTGTGGTTGCCACAACCGAGCTACGTCTGGGTGAAGACCGGGTGGTTTTAGATGCTAGCTTAGACGACCTGTTTGCTTGACTATCTACTTTTCTTCTTTTTTGCCTTTTGGAAAGAGAGACTGTAACCGGGCTGAAGTCCCCCCTTTTGCACTTTGACTTTGTATGATCAATGAAATCTCTTTTGTTCCAACCGTTATTTCAGTTAACCGTCATGCATGTGACTTTCTAACTGTAATCTGAATGAAGTATAATATTCTCAGGCCGATCTACCTTATCTTGGTCATAACTTTACAATCTGACTGGCCATACCTGCCAACCTCTTTAGCCTTGATCCTTATCTCGGCTAAAGAACAATAACCATTGGTTTTTCCAGCCAACCACTCTTCAGCCTAGATCCTTACCTTGGCTGAAGAGTACTAAGTGTTGGTTTTTCCAGCCAACCTCTTCAGCCTAGATCCTTATCTCGGCTGAAGAACAATAAGTGTTGGTTTTTCCAGCCAACCTCTTCAGCCTAGATCCTTATCTCGCCTGAAGAACAATAAGTGTTGGTTTTTCCAGCCAACCTTTTCAGCCTAGATCCTTATCTCGGCTGAAGAACAATAAGTGTTAGTTTTTCCAGCCAACCTCTTCAGCCTAGATCCTTATCTCGGCTGAAGAGAGCTCAAAGTTGGTTTTTCCTGCCAACCCTGAGTGAAGTGTTTGGTTATTCCTGCCAAACGTCCTACAGCCTGGATCCTTATCCTAGGCTTAGGAGAGGTGTTGGTTATTCCAGCCAACCTCTAAGTTAGTTATTCCTGCCAACCCAGAGTAAAGTGTTTGGTTATGCCGACCAAACGTCCTGCAGCCTGGATCCTTATCCTGGGCTTAGGAGAGGTGTTGGTTTTTCCAGCCAACTTCTTCAGCACTGATCCTAATCTTTAGCTGAAGAGAGTGCAAAGTTGGTTATTCCGGCCAACTATGCTTTCAGTGCGCCTAACTCACTAAAACAGTCTTTTACAGAAGGAAACAACTATACTGAAAAGAAACTACTTGTTTTATTGAGAAAGAAAAAATTACAAATACTTGAAAGAAAAGCTAAAAATAAAATAGTTTGAGAATGGCAGTGTTCCATGGCCTGGGAATGGCTTTGCTGTCTTTATCTTCCAAGTGGTATACCCCTTTTCCTGCTAATCCAACCACCTTATAAGGTCCTTCCCAATTAGGCCCTAACTTGCCATCTCCGAGTACCAAGGTGTTTCCTATCACTTTGCGCAGTACCCAATCTCCGATTTTGAATTGTCTTGGATGTACTGTTTTGTTATACTTTCTGGACAACTCTTGCTGGTACGAGGCAATGTGAACCAGTGCTCTTTCTCTTCTTTCTTCTGCAAGATCGAGCTCCAATGCTATGGCGTCTCCATTTAAGTCTGGATCAAAATTTTCACTTCTAATTGTGGGGAGGCCAACTTCCAGTGGGATTACTGCTTCCATGCCATAGGCTAAGGAAAAGGGTGTTTCGCCAGTAGACCACCGAGGTGTGGTACAGTAAGCCCATAAAACGTGGGAAAGCTCCTCAGCTCACTTGCCCTTTGCTTTCTCTAATCTTTTCTTCAATCCATCCAAGACCACTTTGTTTGATGCTTCTGCTTGGCTATTTGCTTGGGGGTATGCTGGTGTAGAGTTGTAGAATTCTATCTTGTATTCTGCACAAAAGCCTCTAAAGATTCTGCCATCGAACTGAGTGCCGTTGTCCAATATTAGAGCTTTTGGTATGCCGAACCGAGTGATGATATTCTGCCAGACGAACTTTTTCACATCCTTCTCCTTGATTGATGCCAATGCTTCTGCCTCCACCCACTTTGTGAAGTAGTCTGTTGCTGCTAAAAAGAACTTTCTGTTGCCGGGTGCTGTTGGAAGTGGTCCTACTATGTCCAAGCCCCACATTGCAAAGGGCCATGGGCTTGTCAATGGTAAGAGTTCTCTGGCTGGCTGATGTATTTGGTGCGCGAACTTCTGACATTTCTCGCACTTCTTGACATACTTCTCTGAATCTGCTTGCATGTAAGGCCACCAATATCCTTGCGAAATGGCTCTATAAGCTAATGATCTTCCTCCTTGATGGCTTCCGCATACGCCTTCGTGTATCTCGAACAAGAATGCTTCAACTTTGCTGGGGTGGACACACTTTAGGTAAGGTCCTGTGAATGACTTCTTGTACAAGGCCATTGATGGGGAGAGCCAAAATCACTGTGACTTTGCTCTTATTTTGTTGGCCTCTTTCTTTTCTTCTGGTAAGATGCCGTCTTTTAAGAACATTATAATGGGATCCATCCATGAAGGGCCTAGTTCGGCACAACATACCTCTTCTACTTCGGGTTCTTCAATGCTTGGTCTTGGTAGGTAGTCAATTAGTAACGGATGAGGGGTGGATGTATCTGCCATTGAAGCAAAGCCTACTAGTTCGTCCGCTCTACTGTTTTCTTCCCTGCCGATCTGCTCTATCCGCACTACTTCAAATTTCTTGATCTCTTTTCTGACTAACTCTTGGTACTTAGCCATCATGTCATCCTTTGCCTCGTAGTCACCTAAAATTTGGTTTACCACCAGCTGTGAGTCATTGTAAACCATTAGTTCGGTGGCCTTCATGTAGGATGCTGATTTTAAGCCTGCCAGAAGCGCTTCATATTCTGCTTCGTTGTTTGATGTTGGGAAGCCAAGGTTGACTGCTTGCTCCACCACTAAGCCATCTGGTGAGATGAGAACTATGCCTAGTCCTGTACCGTGCCTATTGGATGTTCCATCCACGAAGAGCTTCCACATCTCTCCAATGAACAGTTTCCAGCAAGTGGTGGGATCAGATGATGCCTTCGGATCAAGAGTGTTGCTGGTGTTTTCTTCAAGGTCCATGCTTGCTGTTTGCCCCTCGCTATCTGACTGTACCAAGTCTTTATTTGTTGGTGAGTCTTGGCTTGGTGTAGCATGGTTTGCTTCTTCCTCCCTTACTTTACTCTGGTCTGCCTTAGGGTCTGACTGGGTATCCTGCACTAGGGGTTGCGCTATTCCAGTGTCAACTTCCAACCCTAGTTCGGTTGTATCAATCAGGTCGACTGGGCAGATATGATGACTTCCTAGGGTGAATTCTGCAACAAAGTTTGCTAAGGCTTGGGCTTTTACCGCGGTTCTGGGTTGGAACTTGATGTCGAATTGTCCCAACTCTACTGCCCACTTTAGGATTCGCCCAGAAAAGTTTGCCCTCTCAAACAAAGCTTTTAATGGAAAGGTTGTGAGGACGACTATGGTGTGGGCGTGAAAGTAATGCGACAACTTCCTTGATGCCATCATCAAGGCTAGGGCCAGTTTTTCCAGTGGTAAGTACCTTGTTTCTGCACCTAGTAATGTCTTGCTGACATAAAAGATGGGCAGATGTTGGATTCCTTCCGCTCGGACCAACACTGCGCTAATTGCGTGCTGTGAAACTGCCAGGTACAGAAAGAGTTCTTCTCCAGGTATTGGGGTTACAAGCAGTGGTGGAGAAGACATATATTCTTTCAAGCTTTCTAGAGCGCGGCCGCATTCTTCGTCCCACTCGAACTTGGCTTTTAATGCTTGAAAAAATGGTCGACATCTGTCTGACGATCGACTTATGAATTAGTTGAGTGCAGCTGCCATGCCGGTGAGATGCTACACTTCTTTTACTGAGTTGGGCCTCTCCAGATTCTGAATCGCTTTGATCTGAGAGGGGTCTGCCTCAATACCTCGATTGGTCACCAAGAAGCCCAGGAATTTGCCAGATCCTACACCGAACGCACATTTGGACACATTAAGGTGCAGCTTGTGCTTCTTCAAGATCTAAAACATCTCACCTAGGTCCTTGAGATGGTCATTCTCATCCTTGCTCTTGACCACCATGTCGTCGATGTAAGCCTCCATTGTTCTGCCTAACAATGGTTCAAACATCTTGGTGACCATCCGTTGGAATGTTGCCCCTGCGTTCTTTAGGCCAAAGGGCATAACTTTGTAGCAGTACAGTCCTCTTGGCATTGTAAAAGATGTGACCTCCTGGTCTGGCTCATACATGGCGATCTGATGGTAACCTCTGTACGCATCAAGAAAGCTAAGACGGTTGTGTCCTACCATCAGATCTACCAGTTGGTCTATCCGTGGTAGAGGAAAGCTGTCCTTTGAGTATGCCTTGTTGACTGTTTTGTAGTCCACGCAGACACGCCATTTTCCATTCTTTTTTGGCACTACTACTGTATTGGAGATCCATCTAAGGTAGTGCACCTCTCTGATAGCACCTGCTTCTAGTAGGTTTTCTACTTCTTCCGCCACTATCTCGACGTGGTGGAGTGCTGATCTACGAGTGCGCTGAATAATTGGTCTGGCAGTTAGGTGGACGTTCAATTGGTGACAGATGAAGCTTGGGTCAATGCCGACATGTCGTACGGCGTCCAGACGAATACTTCGATGTTAGAGGTCAAGAATTCCATGACCTCTATTCTCTCAGTGCTGGACATAGATGAGCCAAGCAAAAAGAACTTATCTGGGTTCTTTTCATCTATTCTTACCTGTACCAAGTCTTCCACTGCCTTCTGCTCAGTGGCTTTGCCAACATTCGCGAACAATTCATTGCTCTCTGGTTCTTCCACCATCTGAACAAACCCCTTGGCAGCACAGCTGCCATTTACTGTGACGAAGCATTGCTTGGACATAATTTGGTCTCCATAGACCTCTTCAATTACCCCGGCTTCGTTGGGGAATCGCATTACTTGATGGTAGGTTGAGGCTACCGCTTTCATGGCATGCATCCATGTCCTTTCCAAGATTATGTTGTAAGTGGAGGGCACTTTCAATACCCAGAATTTCACTTGTTTCGTCATGCTTCCTGCTCTGATTGGGAGGATTATCTTGCCGACTGACCACTCTGGCATTGAGTTGAACCCGATCAGGGGAGATACGGCAGGTGCCAAGTCTTTGTCCTTTAGTTTCAGTTGCTTGAAGGTCTCGTAGTACATTATCTCGCACGAGCTTCCTTGGTCGATCAAAATCCATTTGATATCATAATCCATGACGCGGAGTGTGACGACCAGTGCATCATTGTGAGGGCAATATATCCTTGCCAAGTCTTTGTCTGAGAAGGATATGACGTTCGTGGCTTCTGTTCTCCCCTTTTTGATAGTAGGTTGCGCACTTAATACCTCCCTTAAGTGTTCAGCCTTCTTAATTGTTCCCCTGAGCTCACATACTCGCTCAAGCTCGAATACCCCATGTATTACGTTTATCACGCCTTGAGGTGGGGCGTCGATCGGCATTCCGTCTGGGTGATCGTGGTTCTGGGGGGCTGGCTGCGTTCCTCCCTCAATGTACTGGTCCAGATGCCCAGCTGCCACTAACTTCTCCAGGTGTTATCTTAATAGCGTGTAATTTTCAGTGCGGTGCCCCTTTTCCTTATGGAAGGTGCACCTGGATCTTTCGTCATAGTCCTTTTGTGCTTCTCCCAGCTTAGCTGGCCATCTGACGAAAGGTTCATCACGTATCTCATTGAGAATTCGGTAGATTGGTTTCTTGAATACCGTGGTAATGGCAGTGCGGACTCTCAACCACCTTTTATCTTGGTCTTCTCCGTTGTCCCGCATGCCTCACCCGTTCCTGCTTGGATGTTCTACCGCATTGACTTTTGCCGAAGTCTTTTTATCTGGTATTACGGTTGTACCAGACTTTGTCTTAGCACGGGTGCCATCCTCATCCACTCGAATGTGCTGGTGTACCCTCTCCATTAAGGCCTCCATTGTGAGGGGTGGTGTCATGGTGATTGAGTCCCTCAGCCTGTTCCCGACTGGAAGACCTCTTTTGTATTGCGCGATGGCGAGATTGGTAGGGCAATCCCCAATCTGGTTGAAGGTCTCCCAGTAGCGACTATTGTAGGATCTTAATGTCTCCTTCTCGCCCATGTCAATGGAGAGTAGTTGGTCAATCTCCACCGGCGTCTTGGTGTTTGTTCTGAACCTTGTCACGAACGCCTCTGCTAATTGTACCCAGAAGGCGATGCTGCCTTCTGGTAGCCTTTCGAACCAGGTTAATCCTAGGTCGCCAAGGCTGGATGGGAATAGGATACACATCAAAGCCTCGTTTCGTCGGTATACAGCCATAACTTGGCGAAAGTGGCGAAAGTGCGAATAGGGGTCCGTCTTCCCCTCATACGTGGTGAATTTGGGCTGCAGGAAGCCGGAAGGTAAGGGCGCGTTCTCAATTGCCAGAACGAACGGTGAGGTCTGCAGCCTCGCTAATGCTTTGTCCGTAGGTTTGTAAGCAGGGTGCGGTATTGGCATTCCTACCTCGACGCTTCCATGCGTCCGAGGAGCCAACCGCTGAAGGGTAGAAACTCTGTGTGGGTCACGCGCCCTGGCATCCTCCTTCCATCGTGTCCTTTCTTCTGGCACAGTTCGTAAGTCGGACGATCTAGGTAACTCCGTCTGCCTGGATGATGTCTGGTGCGTGTGCGAGGGCCGATAGGTGCATCCCTCTGTGTATGACCTCTCAGATCTCGTCCTCTCAAACTTGGAGTGACGAGTTCTGGAAGTCTTGGATTGAGTGTCGCCTGTTCTGAGGCTCCTACTCTCTGCTTGTGATGGCGTGGTATGCCTACTGTGATCTTCTGAGTGGCGAGGGGGCGTGTTGCCTTTACACCCCTCTCCTGTCGCCACCCCTTTTCCCTTGATCCAGCGCTTCATGGCCTCCATATCCGCCGCTATCTTCCTTATTAGTTCATCCTGCTCTTTCACGCGATCCTCCAGAGCTTGAGGGTCGATTCTTCGCCTCTGCCTTTCAGGACTTTGTGAGCGAGGGTAACGGGGGCTGTTGTTCCGCCTCCCCCTTGCATCCCTCCGGGGGTTCTGTCGCTGTGGCTCCAAATCCGCCATAGGAGGGATAGAAGGCAAACCTTCGCGCCTCCCACCTCCCTCTGGGGTTTGCCCGTCGATGGCGGACTGTGGCAAATCTTCGTTGTGCGCCATTGCTTCTAACCAGTAAAGAAAAACTTGATTAAGAGGTTTTGTTCTTTGTCTAATATTCCCACAGACAGCGCCAATTGTATGAGCAAGAAATATTCTTCTCATATAATCCTGTTGATCAAGTCTGCGCTCCTCCGTACGATGTCGCTTTACTCCCTGAAAACACAAACGTGAGCTAGCCGGCGGGTGTGTGCCGGATACCTCTCCGATGCCTAAGTCAGCAAAATAGACAAATAGACAAAGCTCTGTGTATTCGAGAATCAAAGTTGTGTTACCTCTCCATAGGTAATGCTATGAGCTTTTATAGGTTCCGCACGGCACAATCCAAGTAGGACTCTTACTCCTCCATGTAGAGTCTTCCTAGGAATCACATTCCTGAAAGATAATGCTTATCCTTCAACATCCCCCTCACTGCTTAAACCAAGTGAGATGGTTTTACCATGGTTGGATGTCAATACGACCGAGATAACATGGCCATGCTAAAGCCGCAGAATAGACCGAGCTTCAACTAGCTCGATTCTTCCTTTCACTGCGTATACCTCGGTGCTGGGTTGTCTGAAACCGTGCTAACCGTGATGAGTTTGGACCGAGCTAAATAATAACAAGGTCTTGTGGTAGGCTTCAACATACCTCGGCTCAAAAGACGTGACCGAGTTAACTATTGTCACTCTAGCCGTGGTGACCGAGTTAACTGCAAAGCCCTTTTGAACCGGGCTAACTATAATGCTCTCTGAGACCGGGCTAACTACAAGGCTTTCTATGACCGGGCTAACTCCTGGGCCCTTTTTACCCTGCCCTTCTTACCGTGGCCCACAGAACGGCCCTCTACCCAGCTCGGCCCAATTTACATATAAATTACCCTCTCAAAAGTTATTTTAAAAAGATAGTTAAAAGTTAACTTTTCAGTTTTTTTTTATTTTTTAAAAAAATCGTGTAAAAAATATAAGACATGATGTGATCCAAAATAAATTAAAAGTTAAAAAATGACTTTTAACTGTCTTTTTAAAATAATCCAAACAGAAAATAAATGAAAAAGAGGTGGAGATGATTTCATGGTGTGGGCCAAAGATGACAAAGTGAGTCGTTCTTGTTTCTTAACAGTTGAGCGTCTTATCTAAATCCATGTTTGGTTTGATGGTGGCTAAGATTTCATTGTTTTGTTAGCTAGTGTTTGGTAGTACATTTGTAAGTGTCCCTGACATGATCGGTCCAACGCTTTTTGGGACTTTACATGAAATCTCAAAGTGGGCTTTTTTATGTTTAAAAAATATATTTTTTTTATTTATCATTCATTTTCCTTGCATATCTATTCTAGATGAGATTTGTTGATTAAGGAAAATAATGTATTAATCAATAATTTTTGTTTTTTTTTAATATTTTATGAAGCTTTTTCAAATATATGAAAGATAGAAGTTTAAGATCTTCAAAAAAAAAAATTGGAGCCTCAAGTGAGCACCATTTGCCTAAGGTATGAGTCAGCCATGTTCCTTATACTATTGAACTTAAAATGAAATAACATTCAATTTGTTTGGTTTAGTTTGTGAAAAATATTTTTGAGTTTTTTATTTTTCATTTGTGGTTTTAGTAATTTTTTACATATTTTAATCATTTTTTTAATTTTTTAAATTTAACTAATCTGAATATACGTAAAAAGTAAAATATTTGTGAATAAATATTTAAAAAAATACTAAATACAAATTTTTAAAAAAAAAATGTAATGATTTTTGTATTTTTTATCTAGTGAATTGTTTTAGATTTCTTCACAATTATGTTATTTTTTATATTTTTCAGCAATGTTAGGTATCATGAAAATGATCATGAAAATTTTGTGACCCTTGGATTACACTTACAATAAAGCACCACACACAAATCAAGATAATCCAAAGATCATAAATTTTTCATGATCATTTTCGTGAAATGAAAAAATTTCATGATCCCTAACTTTTTCTTTTATATATATATTTAGATTAGAAAAATGTTTAGGACCCCTACAAAAGAGGACTCCCATGACCCCCACTGATATATTAACCATTGATGTGTTTGAATTTTTTTTTAAGAGTTGTGTTTGACAGTAACATGAATGGTTCAGATCATTTTGGGAGTTGTGTTTTGTGGGAATTTCTATCATTACTGTTTAGATTAAGTGTATCTAAAAAAAATTTAAAAAATAATAAAAATATATATATCAAAAAAATTTAAAATTCAAAATTTGGGTCTGAACACGAAACCGCGTCAAGCCTATTCCTTGGTCACCAAGTCATTTAAAGTTGAAAAGTTTTTTACACATCTTCATACTTTGTTTCCACTTCATTTCCATGCACCTTCTTCCAAGTCTTCAGCTTATAAAACCCAAAAACATTCCTCTTATCTTCATCTCAAACCAAAAAGGTTCCCAATAATGGAGAATGCTCCACCCAAATTAGTTGAAAAAACAGAAGGAGAAGAAGATGAGCTTTCCAACATCAGCCTCCGGCTGTTCGATTTCTCTGACGTCGACGACTTCATGGTGTGGGCTACAGATGACAAAGTCATCCAATTTTGCTCATGGGATACAGACACTTACGCATCCAAAGAAGCTGCCATGAACTATATTGCTAATTTTGTGATCCCTCACCCATGGTACAGAGCAATTTGCCTCAACGGCCGGCCCATTGGGGATATTGCCGTCTCACCAAACAGGTACGGGCATAGCCATGCATGTTGTGTCCTGTAATTGAATTATGAGCATTTAAAAATTTTCATGGAGAAATTTGTTTCAGTTTTAACGAGTCAAACATGAGTTGAGCATGAGTTTTTTTATAAGTACATAAGCTTATTGAGTCAAGTAGTTATTTGTTTATTTGAATTGAAAACCTAATAAATTTAAAATTGTGTTTAAGTTTGACTTATTTTCATAACGAGTTAATCTTAAACAAGTTTATAATGAACTCGAATTCAAGTAGTTTGATTCGTTTAACAATCTTAAAACAAATTTTTATTTTTTTGACAAAAAAATAAACAGAACACATAATATATGAAATTACAATGTATCATGTAAAAATTTATTTGAAGAAATTTTATAAAACTAGATAATTGACAATGACTTGTTGAATTGACCCCGCTAAACAAAATTTCTAACTACGTCCCTGCAAACAGGGGAAATGACAGTTGTAGAGCAGAGATCGGGTACGTCTTGGGCTCCAACTACTGGGGAAGAGGAATCGTCACGCAGGCGGTGAAAATGGCAGCTCGTAGTGTGTTTGTTGAGTGGCCACACTTGGAGAGGCTTGAAGCTCTAGTGGATGTTGAGAACAAGGGGTCACAGAGAGTGTTGGAGAAGTCTGGGTTTCAGAGGGAAGGTGTTCTAAGAAAATATTATCTTCAGAAGGGGAGAGCTAGGGATACGGTGATATTTAGTTTGCTTTCTACTGATCCACTAATAAATTCCTTCATGTATAGTTAGCAGGGTTTTCATTGATTTGTATGTGGATTTTGGACTAATGTTTCTAGAAGTTTTTGTTTGAGAATAGGAAGTGTTTTTTATGGAAATTAAACTCATAGTTTGGGCTTCAATCATTAAATGATAATGTCATGTAAGAAGCATTGTTGCAAATTCTATTCAGATGTGTTTATATTATAGATTTAAAAATTTTAGATAATTTTTTAAATGGGAAGAGAATGTTTAAATTATTATCTATTTTTCTTATCTTTTCCTTTCTCTTTTTTAATTTTATCTAGGATCATGATTTAAATGCAATTTAAAAAATTATATACATGAATGAGATGTATTGCATTTTTTTTTTTCTAATCACAAACTAGAGCAATTTAACAATGATAATTTGTTACAAACTCAATATTAATGTAAAATGTAACTTTTTTATTACACCTTTATCAATAGATTAAAAGATTTAAATTGTCAATTTCTAACACAGAGTAGCTTGGTGATTGCCAGGTTGACACCTCCGTGATATTACTATTTAATAATAAAGCATTGTATAAGAGCATCCTCATCAAACTCCTTAAAATCGTTTTTTAGCTAATAAACTTCAAAAAATCAAGTTCATCAAACTCGTTTGCAGCTCGTCAAAATTTATGATTGTTACAGTATTTTGCTATAACAAGTGAGATACTGTTCATCGCTAAATTAGTGTTATAGGATGTTCGCCTGAAAGTTGTTTGGGAAGCGCGGAAAAAGTGGCCTTGTGGCTCTGAATTTAGATATGGCTCAAGTTGCTGAATTCGTGAAGGGACGCCTTGGTGTGGAGGTAATGTCCAGATCAAATATTACTTAAAATTTGTCATTGAAACTAATTTAACTGTGCTCTATTTACATAGCATTGAATCTTCTTTAGGTTGAGATGGGTGGTTGCAAAGCACCTATTACTACATTTATAGTTGAACCATTTGTTCCTCATGACCAAGAATATTATCTTTCAATCGTCTCTGAAAGGCTTGGCTGTACTATAAGCTTTTCAGAGTGTGGAGGTATTGAAATTGAAGAGAACTGGGACAAGGTATTTCAAGGCATAAAATGTTACTTGCATATTGATCTACGATATTTGAATGTCTTCTGCAGTGGTGCATTTACTGTATTTTGAACTCTTGGTTCATATAGGTTAAGGCAATATTTCTCCCAAATGAAAAGCCTATGACAACTGAGCAAGGATCCTCTAGAGTTTTTTTTTCCTAAAGTTTCCTAAAGTGGTGCATTGTGTGGTTGAGATTTAATGACAAGTCACATCAATTTTTCAGCATTAAATCTCAACCACACAATACACCACTTTAGGAAACTTTAGGAAAAAAACACTCTAGAGGATCCTTGGTGATGACAACTGAGGCAATTGCCCCATTGATTGCCACACTTCCCTTAGAGGTAAGTCCTGTTTCATTTACAATTTACCCACCGTGACAACTAGGATGGAATTCATTCTTTGCAGGACAACTATGTAAATTCTTCATTTAGGATGGGTAATGTCTTCTTTGGCCTCCGAATTTGTATCCTCTATGCTGTACGTGGGCCACAGGTGCATGAGCAAAATTGCTAAAATAAATGAACACTTGAGGACCATAAGCAAAACTAGACTGTTTGAATGGGCATTTTCAACATACTGGTTAAAAATCATGTTATTGCAGGAGGTACATATTATATTATTGGCAATCTATGTGCAATTTAGGGCTCAAAGTTCTCGACTTTTGTAACTAATGAAAATAAATGGTCTAAAATATTATATTTCAGCATTTTCTGTTTTCTACATGTTCTCTTGGAGTTCCTTTAACACTGCTTTACAATATATACTTTTACGTTGCAGGTACGGGGAAAAATTGGGGACTTTATAAAGGCTGTGTTTGCTGTATTCCAGGGTATGTTTCAGGAGGAAAAACCATTCACCAATTCATAGTACAGATATTTGCTTCAATCCCATCTTTGGATGCTATAGATAGTACCTTGAATTATCAGAGTGTACATCCTTGTTTAGCTAGTTGTTTAGTCAAATATTTAGTGAAATAAGTTTGCGCCGCTCCACAGATCTGGACTTCAGTTTCCTGGAGATGAACCCGTTCACACTGGTTAATGATGAGCCATATCCATTAGATATGAGAGGGGAGTTGGACGACACTGCTGCTTTCAAGAACTTTCAGAAGTATACTTCTGTTGAGAATTTGAGGAACAAATATCAGTTCTGTTTGTTTTCAGTTGCATTTTAATGTTTTGTGTTAACTTCTGCAGGTGGGGTAATGTAGAATTTCCGCTGCCTTTTGGCAGGGTTCTGAGCCCTACAGAGACATTCATTCACTCATTGGATGAAAAGGTAGTTGTAAAAGATATTACAATTTGCATTCATGTTGTCTATTGTTCAATGAAAGTCCCCTTAATGTGCATTCATTTATTGCTTATGGCATTCCAAATGACTGTTATGCAAATGGTCTCTAGTTGGGTTATAACAACTAGTATGCATTATATATAACTCTCAACTAGATGTCAGGAAAGGCAAGGAAATTTTGAAACCTATGATTTTGTATCGATCCCAGGTTAGGAAGTTCTGGACTTCGATTTCTTCTGACCATCATCTCAGTGGCCAACTTGAGCAACAAGATACCATTTAGTTATGCATGTATTCAAGTACATAGATCTCATTTGTCATGTAGAGCTGTGGAAGGCCATGGAGTCTGCAGATATAAAAAATCTATTGTTTCTAACACTTTTTAAGTGCTCCATTGTGAATGATTTTGGTCTTGGAACTGGTTGATGGGATTTATGCTTGATTTAGCTTGTGTGGATGCATTTGAGAGCCAAACTTTAGGGATACAGCAACCAAGCCATGATCAAATGGAAATTCCTTGATATCACATTCAAATTATTATGCTTGATTTAGCTTGTGTGGATGCATTCGAGAGACAAACTTTGGGGATACAGCAACCAAAGCCATGATCAAATGGAAATTCCTTGACATCACATTCAAATTATACCCAGTTTAGTCCCCATTCCTTGATATCACATTCAAGACCCTAAAATTGTCCAACACCAAGCAGCCTCAATAGTATTCTAATCTGTGTGGTCCCGTTAGAGGTTAATGGAATTCAAAACTTAATAGTGTAAAAGTTCCAGGATCCTTTATTCTATTATGCTACAAATTCATGGTACCTATATGTTGGCATGGTAAGAAATGGATAATTGAATGAGTTGGCCTGCAATGGCCTTTTTTTTGGGTCAGGGGAGGGGGAGGGGGAGGGGGAGGGGAAGGGAAAAGGAAAAGGAAGGGGTTTCTAGGGCTCGAACTCGGGTACCGAGCTTGGCTAATCCCCAGGGGTCTGATGCTTCTCCACTGCACCAATGGCCCTTGCTCTCCTGCAATGGCTAAAGGTCAAGGGAGTATCACCAATTTATCCAAAAACTGCAATGGTCTAAGGTCAAGGGACTCTCACCAATTTATCCCAATAAAGAGGAAGACTTTCTCTAACTTGAAGCATCTAATATCTGCTGGACGGAAATGGTTGAGTATACAGTCAATTTTTACCCTGTTAGAGAAGAATTATATTTCTGCTCAGTCATTTGTGCATTGTCTTACTGTTTTATGTGATAGAGGGTTAGTTTTAAAAGCTTAAATTGCATCCATGGCAGCAACTAATAAGTTGGGTTCTGTTGACAATGTTGCAGACAAGTGCTTCCTTAAAATTCACTGTTTTGAACCCCAAAGGACACATCTGGACCATGGTAGCTGGTGGTGGTGCAAGTGTTATTTATGCTGATACTGTGAGTTTCTTAATATACCATTCATGTGATTCATAGCTTGCAATTCAGCTGGACTATTTTGTTGCTTGTTTACTTTTTATCCCATTTGTTTATTGTAAATGAGCGTATGTGGCGCTTATTTTCCCATAATCCCATTGTCCCTCTTAGTTTCTTGGATGCCTTGTATATGGGTTTCTTTTTCTCATTTAGGTTGGAGACTTGGGTTATGCATCAGAACTTGGGAATTATGCAGAGTATAGTGGTGCTCCTAATGAGGAAGAGGTGTTGCAATATGCTAGGGTTGTGTAGCTCGGCTTTTCGTGCTCCCTTTCGGAAGAATGAAATAGCCCTTATAGTTCGGACTCCACTTGTGTTGGTTCTGATTCTGATTTCACAAGTGCAATGTGAAACAGTGGAAACACAAAAAGAGTCTAAATTTGGCAATTTCTTTTGAAAAATCGATGTTTGAATCAAATGCCAAAAATGGACTGCTTTGCCAGATTTCAGAGTCGCCACCTAAATATTTATGTTGGGAAATTTAGGAAACCCATAACTCATGCCAAAGGCCATTAGTCTGTCGTTACTAAAGTGTCCTGGTTCGGGAACTTAGGTATGAGAGGGGAAGGTCAATAATTGAACACCCCACTCACCCGATCAAAGATCGGCCTCTACTAATTATGATGTGGTTTTTATGTACAGTATATGCTCTTGTTCTATACGTAACATACAAGTATAGACTAATTTCACGAAAAGTTGGAATGTTTGATTTCATGTTTGTTTTGAAAAAAGTGTTTTGAATATGTATCACTGAAAATGGTGATCTCATATATACATGAATCAACGTATCCCAATTCAAGTGATTAGCCTTCATCCACTGGCATTCAAGCAGTTTATCAATTAAGCACTTAGTCTCATGGTAGGATGCTAAACATAATAAGAAAATTATGTACAGGCGGGATGCTAAAGCATAACAGCTCACATATTTACCGACGTCCCGCGAACAAGCTACAAAACAAAGTTAGAAAATATGCATGATTCCTAACTAAATGCAACACATGTGATATGCAATTACTAGACTTGGCTACTAATATGGCATATGAAATGATTTGATAGCATGCGGTCTAAGCACGTATTCAAAGAAGTATTTAAACGACAATGTGAATGAGAATGATAAACCGAGCCTTGGTGCATGCAATACAAGTGGATGCAAACATGAAGCATGTTAAATTAAACATGATGTCCCTAAACTAACCATCGTAAGCAGTTAAATAAATGGGAGAAAGAATGGGGGTTGGAAGACATACAACTTATTACATATTTGTCCTCGCGAATGAGGGTCCGAATGTCCAAATGTCCGAATAAATAATTATTACAAAGCCGAATGACTGATAAATGAAAAGGGGCTGTCTAATTTATTACAATAATATGTAATGATTGCTCGATGCTCCTCAGGAATTATTCTATCTGCCTTGATGGGATTTGTTCTGTTTCACCCCTAGTTACTGCTTTTGAAAAGTGTATTGTTTTGCAATTTATCGGAGCCTTGCCGACCCCGAAACGTGACTCAGTCGAGCCCCAAATAAATCCAATACTTTGTTTTCTTGTGGAAATCTATTTTTTGTACCTGAGATAAAACAGTGCAGACAGGGTATTCCTAGTCATGTTTGTCTTTATTTTACCCTTCTCTATCATAAAAATACTCAAGAGAGGGTTGGAATCATCTCCAAAACCATCAATTAGCAAGTTGATTGCTTGATGATCTCGGATACAATTTGGACAATGATCAATAAATGCAATGAATAAACAACCACCCCTCCCTCCTATCATGAAGTGAATTCAAGAAGGGAAGTAGACACTTCAAGATTCATCAAATTATCATGAATTGATGTAAGACAAGCCTTGACACAATAAACTTGGTATAACGTCCGACCGAATTCAATTAATCATATTGGTTCTTCATGTCGATTGTAATCCAATTTTAACCAATTTTATTAGCCTTTTTTATTACCTTTCCATTTCTTTATCTTTTCTCCTATTTGTGCGAAAGTGATATTTACGTCCACTAAGTCCAAAACGCAATAAAGAGAAGCAAGCATCAACTTAACCCGAGAAACAAATCTTATTTTCTTCGGGGAAAATTATAAAGGAAGAGTCAAACTTATTTACAAGCGATAATGGATTCCAAGTCAAACTCAAGATGTGCAACAATGACTAGTCAAACTCAAAAGAATGATAATGATTTAGAAAAATCCAAACTTGAGTGATAATGACTTGAAATCCAAACTTGATAATAAGTGATAATGATACTTTCCTTAGTGATTTCCAAGAGTCAATTAGTCCCTTAAAAGTAAACACACTGATGAATAAAGAGAAATGAAAAATAAAAGATTGTGCTTTAATATAAGAACATGTATACATTTGGGGTAGTGAACCTCTAAAGAATTTAAACCGTTAAATATAGAACGTTTTATGCCTTTGGTAGTAAATCCCCTAAGAGATTAAATCAGTAAGCATAGAGCGTTGTATGCTTTTGGTAATGAACTTCCTAAGCATGAAACGTTTTATGCATTTAGTAATGAATTTCCAAAGAGATTAAACCATTAAGCATAGAACGTTTTATACCTTTGGTAATGAACCTCCTAAGCATAAAACGTTTTATGCCTTTGGTAGTGAATCTCCAAAGAGATTAAACCATTAAGCATAGAGCGTTTTATACCTTTGGTAATGAACCTCCGAAGAGATTAAACCATTAAAAATGGAAGAGTTCATTTCTTATACTTGAACCACAATCTTAATTTTTCACAACTTTTTAATCGAAATAAGCAAAGAATAGAGGGAGGTTGCAGAGATGATTATGCGAAGTTGATTAATTGGTTAATACAAACAAACTTGATATGTAAAACATAAATCGTTGAAATAAATTAAACAGCCCCCTAAATAGCATACAATAGTGCTGAAATTAAGCTATAGAAAGCGAGCAAAATTAAATAGGATCAAGTTAGTAAACAAGTAGAAGGAAGGGTGGCTAACCCCTCCACTTTTACAACTTCAAATCACATATTTTAGATGTTGAAAAACAGCCCCAAAAGAATTTGAAAGAAACCTACCAATTTACTATTCACCGCCGGAGGTACTATTCACCGCCAGAGGTTACTATTCATCCGGTGGGGTAAATTATTTAAAGTAATAAATTACAACAGTTTATATACAATATTTAAATTACAGCAGATATGTGGGTGGTGTAACCTTCCCGTTGAAACAGTATAATAATAATAATAATAAATTACAACAGATACGTGGATGGTGCAGCCTTCCCATTAAAGCGATTAAAAAACAATTATGAAAAGAAGTAAACGAAGTATTTAAACAAATTATATCACATTTTTAAATTAAATAAAAATTTGCGAAAACTCACATTTTGGGGAAATGATGAATTTTCTGAGTCACTTTTTTTTTTTTTTGATTACTCTCAAGTCTGTGGAATGTGTTCTCAATTCTCAGTCTAAAATTTGGAATTACAGCTTTAGTGGTTGGTTTTTGAATGGTGTATTGATAAAATGGAAATAAAAATATCAAAAAAAATATTTTATTTTCCCTCTCTCTCTGTGAAAAAAAACTAATTTTCTTTCTTTCTGATTCTTTTTCTCTCAAATTCTCTCGCACCACTTCATTTTTCTCTCACTCTGATTAGCCTCTCCTTTTTCTTTGCTGGGCCTCCCCCCTTCCTCTCATTAGCCTTCCTCCTTCCTCTGCTCTCTTGATTGCCTTATATAGGCAACAAATCTATATAATATATATATAATATAATCATAAGATATATTTATATATATATGCTTGATTTGGGAGATGTCGGCAGCCGAGCTGACCGACATCAAATTCTTTTATTATTTTTATTATATAATATATATAATATAAATATTATATAATATATATCTATATACATATAATATATTATATAAAATATATAAAAATATATAATTTATACCAAAATACTAAACATATAATATAATAATATTAAACATATAATAAAATAATATAACTTTTTATTATTTTATTTTATATATTAATAAAATATATAATTTATACCAATTTATATAAAAAAAACACCAAAAATATGAACAAACACATAAAATTATGCAAAAATACAAAACTAATGAAATATTTAGCATTTTAAAACAATTTGGCTATAATGGTGAAGGTTGGGATTAAAGTTCAAATTTCATCTCTCTAGAATTCTGTGAGAAACACTTTCTAATTGTCATTATCAGCTAATCAAAAGAAAGCGCCTAAGTCTTAGGACTAGTCAAAATTGGGTGTCTACAGGTTGTCATTGATGTAAGAGCTTGTCAATATTTCTTGCATTTGAGTCTTTTCTTTTCATTTCTTGATGTAATTTACATATCCACCATTACCGGTAGCATCTAACATTCCCTTGATTTTGCAGTGTGCCACTGCAAATCCTGATGCTCGTAAGAGGGCTCTTCTCATAGGAGGTGGCATAGCTAATTTCACTGATGTTGCTGTTACTTTTAATGGAATTATTAGAGCACTAAGGGAGAAGGTAGAGACATGTTGCTTCTTTTATAAAAGCAACTTGATAATCTAATTTCACTTTTATATGCTCACATATACCTCTTCTGTGACTTTAGGAATCCAAGCTAGAAGCAGCAAGAATGCATATTTATGTGAGAAGGGGTGGTCCAAACTATCAGACTGGTTTGGCAAAGATGCGTGCTCTGGGTGAGGAACTAGGGGTTCCTCTAGAGGTATGAGATAAAATCTCGGCTATATCTATATCACATATTACAAACAGTTCCAATCAGTAGTACTTAAAAATCATATTTAACCGATTTGAATATTTCAACAACAAAAAAAGAAAACTAAATATAGTGTTTGTGCTGCCTGTCACAACATTTCAACTTCAAGTTTGATATTGCAGTCTGTCTGGCAGCCTTCGCTTCTTGAACAATTGATTATTTTTAAACTTCTGTTTTACTATTTAAATTTTGAACGTGAGAAAACTCTAATGCAGGTTTTTGGGCCTGAGGCAACAATGACTGGAATATGCAAGCAAGCAATTGAGTGCATCATGTCTAAGGCATAAGATCCCATCTTAATTTGAATTTTTGTATGTGTGCAAGTCTTTTTAACATGTTTGTGAAGAGAGTGAGTTATTTATCGAAGTTTCGTAATGGGAGACTGGGATTGGATTGTTTTAATGTATAATGTGTAAGTTCTGAAAACAGTTACTGCTGAAAACCTGCTTGCCTTGTATTTCATCAACTTATATATATTAGCGACCTTGAAAGGTCTGGTTTAATTTTCCTGTCCGGCTAGCTTTCCCATTCCTCTCTGTTTTATATATTATAGATTTCTCTATACAAACTATTTGACATATGACATATTTCTTTGATATTCTAAGATAAGAAACATGAATGAGCGCATGCTCTATTTCAATTTCTTTTGGCATATTTTGTTGCCTATTGAGGAAGAAATGTGTCAATGAAGAAAAAAGGTGAGTCTGTTGTCAGTTGATGTGTTCACAGACGGAAAAAAAATGAAGAGCTTCTAGCATGAGCAATTTTTCTTTTTCTTTTTTTCTTTTTAATTTATAATTTTGAGAAGTTGGTGTTAGGACTGCAATTCATACAGTTTGGCTGAGAGTCTTTCCAAACTCAATTTGAAGTGAGAGAAATTCATCTGAGTCCCGTATTTAGATGATGATAATAAAATTTCTGTTACAAGTGTTCCCTTCCTAAACCCTTACAAAGTCTTTACCAAACCTTCCTCCTCTTTCACTAAAACCATCCGTCAAGTCTTCTCGGGCCTCATGCCTATCCAAACTCAGCTTGAAGTGTAGCCCGATCCTGAGTTTACCTCACAGAGAAGTTTACCTTCAGAGTCGTAGTCAGACACACAAAAGCAGATATCATTGTTGTGTGGGTTTGATTTGATAAGATGAAGCAATTGAACCGTCAAGAAACAGATGTCCTCTGTAAGGAGGGAAGGTTTTGCTAATTTTCAATTCAAGAATTAACATCTGCAAGACCAACAAGCTGGGAATGGATTCTTGTTTGTCATCTGACAATGGGAAGTCCTATTGAAAAGCAAAGGACAAACCCCTTGAAATTCTTTTGGAATTTAAGGTTTTGCTTAGTCCTTATAAATGCGAAAGTCCATTGGTTCATTGTTTTTATATCTGTATCTACACAATTCAGTGGTGAATATTTATATATTTCTTGCCATGGCAGATCTTATCTTTGATGACCAAGATGGTATGACCCCTCTCTCTCTGTCTCTCTAATTGGAAAAATTACGTGCACGTAACGGTGCAAAGAAATATCAATGTGTGATCTGGAATCATTTTAGATGTGATTCCCATCACACTCATAATGAATTTAGACTAGACCTTATTTTTCTATGCACTTATTATTATTATTATTATTATTATTATTATTTTGTGTGTGCATGTAAAAACACCCTGTCCAAACGTTGATTTTCCCCATCGGAAAAGTTTTATTGATTTTTCTACTCAACCTCTTACAAGCCAACAAACGGGGATATTGAACCGGGCTTTAACATCTAGGCCCAGGTCCATCCCAACCCTTATTCAAGCTAACCGTCTGAAGTATGAGCTTAGACCAATTAAAAACCCATTGGGCCTAGGTCAAGCCAAGGTTTGGGTTGTTTGACTTTTGTGGGATTCAAACCTACAACCTCTGGGGTGGTAAGCCCTTTGGTTGCCTTCTCTTCCCACTAAGCCAAATCCCTTAGGCTGTTTGGTTCAAGGATTTGAGGAGGGATTTGAAAAAAAAAGAAGGAAAAAGGTGTGTGAAACTAGAGTTATATTTTCTTCACATTTCACCTACATTTTACCTTTCTCTTTCCATATCCCTCTCCAAATCCTTGAACCGAACACAGCCTTAGAGTTAGCACTTGCTGAACTTCTAACCACTACTCCAATGTAAAACTACGTTGTGAACTAATTGGACAGCTGACAAAACGGCTACAGACCTCACAAATTGATGGAACACCCACACTTAATATTTAGCTGCTTATAATGATTTCAGCTTAGTTTTACATCTTACCATCACGATTATTCATGTTGTCACCATCATCATCGTCATTTTTGTTATTACAGTGGTTTCAAGATCAACTTCAGATGCACCACCTACTCACTACACGGTTCAAATCCAACTATTTTCATTGCTAACAACCAATAACATAGAAAGATACGACTCAGGTGATTTCGAAGCTGGAGGCTACAAATGGTTACATTTCTTCATCTCCTAAAAATGTTACGCGTTTTGTTTTGGTGAACATAAATTTTATTGGTTTGTTTGCAGGAAATTGGCTCTCTACCCAAGTGGAAACAAGAGCAAGGGTATCAAAGATCACCTCTCTCTTTACTTGGTGATGGCAGAAGGAAGTTCAGTGCATCCCGGTTGGGAGGTCCATGCTGTTTTCCGATTGTTTGTGCTTAATCAAAACAAGGACACCTACTTAGTACTTGAAGGTATCTTGTCAAATTTAGCACTATATTTTGCAATTTTTTCCTTATTGCTTTTGTTTACAAGTCAATGTTGGCTCTGAATAGAATTCTCAATTCTAATATAACATTGACTGAGTTCAAATTAACATCATGGTTTGATATGCGCTGCTTACTAATCAAGTCATTAATTATGTTTTCTTAGATACACCGGGGAAGGGAAAATGTTTTCATAGAATGAAGCTGGAATGGGGATTCGATCAATTCATCCCTCTTAAAACATTCAACAATCCCTCCAATGGATATCTTGTAAACGACACCTGTGTCTTTGGGGCAGAGGTCTTTGTGTGCAAGGAACAAAATACAGGGAAAAGGGAGTGTTTGTTGATGGTGAAGGATGCAATTACTTACAAGAACACTTGGAAAATTGATAATTTCTCAAGGTTGGATAAGGAGTGTTATGACTCAAAGGCATTCAGTGCTAGAGATCTCCAATGGTAAACTCAAATATGCTTTTTGATGTCACTTATATCTTGTTTAAGAGGTTTTTGGTTGAGTTATGTACTCACTGTGTCGTGTGAATGTGTTTATTCAGATCAAACATCTTCCAAAATGTTATTAAAAAGAAAAAGAAGAAGAAAGAGAACACTAATCCTACATATTCAGAAAAATACCCAGAATGTAGTGTAGTCTAAGTTACACGGACGCGGGTACGGGTGTCGGGTGCGGGTGCGTATCTAAGGGTCGGACACTTCAAAATTAAAAATTAAGGATACGTGGATATGTGTCCAAACTTGGATACGGGTACGGGGATACGTTAAATAGTTTGTTTTAAAAAAATATATATTTATTATATGAAGATGAGTTATATTATATAAATAACAAATAAAAATCTATGGAGATGAGTTATATTATATATATATTTTTTTTATTTTAATATACATTAATTATTTAATTTATTTATTATATTTTTTAAACAATGTGTTCTAATTAATTTTTTTTATTTTATTTTACATACATGTGTTTATTTTTTTTATTAATATATACAAGTATATATTATCTTATAAATATATTATATGTTATATAATAATTATTATTTAATATATAATAATAATTGTTATTATTATAGTTATTAATTATTATTATTATTATATATTATTATAGTTATTACAATAAATATATTATCTAATAAATATATTATATGATATATAATAATAATATTTATTATTATAGTTATCAACTATTAATAGTTTATTAACTATCACTATTATTATTATAGTTATTAATATTATAATAATAGATAGATTAGTCAGAGTCGGGAGAAGGAAGACGAAAAGGGGAAAAGGGGCAGAGTCAGGGAAAACGACACAGAGAGGGAGAGGGATGGAGCTTCGATCGCGATGGAGAAAAGGGGGACAGAGTCAAGGAAGCGATGGCGATCGCGATCGCGATCGCGAGGGAGAGAGAGAAGGCGAGAGAGAGAGACCGGATGGAGCTTCGATCGACTGATGGAGTTCGATCTTCGACTGGATCGACGGGATAGAGCTTCGACTGAGGTTTTCGAGCTTCGACTGGAGGTCTTCGAGCTTCGACCAGGTTCTTGCTCTCTCCTCTTTCCTTTCTTTTGCTGTCTGTGTCTGCGAAGAGCCGTGTCCGAATGAGAACACGCGAATCCGACACAGATCCCACACCCGCACCCGTGTCGTGTCGTGTCGACACGGGTACTTCGCCCCAAAGTGGCGAGTCCATGTAACACAGAGTAGCACTACATTCATCCTGTTGTGAAGTGAATGTTCCCTCCAAAATGAATGCAGTACTGTGCACATCATGCTGAACATTTTTATGAGATCTTTTGTAGTATTGTTTTTAAAAAATGAAATGTAATATATTTCACTTGCTTCCTCCATACCTGTGCAAGTTTAAAGTAATGATCAGCTCGTCATAAAATTTACTAACACGGCCACTGTGTTCACGATGAAAAGCTATGCATCATCATACATTAGAGTCCCGTTGGATTTGATTACAATCAATAGAAACAAAACAATGATTACTCTGTGACTTGTTTGTTTGTTGGTTAGTGCAGGAAGATACAGCTATATCCCAAGGGAAAAGGCAGTGGAATGGGTACCCATTTGTCTCTGTATCTAACTTTGGCTGAACCTTCAACTCTTCCTCTTGGTTCTAAAATATTTGCAGATGTTGCACTGCGCATACTGGACCAGATGAAAGCCAAGCATCACTCTGGTAAAGGTAAACATTAGTTAATGAGGCGGGAGAAGTTATCCCGAGAAGGATATATTAGTCATTTTGCAACGAAAATCTTATTTCAGGAATCATTTGTACATTAGTTTTAAGGTCACAATCAAATATAAGATTCTTTTTTTTAATGTTTAGCGTAAGAAAATATTTTTCACTAAAACAAACCGAGTATTGTACTCATTCATCATGAGGCACTATATGGCCGGGTCAAGTGTTTTTTGTAAATCTGGCAAACATGGTTTATTTACAGCTGTGTGTGCGCTTCTCTAATGAGCTCAAATATTTTTTATCTCTTATGATTGCAGCAAATTACTGGTTCAACTCAACAAGACAGGAGTGTGGAGGGGACAGATTTATTACACTGGGTCATTTCAATCAGCCAAACACTGGTTTTTTGGTGAAGGACAGTTGCTAGGTTGAAGCAGAGATCACTATCCACGGGATGGCTAATCTAATGTAAACAAGGGCTTCGCCATACTCAGTTTGGGGCTGTAAATTTAAACACAGAATCAACTGTGTCCATTCTTAACCGGAAGAATTTGTATGATACTGTTTCACCAAAAATTCTACTTGTAAGATAAAGAAAAACAAAAACGTTCTATATATCTAAGCTTCTTAACTCCACCAGCTCAATTGGTCCGCAATGTGATATATTTCTTGAATTAATATTCAGTAATGCTACATGCACAGAAAATTAATATATGGCTCAAATTTATAGTGAGTGTGCACAGAATCGCTATAATAATATAGTTCCATTTTCCCAGGTGATGCTATGTTACATTTAGATGTACCATACATTTAGTTATGAACTTATATGGTTTTATGTCATAATCAATACCATATTAGTCATAACTACTATCATATTGAGTCATAACTTAGTTATATTCAGTTATTTATTTATACCATATTACCTCATAACTAGGTCATAACTAAATTACTTTAATAATTTAACTCTCAAATAGGCAACCGGTGTAGCCGGTTAGAAGGGGAAACAAAATTGAATCTTTGGCCCTCTTGTTGGCTCTTCTCCTCCCTCTTCTCTTCCGCCATAGCTGAAGCTTCCAAGGACCACCAGCCTCGTTGGCGATCCGGGCTTCAGCCATGTCGACATCTTCTTCGCAAGCTCTCACTCTCTGGACGTCTCCACCATGGGTTTGTTCTAGTTGTTCTTCATCAATCGCAACGATCTCTGTTCTTCATCGATCTCGAGGCTAATCGAACTCGAACTCGAACTCAATCTCTCTCGCTATTAGCTCCCATCTTGAGTTTGCAAATCGCTAATCCGAAATCGAGTTTGAATCAGATCAGATCTATCTTGCTCTTTATCTCAGGTACATTTTTCAGAAAATTAAAAAAATTCATGTATTGTCTTTCATATATTTTTTTCTTAGATTTCATTTGCTAATAAATGAAAATATATATATATATATATGGTGATTGCAAAAAAACAAATTTGTTAGATTTCATTTGAGTTGTAAACTAGTTTATATTTAGATTTTGAAGCTCGTTTAGTGTACATTTTCCTGTGGTGCTGTAATCGAAAGTTATATTTGAATTGTTGTCCTCTTGATCTGATCAACAGTTGGATTTGATATGTTATACAGAGAGTTTTTGTAAGTAATTTTATTGTCTGATTGCTTTGCAATTGTTAGATTGGGGATTGATTGCTCTATTATATTGGATGAGATTCATAGAGAAAGCTCATCAGTTTGATTTTATTTGAATTAGAATGGAAGATGAAGAGTAAGGGGGAGGAAGAAAAAAGAAAACATGGATTGATTCAAGTTGAAACTTTGGCACAATGTTTTTCTGATCCAGTTAGAACTCAGAGCAAACCTAGTTTTCTTCATCTATAACCATGTATATAAATTATTAAAAGAAATTATAGCATGAAGTAATTAGTAGAGATAAATCATGTAGAATATCAATTCTTTTAAAAACTTTACCTACATTGAAGTTCTTTGTGGGAAAATTCCACGTAAATGGTAGATCCCAGTTGTAACTAAGTTCTAAAATATCAAATGCAGGTTTATCATTCATATATGATAATCTATACTATTTTAAATTAATTCTTGTTTTTTCTTTGAATGCAGAGACTAAAAATAAAAAATAAAATAAGAATCTCGTTGTTACAGTAAAGTTTAGAACTTGAAATTTTTATATTGAATGTACGTCTTCTTGAATTTGTATCAGAACTGAGTGCAGAGTTGTTTGTAACGATTAATTTATTTGATAGGAGCAATAATCTGCAGAGAATTAGTTTAGAATTTTAATTGACATGGTTGTAATCAGTTCAGAAAATACTCTTTTAAGTGGGCTACCTTGTTAGAGACTCTGTATTTACTATTTAGGTGCGCGGTAGTTGTGCAAATAATGGGAGCAATATCATGGCTGGTCTTGGCAGCATATTGTTTGCCATGATATGACCAAGTAGCTGATTACTGCAATGCATGTTATTACTAGAGAAAGGGACTTTGCAGTGACTATAGAAAGGCTACCTTTGTCTTGGGGATCACTAATTGGTTATTGTCATGAGTTCTTTTGACTGCATTGTAGTGTAGTAGGTACTCCATTGTTTTAGGGATCATACTAGTGTATGTACTCCATTGTCCCAGCTTTGAATTACTACCTACGAGCAGTTCAAATGGCATTGCAGTTGTTGTTTCCTTACCTTTTTAAAAAAGAAAAAAATAAAAAATGATCGACGTTAGTTTTTTTCTCAAAGATGAGCTTTTTAGAATTATATTTGTAATCTAATTTGAAACATTGATTGGTTATCTAATTAGAAATAGGAAAAGCAAATCTGACAAGATTGATGCCTGTTAACAATAGCACCGTATTTGCAGCCAATAAAATAAAGTTAATAGCACCATATTTGCTAATAACGGGCATTTAGTACAACAATATTTTTATGTAGCTTTTTAACTTTGTGATTGTGATATTTGCTTTTTCTTGAACTGCAGTATCATTCAAAGTGTTGAAGTTTGTAATGTGGATTGTGAATGTATATTTGATCCAATGCCACCAAATTTTTTTGTTTTTGTTTTTGTTTTTCGCTGGAGGCATTCTTGAACTCTTGAGGATAAGATGTGATCATTATGGTTACCACTGCTGGCAAAGGATGCACTATCAGGATTGTCTTTCTTGGAGAAAGATGTTATTTTTGTAGTTTTTTGACAGAAAAAAAGATCCTTAGAATACATGGGGTATGTATATAATAAATATAAAATATCTATGTAGACTATTTTATTTCTAGGCTTATTTGACAATTGGTTAGTTGAGTTATTACAATAAACATGTTTATATAAATGGTGGTGGTCTCAATCATAGTTACCAAGAAACTGAGTTGGGGATGGAAAAGGCTTTTTTAGAGCCACATTTCTGAGTTATCTCCAAAAGTATGGCCCTTTTGGTGCTGCGTGTTTTGACTTCTTTGACTAGGGTCAAACTTGGAAAAAACTCCTCTTTTGGGGGGTGGGGGGCAGTTTTCTCAAACTTTGTAAAATCAAATTTTAGGATTGATTTATGCAAAATCTAGCAAGTAAGGGTCAAATTCCACGAGCTGTGGGTCTCAAAACCAAGCCACAAGAAATAACAAAGGCAGGCTAAAATAAAATCTCAAAATCTTAAGTTTCAGCTCTTCAAAGACATCCTTAAAAAGAGAAATTACAACCCTATATATAAATAGCCAAGGAAGTTACTTCCTTATGAAGTACTTTGGAATAGAAAAACTACAAAATAACAAGAAGTGGACTAGTGGTAGACATACAATGCAACCACTCCATAACAAGCTAGTGACACATGATGTTCATGCAAACATTCAATGGCAAGTGACATGGTTTTGCGTGTAGCCACCTATTAACATGTGTCCTACATGCAACCATCACACTAAGAAATAGGTGACGTGCTGCTTACAAACAACCACCTCAATAACAAGCTGTATACAAGAACATAATGCACCTTCTCATTAGTTTTAAATTTGTGATACTTCTGTTAATTTCTTCTCTCAAGTTATTGTCACTACAAAAAATTAAGGTTTTAGAGACCAAAATTTAGGGACAAAATTATTTTTTAGAGACCAAATAATTTTGTTGGAATAGTGTCATCATTATAATTTTAGCAACAAAAATTGGACATTAGTGATGAATTATTATCCTTTTGGGGTCAAATTTTTTGTCTCAAAAAATAAATCATTTTGAGACCAAATTATTTTGTTCCTAAAAGTCTATTTATTAGTGACATTTTCAAAATTTTGTCGCTAAATGCCTTATTTTTTACTTTTCGGGACGACCTTTTAGCAACTATCCTCATGAAGATGGAAATTGGTCTTTAAATGTCTTTTACAACAAAATTTTCACTTTTAGAGACCAAAACATTTGGTCTCTAAAACTTTTATATGTTGTAGTGTGCCTACCATCTTTTGATTTTGCCATAGCTGATTCCACTTGTTCAAATGTTTGTTTTGGGTTCTTATGTTTGAATTCTGAATTTTTTTAAGACCTATAGGGAATTGAATATTTGAGGGCTTGCATCTTTTTTCTTTTGTTCTAAACTTGGCAAGTTGGTAAATACATTGTACTTTTAGATTAAAAAATGTCTTCTCCAAGCAAGAGCTGCATCATCACTACCTAAGGTACTAAATTTGTATCTTTTAATTTTTAATTTTTGCAAGGTGGGTTTTTATTTTATTTTTATTCTCTCTTATGTTCTTGGGTTTGATGATGGCAAATACCTGTTAGTTTATGTGATGCTGCATAGTTTGATGTTGGATATCCTATGAATGGTGTTGCTTAGTCACATAAAATTGTGTATGTGGAATCATAGAGTATGATTACTGTTGCTTTGTTGCATAAATATTAGTTTGACATGACTTGGCTGTATTGATTGCCATATTCTCATGAGATCCGTGGTTGGTCCTTGGAAAATTTACTTGTTCATGACTTATACAATATATGATTTGGAAGGATTGCAATTCTTGATCTGGTCTTGATAGATAGCATTACCATTGCTTGATTTTGTTGGTAGTACGAGCTCGTTTGGTAAAGAATACCATTGTGGAATTGTTGGTTTGGTAAGATATTGTTGAGTAGCTTTTGAATTACTGTCTCATTTTCTCCATTGCTTCTACAGGACCTTTCAAGCTTAATGGTGTTCCTCTTAGACATGTAAATCAATCTTATTTGATTGATACTTCGACCAAGGTGGACATCCTTGGCGTCAATGTTGAAAGGTTTTTTTTTTTTTTTTTTGGAATTGGACAATGTTGAAAAGTTTGATGACAAGTATTTTGCAAAGCAAGTCGAGAAGAAGAAAAAGAAGGGAGAAGGCGAGTTCTTTGAGGCAAAGAAAGACATTTGCTTATAATCCTTTACTAAAATTGTGAAAAAGGCATTAAATTTTTGTTGTTTTTTTGGACTTATTTAGTTTAAATATTTTTTTGCACTTATTTGGCTTAGATTTGTTTGTTATTACATCAAGCTGCCTTCTTTAGTTAAATTCTTTGGCTTGTACTATATTTTAGGATCTTGGCAAACGGGGCCTCATAATTGTGTTGAATCTTTCAGTGCATATCTTCTGAAATGCTACGCTTTGGACAAAATATTGATTGTAATTTTTCTCATATTTCAGAATCAAGGAGAAAAAAAAAGTGGCGTTTTTTCAAAAAACGTCATTTAGAACGCCACTAAATGGCGTCATGCGTTAGTTTGTGATGGAAATGAAAGCGGATGTAAAAGATTTTGCGACATTTTAAAAAACACCGTCTAATAATTTTAATGACGGTTTTCAAATGTTGTAAAGCTTTTGCGGCGGTCATATCAACGACGAAAATTTTAGACGTAATATTTTACAGCGTTTTTCAGGCTTTTAGCGACATTTTAAAAAACACCACTAAAACTCAAATTTCTTGTAGTGTTTCTAATGATAACACAAAACAAACGGAAGGGTTATGCTATAACACACATCTTTATTTTCATGTTATGACATATACATTTCAAATAGTGTATATCATATACACTTGATATGTATTTTATGATACATATTAGATATTCTGATAAATAACTAGAAATTGAGGAACATGGCAGCGGTTCATAGAGCTGTTTTTTGTGATAATACACATCTTTATTTTCATCTTTATTTCGGCTAAATCTAAACCTTACCAATCATGCTTCACTTAAACTTTTCTTACTCTTGGCAAATGTGGACAACTAGGAATAAAATGCTTCTTGAAAATCAACCTTTACACCTTCACAAGATATCATATGCTGCTAAGTTTGCACTCTATTCTGATGAACACTTTTAAAGTACACACTCTCAGTTAACAAACTCAACGCGGATGGTGCTTGTCAAGGTAACCCTGGTCGAGCAAGCATTGGTGGCATCTTTAGAGATAATACTGGTCACTACATTTAAGCTTTCGAATATCCCATTGGTACAAGTAACAATACAGCTGAAATTTGGACTATTCAAGCTAACACCCAATGGTTAATTATTTAATCTAATTCATGGAAAACACTACACATCTTTGCAAGCAAAAAGCCAATAACTAAACAAACCAAATTTTGTTTGAACAAGTGCCTACAACTAACAGTAATTTCCGGGGCATATTTGCCCGTAGAGAAGCTAATTTTATTGTCAAGTTTGTATCTTCTTTTATTATCTGAGAGATTAAGTTCCCTTCTTAGCATAAAATAGTTCCTTGTATGAACCTTTTTTTGTTTTTTTTTACTTCAATGTAATTTCCTTTCTAATTCAACAAAAAAAGGGGGAAAAAAAAAAGAAAAGAAAAGAAAAAGAAAAGAATAGAAGCAGCTATCATCATGATGATCATCCACCAACCCATGTATGGACAACAGGAGGCATCATGTGAGCACCAAGTATTCTCATTCAAGCACCTTATAGCTATCACTCTCTCTACTTGCAACACACGGAACATTCTTATTGTTCATCAGCAACCTGTACATCTTGTTCCATCACAATCCTATCATTTCAAATTATTATATACATATTTCTAATAATTTAAAACCTTCATATTTGGAACAAAATCCAACTAAATAAAAGGAATAATTCTTCTAAGAAATTCTACCCCCACCCCACCAAAAAAAAAAAAAAAAAAGTTACAAACAAAACGATGTCATTGTTTTCCAGATTTCCACTCACTAATAGCAGAAAGAAGTGTATAATTTGGAATTAGATTCCTAGTTGGCAATGGCAAATTTGTCATTGGGGATTTATCATTCTCCTCAAGCCATGTCTGTATAGCTTTGTGATCGTAAGTGTACCCATCAGCAACAACACAAGGCTCTTCCATGATATCCTGGAAATGAAACAGATCAATTGTCATAATCAAAAGAAAAAGAAAAAAAAAAAAAAAAAGAGATAAATTACATTTTTTGAGAGAAAAATCTAAAAAAATAACAAAGTAACTACTAAAGCAACATTCCTAAACTTTAGTACATTTATATTTTTTTCACAAATGCTCATCAAATATAACCAAACACCCTACATTCATATTTTAAGCTAAATCAATACTTTTTTCTTCCTTTTTTTTCTTCTTCTTCTTCTTCTTCTTCTTTTTTTTTTTTTTTTTTTTTTTGTATTTCATATTTTTTACAAATATATATATATATATATTTCTACTTTGCGCTCGGCTTGAATATAATTGTGCAAATCCTTGTGAATAAAGCCCACATTCGCGAAAGACCCAGATTGTTGCACCAACAAATCCATTATCTGGCTTGTCTTGACACCAACATCGTGCAAAGTCCTTACTTGAGCTTTGTCGGGGATCTTTACAAACCTATGCGACCGAAGAAATGGCACACATGGTGATGTTGCCAATGGATGGTTATGTTCCATGTTAAAGTGAGTGACAATGTATTTGCCTACATCCAGATTGTACCTTATGCGGAAATGAGCATCACAACCAACTCTAGTCAATGCCCTGGCAGCTCTTTTTCGATCAATACGGGCCAAGTGTTGCTTTGCTCTTTGGCCTTGCCTTGAGCATACCCATTTTCTACTAAGAACCTTTGTTTCCTACATTGTTCGCATGTCTTTCCTAATGCTAAATCCCACAACTTTAGCATATTGATTATAGAAATCATTGGCATCCTCTTTTGAATTGAATTGCATTTCAAGAACATCATTCTTGGTTAAACTTTGAATAGGGTCATTTGCATGGGAACCTAATTCTTCTTTATTCCCACAAACTTCATCATCTTCAAGCTTACGCTCAAATTTGGTACATCCAAAAGGATCCATGATAACTACATCAAAAACAATACGAAAAGAATAACATTATCTTATAAAATGAATGAAAATTCCTAAAATCACATAAGAGAATTTTGTAAAAGAGCAAATAACAGACAAAAACAATAATAGAATAATGTACATAGATTTAATGACATAGTTATTGAAAACATTCAATAACTTGCCATTAATGACATAGTTATTGAAAATCAAAATAAATAGAGAATGATTCTGTAATCAACAATCAAAATATTGGTTGATCAATAGAAACACAATAAAATAGAAACAAAGAAAAGGAAAAAGCAAATAAATAAAAATATATGGAGACTCATTAAGGCAATTCATTTGGGTTCTTTGGTATTTTTCTTAATTGACTTGGGTTATTTTTAGGTATTTGGATTGCTCTAAAACACACCCGCAAGTATAACTTTATACACTGTCCAACTTATAGCAAATAATTAATCAAACTTATAACTTTATAGCAAAGAATTAATAAAACAAATAAAAATAAAATGAATTTTATTTCGACTATATATAATGTTGGTAATTAGAATTCACAGAATTTTTTTGACTTATCCTCCTTGTATAAGTTAAGATCTATTCTTCAATATCACGGAACATCTTTTTTTCTTAAGACTTCAATAAAAGATTATTTTGGAAAACAAGGAATAATTCATTATGAATTAAGACCTAAGAAACTTCGGAATTCTGGACTAAATCAATAGAAAAACTGGTTAAAAGGTTATTATCAATACCATTTATCTCAGATTAGATGGTCTAGATTAATAGCAGCAAAATGGAAAAATAGAATCAATCAATGTCGTACAATTCAAAATCAATATTTAAACAAAGAGAATTCATATGAAAAAGACCTATTAATTCATTACAAAAAACAAAACGATTACGAAGTATATTCATTACCAAATCAAAATGAGAATTTTCAAAAATACTATAGATATAATCTTTCATCTTATAGATCTATTAATTATGAAAATAAGAGGGACCCATATATTTATGGATCACCATTCCAAGTAAATAAGAATCGAGAGAGTTCTTATAATTACAGCACACATAAACATAGGGTAGGGGCAAATTTTTTGATATACTAGGGAATATCCCTATCAAAAATTATTCAGGAAAAAGTGATATTATGTATATCCCTACCAAGCAAATTACTTTTTTTTAATATAAATGAAAACGGTAGTGAAAATAAAAACATCAATAGAAAGCAAAAGGAGGTTATACCCTCGAATGAAAAAAAAATTTATACACGTGTTCAAATGAAAGGAGGTTATCTGTCCAAAAATTTATCTATACGTTCAAATATTATTTATCTGTACACATGTCACGTACTTTTCTAATTACTTGTCCAAATATCACCTAATTAAACACGTGTCACCTATTTGTCCCACCTTACCGCTACCAACCATTGTTGCCAGCTACCGCCATCCGCCAGCCATTGGCAACTTTTTCAACAACTTTAGGAGTGATAAACGAACCAAACAACTTCAGCTCGACTTATGTTCAGCTCATTAAAAACTCGTTCGAGCTCAGTTCGTTAAGTAAATAAGCCAAACTTGAATAGTCAATTGCTTGTTCGGCTCTATTTGATGAATCTAAAACTACCAAACTACTTCAGGTCGGCTTGAGAAAAACTCTTTTGATATCGACTCGAAAATTTAACGAACCAAAGTTGAACAAATTTTAAAATTCGCTAAAGTTATCAAAGCAAGTTATAACAATCAACTGTTCAGCTCGTTTATTATCCCTAAAGAGGGTTTAAATAGGACTACAACTATATGTCTTCTCATTTTACATCCCCTCCATACCTTATTCTCTCTACTACTTACAACACAATTTTGGAAGCAATTATTATATATGTAGAATCACTTGAAAATAAAATAAAATAAACACTCTAGAGGATTCATGCTTCGTCTGTGATGGGTGGCTGTAGGCAAAAATCTCAGTATAGAATTTTCAAATGTCTATCAAAATTAATGAATTTACTTGAACCAGACTCTCTTGTGATGTATTTGCCCTAGAGTTCTTTCTTTTCAAACATGTACATTTCTGTACTCCCTCAAAATTATGTTTATTTTTGTCGTGGGTGGGAAGCAAAAGTATCGGTTCAGAATTTCCAGACATTTACATGTCATTCAACAAATTTGAGTTCAACCAAAAATGAATTCAATCTTTCTATTATGACATCATCTCCCTCTAAAAAAAAGACAGTACACCCGCAATTATCCTACTATCAATTAAAATAAACAAACAAAATAAAAGCACACCTGCCAGTGCCCTGCTATCAATTAAAATAAACAAATAAATAAAAAAGACAGCACAAATAAATAAAATAGCACACCCGCCAGTGCCCTGCTATCAATTAAAATAAACAAATAAATAAAAAAAGACAGCACAAATAAATAACGTAGCACACCCGCCAGTGCCCTGCTATCAATTAAAATAAACAAATAAATAAAAAAAAGACAGCACAAATAAATAACGTAGCACACCCGCCAGTGCCCTGCTATTAATTAAAATAAACAAATAAAAAAAAAAAAAGACAGCACAAATAAATAAAATAACACACCCGCCAGTGCCCTGCTATTAATTAAAAACAAATAAATTAAAAAACACACCTGCTAATGCAACCGCTAGAGACGAAGGGATGGAAGAGGTATAGCTTTACTTCTACGTTAAGATGGAGAAATTGAGGACCTATAACAAACAAAAACAGAACATTGAAATAGAGTTAGTAAAGAAGACAATACGTAAGGAAATTAATGATTGTCGGGAGAAAAGAAAGAATCTATGTAGGAAAAATATTATTTTGCACATCTTTTGACATTAACAAACTGCATAAACAATAACAAAGATGAAAGTCTACTACCTTTGTTCAAAGTCTCAATAACCATTACATAAATAAACACTTAAACAAATGTACCACAACCAACCGTTTGACCACTTCAACAAAAAATTAAATAAAAATACATACAAAAAAATGTGTTCCAAGACTGCCTAATAATTACTCCTGATTAAACCTATCCAATCGATACCCAAACTAGAAACTAGTTGATCCCAATATTAAAAGTTGATCCCTTTATTAAAAAACCATCATTTTCCACAAGCCCTAGCTGGTAGTCTATATAAACACCTTAAAATCTTTGTTCCTCTCCCCCACAAACTCAAATTGTTCACCCATCTTGCCATTGACTCTCCGTTGGGTAAGTCAATAAATTGCAATTCTGAATTTCTAATACCAAAAACAATATTGTTGATTCACAAGCTGTTCTGTAAACTAAACAGTTTTCGATTTTTACCCTAGTCTGCTCACAAAAATCCTTTTTTTTTTTCTTCCATCTTTGAATCACAGTGGAAAGCAAAAAGATCAAAAATGAGGTTTGTTGTGCTTGCTCTACTCCTGATGATGGTGAGCTCCACCTTGGCTGCTAACAGGAAAGCTTTGACGATGATCGAAATGCACGAGCAAGATCATCGAGAGCTAGCCGAATTTGAGAGCAAATTTGAATACCTAGGAAGCAGTGTGGACATCCACCATTACATCCCTAGGGAGGACTTCAATAACTACAATGGTGGAGGTGGCAGTGGCACTGGAACTCCCCAGGGTGGTGGCGATGATAGTGGTGGCAAGGTCTAAAGGCTAACTAGTCACAACTAACTACTAAGTTTCGTGGCTCTGTGTTTTGTGAGTGTGTATATATCTTAAATACTACTATGTTTTCTGTGGGTTTTGGATATGATGTAATCTACTTAGGTTTTTAGGTGTGGTATGTTCTTGGCATTGTAGTGCCAATCATATGTATTTAAATAAATTCTTGGTTTCAATATATGAGCCTAAGAATTTGTTCCAAAAAAATATATATGAGCCTGAGTAAGAGTTGACCCAGTGGATGAGGTACTTATTTACCAGGTATGATATTTATGTTTATCTACTGTGTGATATAGGTTTTCCTTTCCTTGTTCTCTTCCTACAACTGTTAATATATACATACATATGCACCTAAGCTGATCTATTCAAAAAATTATTATACTCGCAGAATATCATGTGACATTATTTACATAGTACTGCGGAAAAATGAAAAATTGTAATTAAAACTAAGTGGATTATTCTTTATCTCTCAATTACTTAAAAAAAGTGAGTTAGCATGTTTTACATGTAAATTTTTTTTTGCCACAAGCAAATGACACATTATGCCAAAGACTACTGAACAATTATCCATTTTATTCAAGAATGCATGGAAGCACACATGAAAGGACTCACTTCAATTGTGAAGAGTGACGCCAAAAACTAAATCAGTAAAAATCATTATTCGTACTCATTTTTGTTTCCAATTAATGCATATCATTTAGCAATAACAGGCATATATTTGATTTTTTTTTTTTTTTTATGAGATATTTACATCTCTTTCATCATTCAAATGATTATTTTTATTTTTTATTTTAGATTCTCACTCTTTCTATGAGAAGTTTAAATTGAAATGGGAATATCATTGTTATAGTTAAATTGCAAATTGTGTTATCGGATCTAATGACTCTGAGTCAAATAACAAAAACAGAAAAAACTGATTAATTGCTGGTTGGTAGAATAAATATGGATTATGATATGAGCCATTCATTAGCAAATTTGGGTTTACAGTGACTCATCTTTCTTCATAATTTTTATGAGTTTTAATTGGGCTTTGAATTGGATTACAATAAGCCTGTTTCTAATTGATGTAATCTTAGCACCCAAACACCTCAAAATGTACATTTCTTCCCTCTAGAGTTCTGTACATTTCTTCTCTACTCCCTCAAAATTATGTTTATTTTTCTCTTGGGTGGGAAGCAAAAGTATCAATTCAGAATTTCCACACATTTACATGTCATTCAACAAATTTGAGTTCAACCAAAAATGAATTCAGAAAAGAATGGCCTATCAGATTGGATTTCGGTGAAAGGGGCAGTTTCGAAAAGGGGATTTCGGTCTAGGGTTTCATAGAATGGAGATGGAGAAAGGGAGAGAAACAAGCTGCAGAGCGAGAGAGAGAGAGACATACATTGAGGCATGTAGCTTGCTAAAACTGGGAGGAAAAGAAAAGGGCAGACTCACTCTTCGGTGCTTGGCGAGGAGGAGCTCCGGCGAGATCCTACAGAGATCTTCGTCAACAGCTTTGGGAGCTTTTCTCCGTGGTGGAGAATGCGGCAGCGAGAGCAAAACAGGTCTCGGCGGTGGCAAGGGCAGTGGAAACGACCGAGAGAGAGAGAGAGAGAGAGAGAGATTTTTGAAGACGTTTGGAGTCTGAGGGACTTGTCACGGAAGGAGGGAATTTTGATTTTCACAAAATTTGGAGGTTTGTTCCAAATTTTTGGAGGAAATTACTTGGGGGAAGTTATGTAATAATCATAATAAAAAAAATTAAAATATTTAGAGTTTTATAATAAAATAAATTATTAATTTATAATTTTATCAATTACACTCAATTTTTTTTATTTATTTTTAATATAAATCCTCATCTATTTTTATTAAGTAAAATTAATAAAAAGAAAAAGTATTTTACTCATCAACTACAAAATGTATAATCACACCATTAATTGACGTAATAAAAATATTTAAAATTTTAGAAACTATAAATATCGTAATCAAGTCACGAAGTTTTGTGATATAAAATAGGAAATACATAACTGCATCACTAATTTGCGTAACAAAATTGTTTAAAATTATAGAAACAATTATGCTAGGTAGCTCGAAATTTTCGAGCTCGAATTTGGCCTAAATTCAAAACGACGTCGTTTCATCGCTTTGATTTTCTTTTCTTTTTTTCAATAACTGGGAAGAAGAAAAATCAAAAAAAGAAGAAGAACAAAGAAGAAGAAGAAGAAAGAAGAGAAGAGGAGAGTAGTAGAGAGAGAGAGAGAGAATCATCAACCACCCAACATCTTTATCAACACAGCATAGCGAGACCAAAAAAAATCGTCAACCACCCAACACATCTTCATCAACACAACAGAGAGAGAGACAAAAAAAAATGTAAAAATCTGAAACCCAACACATCTTCATCAACACAGCAGAGAGAGAGAAAAAAAAAATGTAAAAATCTAAAACCCAACATATCTTCATCAACATAGCAGAGAGAGAGAGACAAAAAAAAATGTAAAAATCTGAAACCCAACACATCTTCATCAACACACTAGAGAGAGACAAAAAAAATGTAAAAATCTAAAAAAAAAAACTTCAACACATCATCCTCATACATAGATCAGAGGAGGAGATCAGAGATCGGAGGCCGGACTGCAACGATCGGAAACGGAGGCGGCGGTGATCGACCCTCTCTCTCTCTCTCTCTATTCCCTCTTCCCCTCTCTTCTCTTTCTCTCTTTCTCTTCCTCTTTCTTTTTCTCTTCCTCTTCCTCTTCTTCTCTCTGCTCTCTCTATTTCAGACCAATCGGGATCTCTAATGATATAGATAAACACAGAATGTAACGACAATGATTAAATAATTTAATCCACGACTTATAGCCATCGAACACAAAATGAGAGTTAGAGAAGATTAACCAATAGAGCAAAAGGAAAGGGAATATGAGAAAGAGAGACTGAACGGATTTATTGCCTGTGAAAATAATGTCAAAGATGGTGTTGTTTCCGATAAGGAACATCGGAGATATCTACAGTGATAGTAAGGAATGAGAGAGATGCTTGACAGATGAAGAGAGCTGAGATAACAGAACAGTACAACAAAATGCGTAATATTCATTTTTCAACAGTTCTATAACATATGTACAAATTGATAAAATCATAACTACGGCCAAAGGTTTGTATATGTATGACATATTAATGTGAAAGAGATAGAGTTTCGAGATAAATGTATTTACTAGATAGAGAAATATCACTAGAATGAATAGTGTTGAAATAGTCAGAGAGAATAGTGACGAGTTAAATGATCTATTGAAGAGACACAAGAGTATAGAGAAGAAGAATCCAGTGAGGAAGAACTATCAACGATGGTCGTTCGATGATTTGTGCGAAATAGAGAAGTCTTATTAAGAAATAGAGAGAGCTCAAGCACAACTAGGACAAATCAAGGGAAAGAAAATTGACTGGAGAAAAAAATGAAGAAAAGTTGGGAAAAAAATTTAGGAGAAAAATTATTTGGTATAACAAAATAAAATCACATCATAGATAAGTTCTTTCAGCATATTTTTTATTAAAATTTAGTTAAATTATATATATATATATATGTCTATAAGTGTATATAGATATTTTAAAAAGTATATCGTTTGTATATTATTAATTCTATTATCTTTAATGAAGATACTATGACTAAAAATAAATCTAAAATAGAGATAGGTGATCAATTGCAATTGTCACTTAGGGATGACACTTCAAAATTAATTTATATATATATATAAATAAAATAAAATTCATTGTTGGTGGAATTAACGGTTATATGACTCTTTCAAATTGTTTTGATTTAAATTTTTGACTATTGCACTGACAAGGGGGGCAGGGAGCCATTAGGGTCGGGTCAAGCCAGATGGGGAAGAAAATTTCAAGGCGAGCTCACGGGATGGGTCACACTCCATAACACACCAGGGTTAGGCCGGGCTCTAGAACACATAACCCTGTGATTAAGGCCGAAATGTACATCATTGAGGCCGTTAATTAGAATCTCTTAACTTCTCTTGCTGGTCAAACCGTATAATTTATGTGTGTTGAATGTCAAGCAGGTTGTACATCATCGGAGCATAAAATGGGCAAAAAGACCAAATTTGGACATAGTTGACTTTTTCTAGAAAAGTCAAACTGATGTTTTAAACTTGTTTGGAAATAAGTAGAAGTATAAAAAGAAAAGAGATAGGCTTTTCTAGGGTTCTGAAAACTGTTTAACCTAAGGAGGGAGGCTAGGGTTTGGAAAGGGGAAGGAAAGCAAAAGCTCCAAGATGTCTTCCATGGTGGTTTCTTCTCCATCTTCATCCTTCCACTCCTCTATGAGTGGCTAGTCGTCTTTTCTAGGGTTTTGATGAAACCCTAGCCATGTAACCATTTTGTTTTCCTTTTGATTCTCAATTATGTAAAGGTTTGAACCATTGTATGGTGTTTTAGAAATTCTTTATATATAATTTTCATTATCTTTTCAAATATTTAACTTTCTGTGATTGTTGAATGTTATCCATACATGAGTTTTCTATTCTTTTACATTCAAGGTATGAGACGAACCATACTACGAGGGACGAGTCGTGTCACTACCCTAGTTTAGAGTGAACGATTCGTACTACTTGAGATGGTTCGTGCCCGTACATTGAATGTGATGATTTTCTTGTTAAATGCTTTGAACTTGTAGTTGCAAAGCATTAATCTGTTCAAACCCTAGGATAATTGATTTCAATTGGAAACCCTAGTTACGTGGCTAGTGGTGGATTCTTTGCCCTAGTTTTTCCCCCAATTCAGTAAACCAATTTCATTTATTATTAATAATCTAATTCCTTAGTTTAATTTATTCGTTATTAAATTAGGTTATGATCATTCAATCTTTTTATCAAAATTAATTTAGGAATTTAACGATTAAATTAGTTTAATTTCACAATAGTCCCTGTGGATCGATACCTGGACTTGCCATTATTCTAATAGAATTTGGTATAGTTTAGTGATTATATTTTGGTGTGTTCAACGACCCATCAAATTTTGGCGCCGTTGCCGGGGACTTCTGGCGAAATTAGTTAATTTAAAGTTATATTCTTATTTTAATTTTTAGTTTAGGATTTTATGCTTTTGGTGTTGTTAAGTGTGCAGAGTGTTTGAAATTGGAGTTATCATTGAAGTGCAAGCGAAGCGCAGCCGAGCTAAAAAAAAAAAAAAAAAAAAACGCAGCACTAAAGTGAGTAAACAGAAGCAAACACTCACAAGCAAAGCACCAAAGTGCTAAAACGAAAGTCAAAGCTCAATTGGGGGTTGGAGACAACGTCTACACGTCAAGCATCCGCAAGACGAGTAAAGCGTTTTCGTTAAACCGCTGTGAGTATTTCTTCCTTTGGTATTGTGCTTTCATACTTAGTGCACAGAGTCGGAACTTGTTGTGTGTGTTTGGGTAGTGTATGCACGGGCGTCGTTCTTGTCGCCCTGAATTGTGGAGTTTGGACCTTGAACTAGAAAGGACCCTTAGGAGACTTAGGGCTTCTGCCCGTGTTCCTAGGCTTGAGTATTCATATCCATATATTGAGCCATTAGAGATGGCAGATCCTAATGTCCCGAATGTGCCCAACCGGACACTTAAGGATTATTTTACACCCACTGCATATACATCACCATCATGCATCCAATTGCCCAACACCACTGCTGCTCATTATGAGATTAAGTCCAGCACCATACAAATGCTTCCATCATTCCATGGACTAACTCATGATGACCCTTATAAGCATTTGAATGAATTTCTGGAAATTTGCTCGACAGTGAGGATCCAGAATTTCACAAATGAGGCCTTAATGTTGCGATTGTTTCCATTCTCGTTAAAGGATAAAGCCAAACACTGGCTAAATTCTTTACCTGCTAATTCAATCATAACTTGGGACCAATTACAGCAACGGTTTTTGGAGAAGTACTTTCCCATAGGCAAAACCAACCAACTTAGGCGAGCCATCACAAACTTTGCTCAAATGGATGGCGAGCAATTCCATGAGACTTGGGAAAGACTTAGAGACCTTCTTCAACAGTGTCCCCACCACCAAGTGCCTGATTGGCAACTTGTTCAAACATTCTATTATGGCTTAACTGAGCCACACCGCCAAATGGTGGATTCGTCCTGTGGTGGGACATTTATGTCTAAAAATGATGCCGAGGCATGGCAATTGTTTGAGAACTTAAGTGATAATTCCCTTCACCATGCCTCCGCAGCTCGGCAAGTCCGGCAACCCGTAGTTGGAGCCCCGAAAAGAGGGGGCATTTATGAGGTCGGGCAAAACCTAGAGTTAGCCCAACAAGTAGAGGCATTGTCCCGCAAGATGGACCAATTATTAGCTACGGGACATGCCCCTACCCAGCGAAATCAGCCTCAATTTCATGAGGCATGTGTTATTTGTGCGAGCCCCGCTCATGACTTGAGTGAGTGCCCTTCGGCATCACAATTTCCGGAGTTAGTCCAAGAGCATATGAATGTGGCTCAAGGATTCTCCAACCCGGGTAATGACCCATACTCCAACACATATAATCCGGGATGGAGAAATCACCCTAATTTCTCATGGAGAACCCCTTCACAAGGCACTTCTTATAATCCTCCACCACCAAGGCAGAATTTCAATAATTTTGCCAACCAATCATCCTACCAACCACCGCAACCTTATCGACCCCCACAACCTTATCGACCCCCACAACCGTACCAGCAACCACAACCCCCGCCTGTTCCTCAGGGCAGCTCTGCCTTTGAGACTCAAGTGTTGGAAGTTCTCTCAGAACTTAAGGGGTTAGCACCGATAGTTCACTCCCACACTCACTCTATTGCCAAGATAGAGACCCAATTGGGTCAAATGGCTAACAACATGAATCGGAGAGAGGAGGGAAAATTACCAAGTCAAACTATGGCCAACCCTAAGGGACAATACAGGGGAGAGAGTTCGGGTGGGAATGGAAAGCAACATGAGCAAGTGCAAGCGGTGGTTGCTTTGAGAAGTGGTAGGGAGTTAGAGCCTCAGTCAGTTGCGTCTGATGCAACTAGAGTTAGGAGGGGTGACCACGGTGGTTCACCCAGTGAGAGCAAGGGTGAGGGGGCAACACTTAAGAGGAATGACTTAGTCCCTAGTACTTCACTTGAGCCCAAGGCACCATATGTGCCTAAGGCACCCTTTCCCCAGTGCCTTGATACACCCTACCCTTTTAATAAGAAGGCGGCATCTATGGAGGCAATGATGGATGTCTTTAAACAGGTAAAAATCAACCTCCCCCTGTTGGAGGCGATTAAGCAAGTACCATCATATGCCAAATTTCTGAAGGACCTTTGTACGCAAAAGCGTAAATCTAGGACACATGTGTCCCAAAAGGTCCTACTCACGGAGCAAGTAAGCTCCATCTTGTTGAATGACACACCTCCTAAGCTTAAGGACCCGGGAGCCCCAACCATTGCATGCATTATAGGGGACCATTTTATTGATAGGGCCTTATTGGATTTAGGGGCTAGTGTCAATTTGTTGCCGTACTCTGTGTACGAGAAATTTGGGCTTGGCGAGTTGAAGCCCACTACTGTCACTCTTCAATTGGCTGACCGGTCCCTCAGAGTGCCACGTGGCATGATTGAGGATGTGCTAGTTAAGGTTGATAGGTTCTACTTCCCTGTTGACTTTTTGGTGTTAGATATGGAACCAGTAGCCAGTTCTAAGAAACAAATCCCGGTGATCTTAGGTCGACCTTTCTTGGCTACGGCCAATGCATGCATCAATTGTCGGACCGGGATTATGGAAGTTTCATTTGGCAACATGCAAGTGAAACTTAATATTTTCCAAGCATCCCAACAACCTCATGAGAGAGAGGAGTGCTTATTAGTGGATGTTGTGGATGAGATTGTGGAGGAGGCTTTGCCCTCCATTCTTGTAGAGGACCCTTTAGAGGCTTGTCTAGCTCATTTTGGGATTGAAAATTTTGATATTGATGGGTCAGTTGAGGAGGTATTAAAATTGTTGGATGCGGGTATTATATACCCCATCTCAGATAGCAAGTGGGTAAGTCCCACACAAGTGGTGCCCAAGAAATCGAGCATCACCGTTGTTGAGAATGAGGGAGAAGAGTTAGTCCCCACACGAACCACTACTGGGTGGCGAGTGTGCATTGATTATAGGAAACTAAATTCCTCGACTAGGAATGATCATTTTCCTTTACCCAGGGGTTTGATGGACCCATTTTATTATGCTTGATAGATTGATTCTTTATTTATTTTTATTTTTTTCTTTCCCTTCTATATTATTCTGTTTTTCTTTATTCTCGTCATGTTTTATTAGCGTCTAGGAGACTTTAAATCCTCTAAAGGTGTAATTCCTTTGGTGTTAGCCGTGCCCGAACGGCATCTGACGGTCTGGTATAGCCACCTAACCGTGTTTGTAGTGAGTTCCTAGGAGACCAACTGAGACGGTGGAAACTAGAGTTCGAATGGCAAAGCCTAGAACACAAAGGTTTGGGATTTCCGAGACTAGAGTCTGGTTTAAATACCCAGGGGTGTGGAGATTGCTTCAAAACTACCTCGGCTTGAACTCTGTATGGCAGCCCCATAGGTTGAGGTAGCTTTATGCGCCTCGATTCTGGATACCGAATCAACCTAGTCTGTCACCCTGTTGGAGAATAGGGAAAGTTACAAACACAGTTAGGGAGAAAAGTAGTACCCGTGGTTTTCGCGTGAAA